>OZ035880.1:103293717-103655600 GCA_964034835.1 Muscina levida
GGTTAGTGTAAGAGGTTGTAAAACCGCATTTATTGTTAGTGTCGCTTGGCTCTTCTGTCGATACTCTGACAGATACGTGTCTGTCCAAGATATGCTTTAGTCCAATGTTATCCGATCGGATCACCCACCAGAATAACGATATCCTGTCGTTCCTACAACTATTGGATCCGATTTTCGGCCAAAGATTATAAACTCAGCATCGCCTGTATTAATCAGGAAAGTAATCCTGGACACAGCCTAGCTGTTACAACAACAACGACGATATTGTGTTTTTGTAATAGAGGCTAGTGTAAGAGGTTGTAAACACCGCATTTGTTGTTGGTATCGCTTGGCTCTGTCGGTACGTATATTTATGCGACTAAAACTTTGCGATCGGGTGAGTGGAAATGGTCTAGCAAGATTCTGAACAAAATAAGCTTCTAGTCGATTGTGGCTTGAGGCGCTTTCTTACTGAGTAGAAGCCCTACACCTTCAATTCACCTGTTGCAATCTTGTGTTCACCGTTTCTAGTCCACCTTCATTCACGTGGATCCTAGTATATCTAATGAAAACCTTAGTAACGCAAGTACAAGTTGAATTCGGGACTTTCGCTTGTAATCCTGCCCTTCTTACTAATGCTTCGCACTTCACTTCAACTATTATAGGTAACTCGGAATTGTTGGTGAAATTTCTGTTGGGGCAAAAACACCATCCGAGACTCTTCTCTTGTAGAATCACTGTTAGTATTGGCGGTCAACAGGCGTTTCCAGAAGGTACCGCAGGGGTACTGAAGGGGATGAATTTCGAAAAAAAAAACTCATTTACGAGTCAACCTGTACTCTGAGGGGCATTAACTAATAAACAACTTGGCGTTGTTCTCAGAGCTCCTAAAATAGAGAGATATATAATCTGCGGCCCGACTAAGCTCTCTTACAATTATCTAAACTGTCCATTTGTTTACTTTGTGATTTCCTTTTTACTACTGTCCCTCTAATATAATACACTTTCCTCATAAAATATTTTGGTTTTCTTCAGCCACAAATGTCGTGACTAATGTTGAGTGTAACATATCATTGTTACAATACTGGTCAATCATTTACAATTGCGGTAATGATAGAAGAAAATTGGCAAATTTACATATTTAAGAATTTTTGATTCGTATTCATTAACAAATTCGAATTACCGAAAACATTATAGTAATTATAACATATATATCCTGCCCTGCAATTCTCAAACTCTACACCTAAGTTGTTGCATTTGTCACATCAATAACAATAGTTTTTTTTTCGCCAGGAATAGGGAACATTTCTCAATTGCTTTACAAATGTTATATGTAGGATAATTTAGCAATAGTTTTGTGTTTTACTTGCTGTTTTTTTATATAGTATTTGTTTACTTGATGTTTATACACATTATAAGCATACTTTGATGTTAGTGTTTGCATAGAACATAATTTACGCATGTTTTATCTTTCGACTATTTAGTAGAAAATATTTTTTAATTAATATGTATGTGTTTTTTTTTTCATAAGGAAGACATTTTTCATGATTGTGGCCATGTTATGCAAAGAATTTTTGTTTATTACAATAGAGAAATTGTTAAATTTGTGAGAATTTAGAGAATCATAGTAGTTAAATAATGGCCAGTTTTTGTTGTTGTTGTTTAGTGTAATTTATAAAGGCTTTTCATTGGAATAGTATTTGTATATACAGCATTGTTATGTAAATGTACATTAATTTAGGTTTTTTGTTTGTTTATTTTTGTTTATTTATATGTTAGCTTTATATATATATATATTTACAAGTTATATTAGTTAATAGGTAATTGTTTGTATATTTTGTTTACGTTACATTTATGTATAACATAATTAATAATAGCGGTAGTAATAATAATTATAATGTAATAATAATAATCGTAATAATAACTTTATTATATATTTATATATGTATAATATTAATAATAATAATAGGTGTTCATTTGTGATATGTTTATGTTTTTTATTATATAATTATATGTTTTGTTTTGTATTATTATTAATTTATATATATTTATGTATATATATGTTTAATACAAAGTTTGTTTATACAGTATTCGGTTTATCAATTTTCGGGTTGGATAGATTAGTTGTGAATTAAATGATGGAAATTAAAAGTTTTTTCTTTGGAAAATATTATGTTTACTTATGAAACCTTTGGTTTATAAAGCAAATGTAAACAAGGTGTAGAAAATTAAGTATGTAATGTAAAAAAAAGTATATATGAAAATCTAAATCTATAAAAATACATAAATTTTATAAAAAAAAATTACAAAAGAATAAACATCGCATTATTAAAAAAAAAATATACGAATTTCAAAAGATGCTTAAAAAATGCCAGATTAAATGCTCAAATGTCTTAATAGAATTCTCGGACTTTGCGGAAATAAGCCTTCAGAGTGCTCAGTGTAAAAACATAGATATCATTGCAATTTCTGTACAATCTTGCCGTCATTTAATAACATTGGTTTATACCTTTCACAACGAGCGAAAGCGGTGTAAAAAAAAACTTAATTTCCCTTTGCACCCAATGAATGAGGTATGGGATAGCTTCTCGCGTTGTTGTAAATTAACACGCTTTATATTTTTTAGATTCACAACTAACGGCACCTACTTGTTTATCGACGAATGCGAACGTCACTGTTTGAAAAGCTCTTACTAGACACGCCGATTGACTCGACACTTATACTGCGAAGTTGGTGTCAACAACATTCGAGGGGAGTCGACAATGAAAGGTTGAACCTGCGATCTCCCGCATGGTAGTCGCGTGTTCTAACCACTATGTCACGGCCCGGCAGTGTAAAGGGTACATTAAATTTGTTCCTATTTCCCGTGCTTCAAAGTGGTCAAAGATATGTCTCTACTAACAGATCACTTGAAAGTCCCCGGTCTGACACAAAAATGGCGGTACTAGAATTAAATGCATTAGAGTTTTAGTTAGCCCATTAGTTTGTAAATTATAGCACTTTAAGTGCAACAACTTTTGTTATTATGATAAAAATGGATAAAAAAGGAATTTCGCGTGTTGATAAAGTATTGCTTTTTGAAGGGAAATAATACAGTTGAAGCAAAAACTTAGCTTGATGACGAGTTTCCGGACCCTGCCACAGGTAAATCAACCATCAAGGATTGGTATGCTAAGTTTAGACGTGGTAAAATGAACAAATCCACAAAATAATTTTGAATGACCGTAAATTGAAATTGAATGAAATAGCAGGCACTCTAAAAATATCAACTGAACGTGTACATTAGTGTGTGACCAGCATTTTTTAAAACCTCCAGAACTGTGTCCTTCATGGACATTACAAGAAATGGGCATCATATGGATAAATAAAATTAAATACAGGAGGTCAATAGTCAAAATTGACTTCGATGTCAAAAGTGACTAAAGGGAAATTCCAAAAAAGACGATATGAGTTTTGTTTCGATATGATATCAAATAACAAGGCAGTTTATTAAAACATATTTGGACCGTATGTAGAGTGCACGGATCAGACAAAAAATTCCTGTTCTGAAATTGTCTTTGGATAATCTTTAATCGTAGGGGGTGTCCTCCTCGGCTTATGTTTTTTGTATGGGGACCGACACATACTAGTGTTCATCATATCATTTACGAATATTTGGATATGAGGAAGCTCTGTGCAAAGTGTGTGCCGCGCGAGCTCATTTTTGATCAAAAACAAGTCAGTGGAGAAGATGGCAAAAATCTATTAATTGGTCTTCGAATTGTTTCCGCATCCACTGAATGCTCCAGATCTGACCCCCAGCGACTATTTCCTGTTCTCAGACCTTAAAAGAATTCTTGCTGGGATGAAATTTTCGTCAAATGAAGAGGTGATCGCCGAAACTGAGGCATGTTTTGAAGCAAAAGACAAATCGGACTACAAAAATAGTATCGAAAATTTGGAAGGAATTATGTTGAATAGAAAAAGAAAAAATTTTTCCAAAAATTATAACGGTTTCTTTTAAAAGGGGCGTGGCACAGCCTATTTCCACCCTGGCTGTAATTCGTACTGTACCAACAACTTAATTTCCCTTTACACCCCATGAATGAGGTATGAAATAGCTTCTCGTGTTGTTGTGAATTAACACGCTTTCTATTTTCAGATTCACAACTAACTTCATCTATTTGTTTATCGGCGAATGCAAACGTCACTGTTTGAGAAGCTCTTATTAGACACGCCGATTGACTCGACACTAATACTGCGAAGTTGCTGTCGACAACATTCGAGGGGAGCCGACCATGAAAGAAAAATTTATTTATTTTAATTTTTTTTTTCTTTTAACATGATTGGAGCCAGGATTTGTAACCTATGATCTTCCGCATGGTAGTCGTTCTAACCACTATGCCACGGCCGGTCCCACTGTACCAACAACACATACCAAATATCAGCTTCAAGCTATAACAGAGTTCGTGAGTTACAGGCTTTTAAAGATTAAAGTTTTATAACACGTCCACTGATCTGAACTTTGCTGCAAAATTCATCCACAAAAAATTTTTAAGGCGATTTGAGAAACAAACCTCCAGATGTTGCGGTTTCAATAGTAGGATTCAATGGGCGGGGCCACGCTCACTTGATATATATGAATGAAATAACCCTTTTTTTCACCACCAACATCTTAGCTACATTCTGTGAAATCAGCCAAGCAATTTTCTAGCTTTCGTCTTTAAGGCTGGGGAGTGATCACTCTGTCACTTGATAGAAATTCTGAAAATTGTATTACAATCGGTTCAGTAATATAACCGATATAACGATTTTTGAAAACGGGTGTGACATCGCCCATTTCCCAGTGAGACATAATCCTTCGTGTACGAGTAACACATGTAGCAAATCTTATCTAAATAGCTCTAATGGCTCGTGAGAAATAACCGATTGGAGTTTCGGTTTGTCATAGTAGTGCAACGCCCCATTGTCTAACTAAGTGTAAGGGAGTTATCAATCAGTCATATGATAGAAATTGTGAAAATTTAATACAATACAATAATATAATTATTACAATGAGGCGTGGCACCGCCCATTTCCCAGCTAGACGTAATCCTCGGTATAATCTTAATATATGTAGCAAAACCCAACTTTGTTCCTTTAGCGGCTCGTGAGAAATGACCGGTTGAAACTTTAATTTGCGAAGGCGGTGCCACGCCCCATTGTCTACCTATGCGTATGCGAGTTTACAATAAGTCGTATGATACGACGGCACCAAGTAGGTGCCGTTAGTTGTGAACCTTAAAATATAAAGAGTGTTAATTTACAACAACGCGAGAAGCTATCCCATACCTTATTCATGGGGTGTAAAGGGAAATTAAGTAAGTTTTTTTAATTAGTTTTCAATTTGGTACTAACTCGAAATATATTTCAACTCCGATTTTTGAGTTTTCCTTAATAAATACCTTCTAAAAAATACTCTTTTCGAATACCATCGGTTGAGCATGCTTTAAAAATTATCCGATGGATGTAAAGTTTCATTAACGGAAAAAATTGGATCTTGTTTTTATGTAATCTCTAAACAAATTATAATTGTCAGGTCTAGTCATAACAAAGTTTTATTAATTTTCTGTTCTACGGAATCTGTGGTGCAACATGTTGTACATAATTGGATATATTGAACCAGAAACAGAATAGAAGGTCGATTACAAAAGAAACGATTCTAGTATCCATATCATTCGTAACAAGTTCTGAAAAAATTTCCTGGGATGTAGCAAATCTCATCTTAATAGCTCTAATGGCTGGTAAGAAATTACCGATTTAAATTTCGGTTAGTGTGGGCGGTGCCAGGATGATGATTAGAACACGCGACGACCTTGCGGGAGATCCCAGGTTCAACTCCTGGCTCCAGTCATCCAATGAAAAAAAAATAAATTTTTTTTTCATTGCCGGCCCCCTCGATGTTGTCATCAGTAACTTCGCAGTATAAGTGTCGAGTCAATCTTTCCCATCGAGATATAATCCTCCTTATACCAGTACTATGTGTAACAAATCTTATTTTCATATCTCCAATAGCTCGTGAGAAATGACCGATTAAAATTTCGCTTTGTGAGGTCGGTGCCACGCCCTTTGTTTAATAATGTTTTCATTTTACCTATAAGAAAGACTGAAAATGTCATTGCAATCAATTCATTTCTCGATGAAACGATTTTTTAATAAGGGGCATGGCACCGCCCACTTTGCACAAAATTTAATTTCTCGTGTACGACTAACATAACTATGTATTAAATGTTGACGTCGTAACTATAAAGCCATAAGATATACAGCCATTTTAAATTTCGAGCTGTATGGGACGGTGCCTTGCCCTTTTCACCCCCTTGCAGTCAGAACTTCCAAAAATCGCTTCTTAAAACGCGCCCACTTCATAAACATTCTTTTTATGCCAAATTTCAAGGTTCTAGCTTTAGCCGTTTAGGCTGGGTAGTGATCAGTCAGACACCCAAGTTGTTTATTTATAAAGAATGCTCCGCAGGTCTGCGCCTTTAAGTTTTGATTTTTTTTTATGAAAACGTAATATGACGATGGCTTTTGGCTGTTTAAAAAGTCCACATTATTCCCGTTTTAAATGTTTGCCACTATTTTATGCAAACGTGTATTGGCGTTTTTAAACGAATTTTAACAAAATGTTTCACGCACTTATATATTACTGTGAGTGTGTGTGTGTTTGTACGTGTCTGTCTGTATGTGTTTAATAATGAAATATGGCTGTCATTGACTCATTTTATTAATTTATCTCTTAACGCACTTAATGTTCACAGTCAAACCGCTCATCCGGTTTACGTTTAACGCTCTGTGTTTGGTCTCCCTATCTCTCTCTCTCTCTCGCTGTTATACACTAGGCATTTGTAGTCATATCTTTGCATTTAACCATTACAGTAGGATATAGGTATAGTCATTGTGTTTTTTTTTCGGTCACAATGACGACAATTAAGCCAAAAAAAATGCAACATTTTCTTTTTAAAGCTATGTGTACAAACAACCCACGAGTGTGTGCATGAGTGTTCTCTTTTTCCGGCAACATATAAGCTGTACTCTACTTTTTGACTTTCATAGACATACATACATAAGTATCACATTCCTATATACGAATGCCTAAATGTGTGCTACTGTGTGTACATTCACTTAAAAGGATGTAAGGGCTCATTCATTCATTCATTCGAATGTATGTATATGTGTCTGTGTTGTATGTGTGCATTTTTATTATTTTCATTAAATATGCTGTGGTTGTCATTAAACTATGACTATGAAAATGTGCAAAAAAAAAATTGTGCGGTTTTCCTGTATGATATTTAACAATCTCCTTTTAGCCGCATAGTACATTTACTTTTGCTAGCGCCTGCAACTGGCTATGCCTGCCAGCCGGTTCAAGCCAAATATCTGGTACTCGTATGTTGTAAATAACAAATTGCAATTTCATCATTTTATCTGTCGCACAGTTACGTATGTGAAAAGATTAATATAATGGTGCGTGAATTTGTTGTTGTTTTTGTTTAATTTCTGAATGGACATATTGAAATTATTGTAGAGCAACAAAGAAGAAGCAACAACGAGACTCCTACATTACTGAGACACACATATAGCGAAGAGACAAAAAAACAGCAAATATGAAAAGAGAAATGACCTCAATACGAATGCGGTGGCATAAAAGATTCTAAAGGAATTCCGTTGTGAAAACAAACTCTACATCAATAATTTAAGAGGAGATAATTTCATTTAACTTCGACTGTAAAATGGCATATGTTTATTTAATGATCTTACCAAATGACATGAAAATTACATATGATCATACGTATGTAATGAAAACAATTCTAATAGCAACTTAAACTTAATTTTCCTTTACACCTCATGAATGAGGTATAGAATGTCTACTCGCGTTGTTATGCATTAACACGATTTCTATTTTTAGATTCACAACTAACGGCACCTACTTGTTTATCGACGACTGCTAACGTCACTTTTCGCTAAACTTTTACTAGCCAATCGACTCGACACTGTACTGCGAAGTGCTGTCAACAACCCAGAGGGGCCGGCGATGAAAGAACAAATGTAGATGACTGAAGACGGCAATCAAACCACAGATCTTCCGCATGTCCACCGCCACATAAAAATTTTAGTTTGTAATTCTCTTGGGAATAACAATTGGTAACCGCAAAAATCTGCAAAGGTTCCCATGCAGCACACAATGTTCGATAGATTACGTATTTCCCAATGCCACTGTTTGCATTGATTGTACCTTATAGACTCGAAAACGGCTGGACCGATCTTTTTGAAATTTTGACATAGCAAGTGGGCGCAATTAAAACAGTGGGCGTGGCTAACATCTTGAAACTTTAAACGTCTGTATCTAATGAATTATCAGAAGTATGAAAATTATATTTGGTATATATGTTGTTCGTACAGTTCGAATTACAGCCAGGGCAGAAGTGGGCGGTGCCACGCCCCCTTTTAAAAATCGCTATGACGGCTATTCCAATAGACCGATTGATACAAAAATTTTGCAAAGGGCGGTGTTTCCTAAAACATTAGAGGTATGATGATGAGATTTGACATATATGTATTGGTGCAGTATTTATTACTGCCAGGGCGGAAGTGGAAAGTGCCACGCCCCTTTTTAAAGAAACCGTTATAACAGCCATAATAATAGTTTAATCGTCCTGGACGAAGTTGGCAAAAAGTTCCGAGCTTCTATAAAGTAGAATAGAGAGTGAACATACCAAAAAAAATCCAGCGATAGTGGTGAATCCCAAATGCAAAGGTATTAGAACAGGAATCCCCAGCCGTGTATACAGATACGAAATCATAAGGTCAAATATAGCTGCAAGTTTGAAGACAACTTTTGGGTACTCTAGTCATTTCCGAAATTAGTGCTATTGACGAAATTATGCCAATCATTGACATATCCTGGAGAAGGCCCAAGAAATTTAGATGAAACCATATTTCATCAACTACAAATCAACATTCGACGTATGCATATGCATACGTATGCATTATTCCATTATTTGGACTTTTTCCAGTTCGAAGAGCTTTACCAACATGATTGTTTGCACTTAAACCTGCTTGCCGAAGATCTTGGCCTCGTTTTTCAAAATGTACGTTGCCTTTGATATATGAAATGCAGTTTATATATCTTTATAACTTTGGTTTGTTATCTCATATTACTTGCCTTTCAGTCCTTGTCATTCCACAGATTTATTGTCTTTGACGTACGGTATGTGACCCGCTTTCCAAAAGTTTTGCCATCGGTATTTGCCTTTCGGTCTGCTTCGCAAAGATTACTCGCTTTTGTTATTCAGATTTCGATCTATTAAGTGAAAGTTTTGGTTTGCAAATGGTTCTTCGGTTTAACCATTCAGTATTGGCTTTATGGACCGAAAGCTTTCATCTTCATTCTTTAGATATCAGCGTGCTTCCAAAAGTTTTATTAATTTTGTTTGAAAGTCTTTGGTGTATCTCCCGGAAGAATTATTCTCGGGATTCAGACCTCGATCTGGTTACCAACGATATAGTTAATTATTTCTCAAAACTATCCATCTTCATTATAGTTAGCGAGAACAAACATTAAATCTCAAATTTTTCTACATTAGTTAAAGATTTAGTCTGTCTTCCAAAGATTATATTTTTTGTTATTCAGACTTCCACCTGTTGCCAATTTGTCGCTTTCTTCCGTTTTCATTACCAGCTCTGTAAGTTAGTTAAGCTAATGCTAAGACCTATTTTCACTGCTTGACCACATCTATTGAAGCTGATATCAGGTTTCTGGCGGTCAGCAGGTCATCCAAAGATAACCAAGTCACTGATTTCATATCAATCAGTAATATGAAACCATATCGTCCAGAAGCGCAATAACAGCGAAGTTCTCTGCGAATTTGTTTGAAAATTAGGCAGAAAAACTGTTGCTGTCGACTACTTACTAATTTCTGAAACTTGTCGTAAAACAAATCGTTTATTTTTTGCACAAACACCATCTTCATTCATTTTGTTTGATTCAAAACAGACAGTCTGTGCTTGAGTGTTATGAAAGCAACACCACATACGCTTGTTTCGCATTAAACACAAAAGCAGACACAAGTGCTTGCAGAGAAACTATAGTCAACGATTGTTGGGGAGCACAACATTTCCACCGTATACAATACGACAGCGCTGACGCTTCTTGTGCGGCCGCATACAAGCATACCATCATAATGAGGGCGTCCGTACGTTTATACCTACCACGGATCTACAATAAAAACACGGATCGTTACCATCTCGTTTTTCAACCAACAGAATTACAATAAATTTCCCTTCAACACAATTGCATACTGGAACACTGTATTTTTAAATACGAATATGAATAAACGTAAAGGGACTAGCTGACATAATAATATCGACCCCAGAGGTTGATCCAAGTGGTCGATATATCGATTCTAAGTACAAACACGCTTCACGCGATTCGTGCACCTGTGGAAAACCTTCTGAAGAATGGTTGCACTCTACTTCAGGGGCATTGGCTCAAGCAGCGGAGTTTTCTTTCAAACTATTTACATGACGTAGAGCCATTTTCTACCAAGCGAGGCTTTAGACAAGGCGATAGTCTGTCCTGCGATCTCTTCAAGTCCGTAAAGGAGATGATCATGCGGAAAGCAGCAGTAAACAGGAATGGCACCATATTTAACAAAAGCCACATGTTACTCGCGTATGCTGATGATATAGATATTATTGGACGTGGATTGCGAGATGTTACTACGGCTTTTTCGAGCATTGAAAAGCAGACGGTTGAAGTGGGTCTGGTGATAAACGAGGACAAAACCAAGTTATTTGTTTCAACGAATAAAGAGTCCACTCGTCTGGGACGCTGCGTGAACGTCGACAACTATAATTTTGAAGTGATAGATGATTTAGTCTACCTTGGCTCCGCCATAAACAAAAATAATAATGTCAGCCTCGAAATCAAAAGACGAGTATTGATCGCAAACCGCTGCTACTATGCGCTAAGCAAGCGATTTAACGACAAAGCGCTCTCTCGAAGAACAAAGGTTCAGCTCTACCAGACTCTGATCCTACCTGTCTTGCTCTTCAGCGCAGAATCCTGGGTAATGACACAAGCGGATCTGGGAGTTTTCGAGAGAAAAATACTCCGCAAAATATTTGAACCCATCATCGTGAACGGCGAGTACCGTCGTCGAATGAATCATGAGCTGTACAACGACATCGACGTGGTCAAGCGGGTTCAAATAGACCGAATGCGCTGGCTTGGACACGTTGTACGAATGGACGAAAATGCAACGCTGTTGGATTGGGCTGATTCCACAATTTGTTCTGCTAATGACGGTTGCCAATGCCCGTTGCGGGGGCACTAGTCGCTGAATTGCAAAGGGTTAAAAGTAAATGTAATTCGTCTTCGATGTCTGACCATATTTAAATTTCTGGTACTGTAGATGACATGGGTTACACATGTGCATGGTCTCTAGAGCCTTTCCTAGGGCCGGAATTTGAGAAGGCTTCCTCATATAATGCATGCAGTAGTCCGTATTTTGGAATAATTTTTCAAATAAGGTATGCTGAACGCATGATCTTTTAATTAGATTCAGGCTTTAAATGGACAAGCCTCGCTTCCAAATAACAGGGGTATCGCATGCCTTATAAATGCAAAGAATTGTTAATACGTTTGCTTTCAACTTTTATAAAGATCTGCCAGAGGCCCTTGCAAAGAATGCAGAGGGATTTCATACACATTCCCTCTCTCTTCCAAATAACAAGAGTATTGAATGCTTATACATGGAAGGTGCTTGTGTCTTAAAACAGTGTATCATTAGTTTTAACCACAAAATTCGAATGCATTGCAAAGGCTAGACTAACATGGCTGGCTAACAATCACGAGGTAGTGGGTTCAAACTTCAGGCAAAGTTTGCTGACGTTGGAAAAAAATAAGTGTAAGTATAGAGAGAAATATACAGAAGTAAGAAATATCTAAAAATAAACGGGGCGCTCTCAATAAAACTAAATAATTTGAGGGTGCACTGTATACTTTTTGTTTAATTTGCAAGTCCTTCTTTTGTCACGTGTATGCAGGCTGACCATAAGTTCTTCTTACAGAAAGCTTCCATAAGGTCTTTTTATAGAATGCGACGACGGAAGGTCCTCTTTTCCAATCTCACACACTGTAAGAAAAGAGTGGATGGAAGAAAGTTAAGGAAGGCATACGGGATCCAAAAGAAGCCCTTCCAACTTATGAAAAGAAGGCCTTCCTTCTTATGATTTCCGCCGTTGGGGTAGCATCGACCGACTTGGTGTATTGCTGTGCAAGTATTGGTACTCGCAAGTATGTCTGATCGCTACCAATCCTGTGGAATATCGTTATTTAAATCACAAATTGCTAGTAGCTTTTCAGCGAAACTTCCACCGGGCAGAGTGGCCGGTAGAATGAAGATCTAAAGCACCGCGACATGTTTCCGCCTGATCGGTCATGTAGGCCCCGTAGTGGGAGCATCCCAAGCGCTGTAGTTGATACCAAAATCACTGGTTGAATCTTCGAGCTTGAATGTAAAGCTGCATTGCAACTGGGTGCTGCAGACCAACAGGGTAAAAAAATTGGTCAGAAAGACCTCAAATTGGCCAAAGGGGGACACTGTTATACCCAATTTGGCATATTCTGGCCTGGCTAGAAGAAGGCACTGAAGAGCTGACAACTGCTCCCAAATTTGTCCCAAGGGAGCGCTGGCAATAGCATTATAATATGCCCAGTTTGTTACGCACACCACAGGTAAGGCCTTCACGGCAAGACTCATGTAAAACTCCAAATACCGCTTCAAATTCAATCTTACACAATTTACCCAATTCTTTAATATAAAAACTGTTCATTTAAATTCCTCTGATTTCCATAGCCGGTTATTGAAAATACCACAACACATATGCATATGAACTCATTGTGGTTTAACGTGTCGTCATTTTTTTGTTTCGAATATGATTATCTTTAATCAAATAAGGCTTGCTGACTGACTGACTGACTGACTGCCTGCCTGAATTGTATTAAACTCAATGCAATTTATTGCATTACGTTGGAAAAATTGTGATTTGTTTCACCAGTCAGTGAAAGCGCTTGCACTTTTGCTGTTGTTGTTGTAAATCCCTAGAAAGTCAATTATAATCAATTTTAATTTTTATCCACAACGCAGCCATAATGATGGCAATTAGAATAAGTGTACGAACGTCCGACGGTGTGACATACATGTGAATGTAAATGTCTTTTATATATTTTATGAATTTTTATTTAAAATACCGCTCAGAGCATCATTAAAAATCATTTAACATTAATATAATTTTAAATACAGCAAGCAAAAATTTTTTTTTAAGTTTTTCTCAATTTTTGTATTTCAGAATATCGCTGGGCTGTCGTTAGAGGTAAGTGGATCATAGTAAATTGTTATATGTATATAAATACTTGGAAGTGTATTCGCAAAACAATGGGAAACACATTTATGAAGTAACAAATGTTGATAGCAGTTGCCACTTATGGTTTTTTTTTGTTAAGATCAATGAGCAATAAATGTTATTAATGGAAATCGGTTAACTAGACTGCATCATGCCCAAAATTAGCGGTATCCTAAAGTCAATAGCCAAAATTAACTGACAAAATAAACCAAGTGATCCTGATAGACCTTTCATTTATTCATGTCTCTCAATTAACTTATCAAAGCATTAAAATTTTTAAGCTCTCCGTGACTCTAAAACGGTGGTACTTATTTCATACCTTCGGTGTTTCATTGCCTATTTTCCGTACTTTTTGCTCTGATGAGATCGGCACACGTACTTGATAGTTTTGTTCGATATAAAACAGTCAGTCTTTGTTTGAGTGTTATGAAAGCAATACCACACACGCTTGTTTCGCATACAACATAAAAACAGGTACATAGTACGCACGCACGCACATATATTATGTTTTTTTTTATTTTGTTCCAAATCCTTCTTTTTTCATTTGTATGCAGGCCTTCTTATTGAAAGCGACGACGGAAGGCCTTCTCTCTCTATCTCATGCAATATAAAAAAAGGAAGAAAGAAGGTCTAGGAAGGCATAGTGAATACAAAAGAAGCCCTTTGAACTCATAAAAGAAGGACTTCCTACTCATGAACATCGTTGAAAATTGTTTCTCTGTCTGTATATGTGTCTATTTTTGTGTTGAATGCGAAACTAGCAGAGACTGACTGCTTTGAATCAAACACAGGTTTGCGTAAGTATAAATTGCCGATCTTATATGTGATTGATTATTGCCAGCCTCGCGAGTCTATGGGATACCTAACACTGCTTTAAAACTCCAAGTGATGATATCGTACAAGGCTAAGCATGGCGAAAACGTACGTAACCAGGAACAACGAAAGCTGGACATCACTAAACTGCGGACCACAGAGGTAGCGGACGCCTACTCCGACCATCTAACTCAACTGCTGGGGAATGCTCCAACTCCTGATAATATAACCTCGCAGTGTCAATATATAGCCGACTCCATAGAACGGACTGCGAGAATCGTACTTTGGCACTCAAAGCCGTCTCAAAAAGATGTCTGGTACGATTATGAATGTCGCAATGCCACGAGGGAGACGGATGCTGCATACAGAGCGAAACTGCAGCCAATGGCAACGCAAGCTGTTCGTGAACGGCACAGGGAGAAGAAACGAGAGGCAACTCGTCTTTTTAGACGGAAATAGAAGGAGCTGAAGAAGAGGCAAGATAAGTGCACAGAGTTGCTCCGAAGTAGAGGGGAAGCCCGACAATTATACAAGAGAATTAAGGCGAGAATGCGTGGAACAGGGTTGCCCTCCTGCAAAGACAGCGATGGTCAGCTAGTGACGGACCCGGATAACGTTCTGAAAATATGGAGAAATCATTTCAGAAATTTACTGGATACGGATACCACTACAGAAGACCCCACTCCAATCCATGACGATGGTAGAAACTGTCCACCTCCGAGCCAGAGCGAGATACGTGTGGCAATCTCCCGCCTTAAAAACAACAAAGCTGCTGGAGCTGATGGATTCCCTGCTGAATTGTTTAAGGCTGTGAGGTAAGGAGTTGATTAGGAGCATGCATCATTGAGAACATCTGGCTAGAGGAGAGCATGCCCGGGGATTGGAGTCTTAGTCTGTTATGTCCCATATACAAGAATGGAGATCTTATTGAATGTAAGAACTATCGTGGAATAAGCTTATTACCAATTGCGTACAGGGTCCTTTCAAGCATATTGTGTGAACGTCTAAAACCAATTGTAGAAAAACTAATTGGACCATATCATTGCGGTTTTAGACCCGGCAAATCTACGACGGATCAAATATTCACTCTACGACAAATCCTGGAAAAAACTCATGAAAAACGGATCGACACCTACCACCTCTTTGTCGAGCACAAAGCTGCCTACGACTCTCCGATAAGGAACAGGCTTTATGTGGCCATGTCTGAGTTTGGTATTCCAGCAAAGCTAATTCGACTTTGCAGAAGTACTTTGGAAAACACCAAATCTTCGGTTAAGATTGGTAAGGAGAACTTTGAACCATTCAACAAAGAAAGAGGTCTCAGACAGGGTGATAGCCTGTCCTGTACAGTATTTTATAGAGTTATGGAGAAGGTGACGAGAAAGGGTGGTGTCAACATGTCTGGCACACTATTACACAAGAGCCACATGTCACTAGCCTATGCCGATGATATAGACATCATTGGCCGAAATCTGCGGGATGTTACTGCAGTTTTCTCATCACTAGAAAAAAAATTCGCAAAAATGGATTTAGCGGTCAACGAGGACAAAACAAAAATAATGCATCTTCCGTCAATAAAAAAATAATGTCAGCCAAGAAATCAAGCGGAGAATAGTGCTCGCCAATACATGTTTCTACGGACTTCGGCAGCACTTTAGTAACACCACCTTATCTCGGAATGCTAAGAAACAACTTTACCAGGTGCTAATCTTACCCATTCTTTTGTATGCTGCCGAATCATGGGTACTTACGACAACGGAAATACAAAACCTGGGAGTATTCGAGAGAAAAGTACTCCGAAAAATATATGGAGCTATCTGTGTCGACGCCGAGTTTGGCCATCGGATGAACCATGAGCTGTATGAGCTTTACCACGACATCGACGTTGCTAAAAGAGTCAGAATCCAACGACTACGATGGCTGGGACTTGTTGCCAGAATGGATGTAAATGCTCCAGCGAGAAAGGTGTTCGAAGGCGAACCTGAAGGACGACGCAGAGCAGGGAGACCCCCGAAGCGTGTGGAATTCTTTAGTACTTCAGACCTCAAATTAATTAACTACGTTCGTAAGTTGTAATGGGCCACTTAAGTAAGTAAGTAAGTATGATATCGTACTCAGAATTCCCATTTACTTGCTGGCTTTGAAATTAGTGTAAACGTGTAAAGTAATAAATTAAAATCAACTAAATTAAAATCAACAACATAACAAAAATATAATAAAAAAATTAACGTGACATTCATAGCCATCATATTAACTACTGTTTAAGGCAAACGGATGTACTTAAGAGGACCCATTTAATTGCTTTAATGTTGATTTAATTTTGTGGGTATAAAAATTAAATTTAAAAAAATCTCATAATCTTATAAACGTCTCATTCTAAGTGTAATACTAAACGACAGCTTTACACTGCTGCCACGGACTTATACCAATGAACGACAAACGTTCAATTATAAATTTTACGTATCCTTACAAAAGCCTTCTATATATCTTACTAGTTATATACGTACATGTATTTAGTGTTTTTTCTTTTATCATAGTTAATTATTACATTTACATAAATTTTTACCTCGCGGGGGTTTTTTTTCAACACTGTACAGTTTCTTGATTTTTTTTGTTTCTTTTTGTTGTTGTAGTGGTATAAAACATTTCATTTAGACCTATAAATTGTCACGACTAATTATTGTATAGATATCGTACAATATGCATACATACATATATTATCTTATCTCTCGTTCATGTTTCATTCATTCTCTTGTCAATCGTATGCCAACGTAGCAGTATAAATAATAATACATTTATTTACTTGTTATTATTTATATTTGTGTGTATATATATATAGGTATGTATATTTATGTATATATTTTAAGTATATATATATATATAGCTGTTGGTATTATATACTTGAGTGTAGTCTAAATTACCATCTAATAATTTTATTATTCTAATGTCATGTTGTCATTGACAATGTTTGCCTTCTACTCACGCTTGATAAACAATTGATGTGATGTATTGTCATCAATTTGGTCACTACGGTGAGCAGAATTAGGCTGGACGCCAACTTGACGCTTGATAATTTTGAGCTATATGCAGTGGGCCTTAGGGGATTGGCAGCACTACTTTCGGGCCAAACGACTTCAACTTCGGCCATTTTAAAAATGCTTAACAATCGGTGGGATTGTAGTTCATGATGTTCCGAATTGATGTGATGACTGATGGTACGCAGAACGGAGGTGCATTCATCCTGGAATGTAAGAGATGGAATGTTAAAATAGGGATTAATCTTAGCAGTGGTTCGTGGGTGAAAATTGTTGTATTAAAATATTACAAATACAATTGTATTTATAGATATATATTTATTACGGTCGATCGTATAAGGTGCATAGAGCTTATAACATATATATATGCACATACATATTACAACATTACCCAGTAGGAAGTGTCTGCAAGACATCCTCAAGGATAGGTGCATGACAATAGTAAATCGTTGATGTCATTTAGGGGACCGTCCATATAAATCGTCGACGAAATTTTCATACAAGTGTCCGCTTTGTCATGCACGTCTTTATGAGCGACAATGTCGGTCAAATTTTCGTTGATGCCGATACAAGCGACCTGTCGCCCACACAATCATGCACGACCTGATGGGTGAAAATGTCTGTTAAATTGTCGTTGATGCCTATGAATGCCTTAAATTGTCGTTCAAGACATATTAGAATGACTTTGTGTATACATTGGTGCCATTTTAAAAGTTGGATTTTTTGTTGTTTTTTAGATTTTTATTAGTATGACTAATTGTTAATATTTCGGGAAACTACTGACCAAGGGAGAAGTGAAGGATATAGACTTTTATACGGCATTCACCTTCATTCGAGATTCCAAACTATAAAATTGCTTATGTTTACTCGTCCGTTTAATAAACTAAAAATTTTTTATGTCAGATTCCATTCTCTTGATCCCATTACATAGCAACACATTTTTTTCCTTTGATTTTGTTGAATGTGTTTGATACACGACAATATTAGTATTTTGTCGGTCAGCTTGTCGTCAACCGAGTGTTTTGACGTCAAGTACATACATTTTTTACATTTTGTCTAGAGGACAGCGTTGGCGACAAAGTCGTGTATGACGGAACTTCCTACTGGGTATTGGTAAATTGTTATGCTAAGATTTTATAATTTTATTAAACCCTATATATTATTACTAGTGGACCCGGCAATAATTCGCTAATGATTAGTGGTAGAGTTTACAAAACTTAGTTTCTCACGAAATATTACACAATCATCTATATATATAACCTCGCGAGGCCGGCATTTATCAAATTGTCAAATCCTAAGGTAACGAATTCATATAAGATCCAGGGGTATAGTAAAACACAGTTAGTTCAAGTTTTAATGTGATTTATTTGAACTTAATCGAAATTAGTGAAGAGCGGTGAAGAGCGATCTGATTAACAATGTTTTTCGATTTGTTTTCTGACGTAAAAACAAACAATGAAGACGGTCTGCCAATACGCGAACATACAACGTACGGCTGATCTTGTGAAAAGCAGGTAAATTCGAGATTGATCCCACAAACTTTCATTGAGAATTCAAAAATTCTGTCGGATAGTTGGTCGCCCCATTCTCGTTGGTCACACTGTCAACGAATTTGTATAAATGCAGTTCTCCATCGATTCGACTTTGAATAATAACATTTAAGCTATCGACGACCTTATTCTTCGCGTCTAGTATGGCCCGTTCACTTATCCAATCTAGATTTTTATAATTTTTTGCAATGCCGGGGAAAACATTGGTGATAAGTTCCTCCTTTGACGATGTAATCTCGAAAAAAATTGCCGGGAATGTTATCAATCCAGTTGAAACATCAACAGGAATTTGGACATTACCAAGGGCCAGTAGCTGTCTTGAAAATTCAGTAACACAAAGATGACGATTTCAGGCATGCGTTAATTTCATAAGCAGCAGTAGATTTTGGGATGACGGGAAGCGTTTGACGAAAATACCATAGCCACACCAAATCATCTCGAATCACCTCGTAAATCCTTAATCGTTCGGTCAACTGCCTCCAAAACTCGTTTATGTTCCATCTTGCATTTATCTCAAATGATGATTTTGCATTCTCGCATCAATTTCGCTGCACGTTGGCTTGTCAACCGTAAGAAGATTCATCAGCAGCTTCAAAGCGGAAAGTGCAGGTCGACCGCGTTTCAACAATGTGGCAGAAATACCAGCGGATGCAACAGCTAACGGAAATTGTGATCTTGACCAAATATTGCCAGAATCAAAGAAATGACGAATGTCTTGTCTGGGGGAGCTTCGAGAATGTAAATGCCTCCCGTTCCATCGTCAACAACCTCCATCAGCGAATCGTACACGTTCGTTTGCTCGGCATTCAATGGCGGACTCTTTTAGTCAGCTCATCTCGATAAATGCTTGATCTTGTTGCAATTCGCGTTTGAATGTGTCGTGCATCGAACGATTTGACGCTGGTATTCAAATTTCGATAGTTGACTGCCGCACCTGAGAACGCAGATGTCTTCAATTAGAAGTTAATTTCAAGATCGAAATTCGAACTTAAATGGAAAATGAAAAATAAGTGATGTTTTGCAAACAAACTTTATGTTCTATTGACCATTTTTAAATTGTGGTGATAGCCATCCTCTCCACGATTGAAATGCATCATATGACCGATGAGTCATGCCTCAGTTGTCTACCATCCCGACGCTTGAGAACAATATCGAGTGATTTCACATTCTTCCCAACAATCAGCACTGCGACTTCATTTATAATGGGAGCATTGAATTGTCCTGCATGGCAACCAGTTGGTATTTTGTCTGCTCTGATAATGACATTGTATTTGAAATTGTTCGATCATTTCGTGTTTAATCTTTTAACATAATAATCCCAAATTTTCCAAGCATCATAACGAATTTTACACCTTTACGTCGACAAAAATCATTCATCATTTCGAGTTTTCCACCAAGAATTTTTCTATTATTCGAAATATAACAGATTAACATCGTCCATAATCATACCATAAATTTAAAATTTCATCTAAAAAAATTAAACTTGTACGCATTTTTCCGTAATTTTTCGACAAAAATTTTCTATTTTTCCATTCGTAAAGCCACTACGGAACAATTGCAGACAAAATTTTCAACAAAAATTCAATTATCGATCAAGCGATACAATGCAAAATTTTGTAGAAAAAAATCCAACTTTTTCCAGAATTTTCCGAGTTTTCCACCAAAAGTTTTTCTATTTTTCCATTCGAAAAGTCATTTTAGAATAATTATCCGAAATTTTTCACAGTTTCATCGTCCAAATTTATTAAATCATACTATAAAATGCGGAATTTCGTCGAAAAAACAAAATCAAACTTTTTGAATTATTCCGGAATTTTCCGCATTTTTCAACAAAAATTGTCCATTTTTCTATTCGAAAAGCCATTCTGTAACAATTGCACACAAAATTTCATATTTCCAATTTTCCGGTTTTTCCTGAAGATTTTCCAAAATATTCTTAACGGACAACTGAAAAAAAGTTTGAGCAAAATCGGCCCAGCCGTTCTCAATTGATGAATTACTATACATTTTTGCCACCATTTTTATATATATAGATTTAAAGCAGTCAATTTTTGCTTGTTTCGCATTTAACACAAAAATAGACACAACTACAGAGAGAGAAACAATGTTCAACGAATATTCGACAGCCCAGCAGCGAAAATCTTGAGTAGGAAGACCTTCTTTCATGAGATCGAAGCGCTTCTTTTGGTTCCAAAATGCCTTCCTAAACTTTCTTTCATCCTTTTCCTTTTCTACATTGTATGAGGTTGGGTGAAAAGGCTTTATATCGTCGCTTTCTGTAAGATGGCATTATGAAAGCATTCTATAAGAAGACTTTATTGAAAGCCTACATACATATGAAAAAAAGAAGGACTTGCAACTAAAAAAAGAAAACTATACAGTGCACCCTCAAATTATCAAGTTTTTTTAGATATTTCTCGCTTCTATATATTTCTTTCTAAACTTACACTTATTTTTTTCCAACGACAGTAAACCTTGCTAAAGTTTGAACCCACAACCTTGTGATTTTTATTCAACCATACTAATTGCATAGTTGAAACTACCCTGCAGTTCTGGAGGTGTCTGTTGGCCATGCTTGAACTACCTACCGCACTATTCCCTACATGGGTATTTACCTAAATTACCCTATGGTAATCGAACGCCGAACTACCGAGTAAAAAAATCTATGCACACGAAAACGACAGAAAGCTTAAACGAATAGTTTAAAGCTGTTTAATTTACTTCTGTTGTACCGAGTACGATCTTTTTACCAAATTTTAACTCTCTAGAGCTAAAAATCTATTTTACCAATCCGACTGGCCCACTGATCGAAAACTAAATTTCTTCCGCATACATATTTATATGACGACCCCGAAACCATAATAATCTACGGCACAACAGCATTATTCTGAGATATCAAAGGAAACGCGTTCAGCGTTGTCCGAATTAGGATAAAACCATAGGGTACGGTCATGTAATTTTGCTCGACCACCACAGTTTTTTTGATATTTTATTTTTTATTATTTTATACTTAAATTTTGTTGAAAAATTTAAAACTTTTATCCCAATTTTTGAAATTGATAGCAATGTTCGTTACTTACCTTTTCCTTTTTCAACAGTTCAATAGTCTTTAATTTAACATCATGTGGTAAACGAGCAGCTATGATAATATTTTCTTCGGTCATATTGAAAAGCGTTAAAGTACATTGTGTCTGGAAATGAAACGCAATAAAAAATAGAAAACATTAACGTTAGCATCTCAATCATATAGCATTGGCATCACTCCTTCACAACTCAACATTAAATCTTATTACATACCTGATTATCAATGTAGGTATTGACGTATTGTTGCAATGCCCGCACAGCATCTTGTACACCTAAATTAGTATGGGGTCGCAGCAGAGCTTCATCGGTAGAACTATAGCCAAGCATAAGAAAAACACCACCTACAAAATAGAAAAAGAAACACCAAAAACACAGATATAATTAGGAACAACCTTCCTTTTCAGCTACATCTCACTAGTAAACATATTAGGGCATTTTTTTGTTTAAATTAACACCTTTTATGCATTATCCTTTAAGCGTCCTTTTCTACCAAAACACGCACTATTCACATTAATGTGAACACGACGATTGCTCTTCACCCCTGTCAAGAGGGCGAAGAGACAAACAAATAGTGAAAGAAAATACATTTAAACGTAACAGCTACTAACCATTATGACCACGTTATGTCTTTACTACACTTGCATTATCCCCATCGACTCAAGTTAGTGCTTTGAACTACCACATTCTATTTAATCATCATCCATCATAAACTAAAATCATTACCCTGTGGCTGTATGGAAATCTTCTCTCATCTCTTTGTCGTTGCTACCAAACCATCAACTTTTGACGACCACTCCTTGCAGTGTACTGCAGCTGCTTTATATTCCTTTTTTTCTTAAAAGTACTCACGAACACACTGTCGGAGTTGGTGTTACGTAGGTACCCACTAACTAACACCCGCATGATAGAGGGTATGATAGTCGCATCATATGCCACATAGCTGACAGATAAGATACTCTAACAATAACAAGAGAAAGCAGCCAAGGAAACAAAAATAGGGTGAGAAACCAATCTAGTCAATGTGTTTTCTCCAGCGTTAACTTTATTTTTCTTTACATTAGCTGCATTTCTGTAAAATAATACCTCATGATCCTATGTTTAGTTCTACGACTGTAGTGTCCATCTTATTAGTTGCACTAACTCGCTTACACCTCAAAATGTTTTTTTTTTGTAAGGAAATAGCGTGAATGCATAACGGCTGCTAATACAAACATGAAGCCAGCAGCAGCGTATAAACTTACCTGGCAATGAGTAGTCGCCCAACGGGGGTTTCATGCAGATAAAACGTCCCGAATAACAAAGACAACGTCCACGGAATGCTTGATACGCGGGTGATGCATGACTATAAAATGCCAAAGCGGTGCGACAGGGGGCAAATGGCACGCAAAGGGCATGACAGGTGAGTGTAAGGGATTCGCCACAGCTGCATA
Organism: Muscina levida; assembly: GCA_964034835.1. Classification (NCBI taxonomy): domain Eukaryota; kingdom Metazoa; phylum Arthropoda; class Insecta; order Diptera; family Muscidae; genus Muscina; species Muscina levida. Next base: position 103,317,034 of record OZ035880.1, read on the forward strand.
ATTCACTGCATTCAGCGTCGTCCAATGAGTAAATCTGTTAAGTAATCATAAAATACAAAACGGTTTGGTGGTGAGTAGGGCAAAAGTAAAGAAAAATGTTTAGAATGGGGGAATAAATTAAGAAAAATAAAATATAAAGAAAATCTTATTTAGAGAGCTGGAAAGAATAGCGGTCCTTAAGAGGCAACCAAACGTGCTTAGGTAGGGGAAGCGAATAATCGAAGGTCAATTAATGAATTTCATAATTCATCATTATAGTAAAAATTGAATAGTGGAGCTCGTTGAATTGATATTCAAACTTATAATCTACAGGGCAAAGTATTTAGGTACCAAAAAAAAAACAGAAACGTTTGCTACCGCAGCGAAGTTCATTGTTAAGTTACTCTGATCTCCCTGCCCTTCTCAGGTCAGTAATTTATCGAAATAACCAACTGTTGAACCAACTTTTGTTGGTTAAACCCAAATTCTATTGGTTTAATTCAACTACGGTCTGTTGAATCAGATTTCGGCCTGCTGAATCGGACTTCGGCCTGTAAATTGGGGTTTCGGTCTGTTGAATCGGACTTGGGTCTGTTGAATCGGACTTCGGTCTGTTGAATCAGATTTCGGTCTGTTTAATCGGACGTCGATCTGTTAACTCGTACTTCGGTCTGTTTAATCGGTCTGTTGAATTGGGTTTTTGTCTTTTAAATCGGACTTCGGTCTGTTGAATCGGACTTCGGTCTGTTGAATTGGACTTCGGTCTGTTAAATCGGATTTCAGTCTGTAAAATGGGACTTCGGTTTGTTGAATCGTACTTCGGTCTGCTAAATCGGACTTTGGTCTGTTTGAATAGGACTTCGGTCTGTTTGAATAAGACTTCGGTCTGTTGAATCGGACTTGGATCTGTTAAATCGGACTACGGTCTGTTGACACGGACTGATGTCTGTTTAATCGGACCTCGATCTGTTGAATCGGACTTCGGTTTGTTAAATCGGACTTCGGTCTTCGGATTTCGGTCTGTTGAATCGGACCTCTGTCTGTTGAATCGGACTTAAACTTAAACTTAATTTCCCTTTGCACCCCATGAATGAGGTATGTGATAGCTTTTCGCGTTGTTGTGAATAAACACGCTTTTTATTTTTAGATTCACAACTAACGGCACCTACTTGTTTATCGACGAATGCGAACGTCACTGTTTGAGAAGCTCTTACTAGGCACGCCGATTGACTCGACACTTAATACTGCGAAGTTGCTGTCAACAACATTCGAGAGGAGCCGACAATGAAAGAAAAAAATTTATTTTTAAAATGACTGGAATCCAGGTTTGGACCTGCGATCTCCCGCATGGTAGCCGCGTGTTCTAACCACTATGCCACCGCCGGTCCCGTCAAATCGGACTACGGTTTGTTAAATCGGACTACGGTCTGTTGAATCGGCCTTCGGTCAATTTAATCAGACTTTGGTCTGTTAAATCGGACTTTTGTCTGTTGACATGGACATCGGTGTGTTAAATCGGAATTCGGTCTGTTGAATCTAAAATCAGCCTGTTGAATCGGACTTTGGTCTGTTAAATCGCAATTCGGTCTGTTGAATCGGACTTCGGTCTGTTAAATCGCTCTTAGGTCTGTTGAATCGGAATTCGGTCTGTTGAATCGGACTTCGGTCCGTTGAATCAGACTTTGTTTTGTTGAATCGGATATTCTGATATTTGAGTCAGACTTCAGTCTGTTAAATCGAACTGCAGTCTGTTGAATCGGCCTTAGGTCTATTGAATCTGTCTTCGGTCTGCCGAATCGGAATTCGGTCTGTCGAATCATTAGGAATTAGGTCTGTTGAAGCGGACTTCTTTCTGTTAACTCGGACTTCGGTCTGTTGAATCAGACTTTGGTCTGTTGAATCTGACTTCGGTCTGTTGAATCGGACTTCGGTCCGTTGAATCTGAATTCGGTCTGTTGAATCAGACTTCAGTCTGTTAAATCGAACTGCAGTCTGTTGAATCGGCCTTAGGTCTATTGAATCTGTCTTCGGTCTGCCGAATCGGAATTCGGTCTGTCGAATCATTAGGAATTAGGTCTGTTGAATCGGACTTCGTTCTGTTAACTCGGACTTCGGTCTGCTGAATCGGAATTCGGTCTGTCGAATCAGACTTTGTTTTGTTGAATCAGACTTCGTTCTGTTAACTCGGACTTCGGTCTGTCGAATCAGAATTTGGTCTGTTGAATCTAATATTCGGTCTGTTGAATCGGACTCCGGTCTGTTAAATCGGACTTCGGTCAGTTGAATCTGAATATCTCTTCGGTCTTTTAAAACGGATTTCGATTTGTTAATTCAAACTTCGGTCTGTTAAATCGGAATTCGGTCAATTGAATTTGACTTTCGTCTGTTGAATCGCTCTTAGGTCTGTTGAATCGGATTTCGGTCTATTGAATCGGACTTGGGACTGTTGAATCTGACTTCGGTCGGTTGAATCGGACTTCGGTCTGCTAAATAGGTCTTTGGTGTGTTGAATCGCACTACGGTCTGTTAAATCGGAATTCGGTCTGTTAAATCAAACTTCTATCTGTTAAATCGCACTTCGGTCTGTTAAATTGGATATTGGTCTGTTGAATGGGACTTCGCTCTGTTAAATCGAATTTATGTCTGTTAAATCGGACTACAATGAATCGCACTACGGTCTGTTAAATCGGAATTCGGTCTGTTAAATCAAAGTTCTACCTGTTGAATCGCACTTCGGTCTGTTAAATTGGATATTGGTCTGTTGAATAGGACTTCGCTCTGTTAAATCAAATTTATGTCTGTTAAATCGGACTACAATCTGTTGAAGAGGACTTCGGTGTGTTGAGTCCAACTCCGGTTGGTTATACGGACTCGTCGGTTTCTCAGATTTCGGTCTGGTGCACATAAACTTATGTACCACAATAAGTATAAATATTCTCTTAAATATTTCCAATTATACTAAAAATCATATTTCTAGATGTACCTTAAATAGTTCTCACAACTTACCCTTTTGCTGGTGCCCTCCCTTATAAGTTGATCCGATTGATGAGGTCGCTGGGCTACACAATTTCCTAAAAAATAAAGCAAAAAGAATTGGGATAATATATAAAAGTCCTATTGAAATGATTAAGTAAACTTTGTGCAAAAAGGAAATCAATTTTCAAATACATATATAAAGTACGCACACACACTTGTAGGAAAACCATTAAAAATGATTCATACAAATGAAATAAACTTACGAGATGAATTGTACGAAGCAAGGAAATAAAAAAAAGTAAACACAATAAATCAAATGGAACGAAAGTAGTGGACATCTACAAAAGTGAACGAGTAAACCCTCCCCCTCATTCTTAATCGAGCAACAAGGATGCTGACAATAATGTGAACAAAATGCTCACACAATTTAATTTCACACACTGGCACACGGCGGGGGTAAACACTCGACAGATAGAATTGCAAACACTCACTCGCGCAATTGCACACACAACTGCTAACCAAAAATTCTGCCACACTCACTTCTATGAGCGCGCCAGTGTGTGTGTAGATATTTGTGCGTTTGAAGTACTCACAAGAGTATAATAACAAAGGATCATCATTTAATGTAATCCTTCACAATTTATACGTTATATGTCCGTCTACATCCAGTATCTATTGAAGTTGTGCTGTACGTTGTGCGTAAGTGTATAGCACAATGTGTGCGTCTGCGTGTGTGTGAAACTAACACCGACACTTCATGGTGCAATTACTATTGCTGTTGTTGTTGTCATATGTGTTTATAAAAATTTGTTGGGAAAATAAATGATTCAACAAGCGAAACATTTGCCAAAGCAATAGTTTTATTATTCCTCCTACACACACAGGCATAAACTATATGCTATGCTCTCTCCTCCCTATCGCTTTATCTGTCCCCTACGTACTTTATCACTTTTCGCACGCACACATACACACACACACTCACACACTCACACACTCTCGAACACATTTATATGGCTGTACGCAGCAGACACAAACATGGTGTTTATGGATTTTCAGAGTATAAATGTCTTTGGTATTACATGAGAACATGGTGCCAACATTAACAACATCAATGTTAAACAACGCCAAAACGGATGTCCGCTATTCATGTTAAAGCATTCATCATGCCTTCATCATAGTTGTATTTGGTAACCCCAGCTATTGTACGTACATAGGTTTGCCTGTCCGCTGTACGTCACTGCCTGTGCATTTGGTTCTTGTTTCGTTTGGCTGCCTTTGTGATATACTCTGAGTGCTTGAATACTCAGCATCACTCGTACACACTTTGCTAAAGCTCTTGCATGTTGTACTCTATTAAAATGCACACAAATACTTGTGTGTATGTGCACGAATACGAGTGATGCACAACACTCCATTTGTAGATGTTGTATCGTTGGTCATGGTCAGTCATACTCAAATAATGTGATGTATTCACATCTGGCGTGGGTGGTGGAGAAAATTTTTAGGTTTTTGCGTGGAAAAAGAAGTGATAAATACATATTGCAAGGAAAATTGGGGCTTAAAGTCGGTATCATATGTATGAAATAAATAAAATACTCCAGAAAAAATATAAAAATATGAAAAAAAACACTTTAATAATAAAGTGCTGAAGTGAGTTGGGGCAGAGAACACCGTCATGTTCAGCTTAAATGGACCCCAGCTCGCGCGGTATCTGGAGGGGAAAGAGGCGCGGGTAAAAATATAAAAAGATAAAAATATAAAAAAAAATATAAAAATATAAAAATATAAAAATATAAAAATATAAAAATATAAAAATATAAAAATATAAAAATATAAAAATATAAAAATATAAAAATATAAAAATATAAAAATATAAAAATATAAAAATATAAAAATATAAAAATATAAAAATATAAAAATATAAAAATATAAAAATATAAAAATATAAAAATATAAAAATATAAAAATATAAAAATACTAGTGGGCCCGGCAATGCTTCGCTATTGCATATTAACTTGTAATATATTTCACATTTAGGTCTACAAAGTACTTTGAAAACGGTACTTAAACTCGACAATAATATGTTGAGTTAATTAACTTATATAACTAATTTGAAGTAACTCCTTAACATGGAATTTAACCAATTACGTTTTATTGTTGTAAATGATAATAAAAAGTTCATCAGCAAAGTCATATCTATAGTACCGACATGTAGATTAAGTTTTTTCTGTATGTAGGGCGAAAAACCACTTCTTCCACTAATCAGAAACCTACATTCCGCTAAGGATCAAAATTTAATTTTTATTTTGATCTGTAGTAGCGGATACTAACTATCTCTTTGAACATAAAAAACACTTTTGTTGTGCCTTGACCGCAAATGAAAATTCAGTTTGAAGCTTCATGCCTTTAGCCATAAAAACTTTTTTGTCATGTCTTCTTCTCACACGGATCAAGAATATTCCGGAATACTATTTTTGTATTGAACTCGCATTACCATTTTTTGAGATAATTCGTTCACCAATGTTTGGCTTAACAAAGTGATGGTCACACGCGCTGTATGGCATATTACACCGTCGTGTTGGAACCATATCTCTTTCAGCTGCTCAGATGGATCATTATATGCACCCTCAACTTCACAAAGGGGTCCATAAGTATAGCGAATAAAACGTGCATTTTGAAAATAAATTTGCAAGATTTGTAAACGTTGTTCTTGTGTAGTTTTTACATGGTGATTTTCCAAAATATACTAAAAGAAAGTCTATCACACTTCATTAGTATGACAGCTAGATTTAAACTTTTAACTATCAGAAGTTCTATAATTCAAAAAAAAAAAAAAATTAACTCATATTTACAAATGTTTGTTAATGTTACCTCTGACATACTATAAAAATTTAAATTGTGCCCCAATAAAACAAAAGGTGTTTTCCAGTATAACTACAATGAATATTGCTTTATTTTTCTATATGTATGATTTATTACCGATTCACCCTCTTGAAAAGTAAATGAAAAGTAACTGGTGTATGGACCATTATTTGATACAGTTTAAAAATTTAACTATTGAAGTGCGTGGGCAGCGCACTAAAAAAACGTATACCCGTATCGAAATGTACGATGAATTCTTAGAAAATTTCACTTAGAAACTTTATGTCTACAATCAATTCCTAGTTCGCGCTGAGAAGCATAAAGATTTCAGGTTGAGATATATTTTTAGCAATTTTTCAGTTACGTCAGACCTACCATTCCGATGTTTGGAGACCAAGACGAAGAGAATAGTATATTTTTGACATTGTTTTGGATCCCGACCAATATTCTGAAAATTGATTATTAAAAACTTAATTTCCGTATGCCAACTCTCAGAGGCCATAACTTTTTAACCAATGCATAGATTTGCATTATTTAGTTTGCTGGGAAGTTAGTTTTACGCAGAAGATCTCGAAAAATATATATCTGAAGTTTTCGGTTTGTGCTCATTTAAAACCCAAAAAAAATTCTATCTGAAATCTTCATGCTTCCCAACGCGAGCTAGGAATTGATTTTAGACACAAAGTTTTTTGGTGAAATTGTCTTCCAATTCATCGTAGATTCCGATTTTGGTTACGATTTTTGCGAATAAAAAAATTGGCCCCCCTTACTGTTCATATCTCTAGGCGCAATATTTTATGGAATTTTGACAGTTATTACTGTTTGTTTAAAAAGGGTGTGCAATAGCCCACTTCCACCCTTACTGTAATTCATACTGCAACACCAATATATGTTACAAATCACATCTTCATACCTCTGATAGTTCATGGAATATAGTCTTTTTTACTTTAAACTTGTATGGGCGGTGCCACGCTCCTTTATCCAATCTCAACTAACTACAGCCAGTGACTAACAACAGGTCATCAGTACCACTTTTTAAAATTATAGTATAAATCAGTATATTAGAAAAGCCGACAGAGCGATTTTTGAAAAGGGGACGTGGCACCCCCACTTCCACCATGGCTGTAATTAATACTGCTCCAACAACATATATAACAAATCTCATCTGCATACCTCTGATAGTTCATAAGATATAGCCCTTTCGATTTTTACTTTGTATGGGCGGGGACTATCAACAGGTCAACAGTACCACTTGGTACAATTTTCGTATCAATCGTTCTATTAGAAAAACCGTTCGAGTGATTTTTAAAAAGAGGGCGTGGCCCTTTTAATTTTCAAGTTGTATGGGCGGTGCCACGCCCATTTATCCAATCACAACCAAATATAGTCAGGGACTACCAACAGGTCAACAGTACCACTTGGTAAAATTTTCGTATCTATCGGCCTATTAGAAAAGTCGTTAGATTGATTTTTTAAAAGAGGGTGTGGCACCGCCTACTTGCACCCTGTCTGTAATTCTAACTTTACGAACAACATATATACCAAATCTCATCTTCATACCTCTTATAGTTCATGAAATATAGCCTGTTTAATTTTCAAATTGTATGGGCGGTGCCACGCCCCTTTATCCAGTTACAACGAAATGTAGTCAGGAACTATCTAGAGGTCAACAGTACCTCATGGTAAAATTTTTGTATCAATCGGTCTATTAGAAAAGCCGTCTGAGCGATATTTGAAAAAAGGGGCGGGGCGCCGCCCACTTTTTGAAAAAGCTATCCTATCTTTCAAGTTGGATCAAACCGAACACGGTGTGCAAATTTGATTCAAATCGGTTAAGTAGTTTAGGAGTCCATCGCGGACAAACAACGTGACACGTAATTTATATGTATTAAGATAAAAATATAAAAATATAAAAATATAAAAATATAAAAATATAAAAATATAAAAATATAAAAATATAAAAACATAAAAATATAAAAATATAAAAATATATAAATATAAAAATATAAAAATATAAAAGTATAAAAATATAAAAATATAAAAATATAAAAATATAAAAATATAAAAATATAAAAATATAAAAGTATAAAAATATAAAAATATAAAAATATAAAAATATTAAAATATAAAAATATAAAAATATAAAAATATAAAAATATAAAAATATAAAAATATAAAAATATAAAAATATAAAAATATAAAAATATAAAAATATAAAAATATAAAAATATAAAAATATAAAAATATAAAAATATAAAAATAGAAAAGTAGAAACATATAAAAATATAAAAATATAAAAATGTATAAACTCCCCCTTTTTGGGGTGTCCCTCTGTCTGTCCCCGCGATTACAGTCGTAGTTTAAGAGCTATTGAGCTGAAATTTGATACACAATCCTATAAGAGGAGATTATGTTCTAAGTTGAGTAAGATAGGGCAAAAACTACTCACACCTTCCATACAAACACGCCCTTTTTGGGGGTTTCCGTCTGTCCTTGCACGTGATAACAGCCGTAGTAGCTGTAACTTGGAATACAATATTATATCCTATAAGCAAAGGTAAAGTTTTAAGATGTGCAAAATCAGACAAAAACTAATGCCACTTCCCATACAAACTCTTCTATTTTGGGGTGCGCATCTGTCTGCTCCCGGTTACAGCCACAGCTTAAGAGAAAATTTGATACACAATATTCTATCTTTTAATAGGAGTTTATGTTCTACGACGAACAAGATCTGCTCAAAACTATTCCTACCGTCCATACAAACTTTCCTTTTTGAGGGTGCCCGTCTGTTTGTCCCCATGACTACAACCATATTTTAAGAGCTTTAGAACTAACATTTGGTATACACGATTCCGTCCTCTAAGCGAAGGTAAAGTTCTAAGAAGAGCAAGTTTGGACAAAAACTATTCCTTTCTCCCATACAAACCCCCTCTCTTTGGGGGTGTCCGTCTGTCCTGTTGCCCGAATACAGACATAATTAAATAGGTATCGAACTTCCTTTAAGCGGAGGTTAAGTCGTAAGGGTGTTCAAGTGTCTGTCTTCACGATTGCAGCCGTAGATTAAGAGATATCGAACTAAAATTTCGTATGCAAGCTTTTATCATCAAAGCCGCCGTTAAGTTCCAAGTTGACCGAGATAATATAAAATCTATTTCTTATTTTCATCCAACAAACTCCCTCTTTTTGGAGTGTCCGTCTGTCTATCTCCACTTTTTTTAGCCTTAATTTAAGAGCTATCCAGCTAAAAGTTGGCATGCAAGCTTCTGTTCTCTAAGCGTAGATTAAGTTCTAAACGTTTTAAGATTGGACAAAAACAACTCCTAAAGAATTGTTCAACTCTCTCCGCATTATTGCATTTGTAATGAAACACAAATATTTTTTGTGTTTTATGTATTTTGATTAAAAATGTTCTTAATGAATCTCACATTACAATATTATATTCTGAGGTCTTAAAACTCTCAAACACCTCCCACGTTCTACAGATATGCTACTCCTTGTACTTGATGGCTGAGCACTTTACTTGCCCTGGCAAAGAACTTTATTTTTGTGATGTCAGCGTTTGGTTATTGCAACAGGCAAAATAACCCCTCCCGAAGAGAACAACAAGACTATGTATGTGATACAGATGGTCTGCAATTATTTTGCGACAATGTTCACATCGTTGACAAACCAGTCGTGCGTTCTCTTAATAGTCACAATAATGTGCGAATAAAATGTATGCACACACACACACCCATTTGGTATACGTACGGACGTACTCACGCACACATATACATTGCAATGTGTATATGAGTGTGTGTATACCGATGCGGCGGTGTGCAATGGTATGAACCAAATGACCAAAATGCAATTTGTTGATTTAATAGAAATTTTGTAGTGCGTTCAGGATGTGTCAATAAACACAATTTATTTTCCAAAAGTTGTTTATTAGATGTGAGAATAGGGAGATGATACTGACACAGAAGAGAATGAAATGGCAGTGGCCAAAAAAACGAAGCCACAAAATTTAAAATAATTTTAGTTAATTTAAAGGAAATAAAAGTGAATTCCAAATCTAGCTTTTGTAACTCAAGACTAAGTTAACATTCATACACATTTGTGCTATTAATTGATGCTTAGACTAATTACCATTAAAAACATCATTGTTGTTAAATTTAAACATTTTATTTCACATTTCTCCTTACTCTTGTGTAATTACCGCTATTCATAACTAAATTTATGATATCATAATACATTTTACTTATTTCTATCTGAGCTACCTGAATTTACGTTATTTACCCATTCGACCATAATTACCGCAATGGCAAATTGTTCGCATAAAAACACCTAATTCTAATGAGTTATTGGTCTAAATTTTGATTACCATTTGAAAATTTCATTAATAAATTATGAAAAATATTTATTTGCTACATACATCATACATCATCTAGTATGTGTACGTTGAACATTGAATTGGCAACTAAATTTAAACATTCTCGTGTTTCACATTCATATATCCATATACGCTAGAGTATGATTCCGGGTATTACAAGATAACAAACCAAATTTCAAAACTAAATAACATGCATATACCGATAATTATCAGAAGCAGAAGTAAATGAAATGATATTATGGACTCCCCCTCTAGCGTTAGCAACGCCAACGTCATTGACTACATTGCACCGTGTCTAAAATTGCAAAACGTGTGTAGTGAGGCGACGTTGTAAGGGGGAAACGTGTGAAAAGTAACATTATTTGCATTTTTAATGATGTTTACGAATACCCTGATGTTGCTGCTGCTGTTTCCACATCTTTCTGTGGTCCGGATTTACTCGCTCGATAGAAGGTTGGTCTAATAAGCCCCAAAAAATGCGGTTACATTAACCAGAATTTCGTGTGAAACATCAACGTAAATAAACATAAGCAATAATTGTGGGAAAATGGAACGGAATCTAAATGAACAATGACATTATCCATTATTTCTAACATTATTTGATGTTTAAAATAATTTTAAATATATTTCGAAAGAACATATATATAAAACTGACACTAACTCACACTCCAGTGAATATATGCAAAAATCTGACGGTCATTTTTTAACTAGCTTGGCGTTAGACAAGGCCATGGTCTGCCACGCGATCTTATTAACATTATATTGGAGATAACCATGCGAAAGACTACAGTAAACACAACTTGTACCATATTTAATAAAAGATACATGCTGCTCTCTTATGCCGATTATACACATATCATTGGCCGAGGACTGCGGGATGTTACTGCGGCCTTTTCGAGCATTGAAAAGCTGTCGACGAAAGTTGGTCTGGTGATAAATGAAAACAAAATCAAGTTATTTGTTTCAACGAACAAAGAGTCTACTCGACTGGGACGCTGCGTAAACGTTGACAACAATAAATATAAAGTGATAGATGATTTTGTATACTTTGGCTTTGCCGAAAACAAAAATAATAATATTGGCCTGGCAATCAAGAAACGAATAGTGATCGTAAACCGCTGTTACTAGTTGATAAGCTAGCGATTTGATGACAAAGCCCTCTCTCGACGAACAAAGATCTAAGTCTGCCAGACTATCTTGGAGGTGGGAGTAGTTTTTGTCCGATTTTGCTTTTGTACGACCTTGCTGATCGTAGAACTTACGTCGAACTCGCTCTAAAACTATGGAAGTAATATCGGGGCAGACAGAGGGACGCCCACAAAATTTGGAAATTTGAATGGGAGGTGGGAGTAGCTTTCATTCGATTTTGCTCATCTCGAAACTTAACCTCATCTTGAGGGACAGAAGGTTCCATACCAACTTGAAGCACAATAGCTCTTCAACTAAGGTTATAATAGCGAGGATAAACAGACGGTTAGCCCCAAACGGAGGTGTTGAGATGGGAGGTGGAGGTAGTTTTTGTACGATCTTGCTCATCTAAGTTACTATACCTCTTAGAGGGAAGAAGCTTGCGTACAAAATTTCAGCTCGATAGCTCTTAAACTACGGAAGTACTCGCAGGGATAGACAGAGGGACACCACAAAAATTTGGAAATTTGTATGGGAGGTGTTTAGATGGGAGGTGGGGGTAGTTTTTGTACGATCTTGCTCATCTGAGTTACTAAACCTCTTAGAGGGAAGAAGCTTGCGTACAAAATTTCCGCTCGATAGCTCTTAAACTGCGGAAGTACTCGCGAGGATAGACAGAGGGACACCACAAAAATTTGGAAATTTGTATGGGAGGTGTTTAGGCGGGAGGTGGAGGTAGTTTTTGTACGATCTTGCTCATCTGAGTTACTAAACCTCTTAGAGGGAAGAAGCTTGCATACAAAATTTCAACTCTATAGCTCTTAAACTACGGAAGTAATCGCGGGGATAGACAGAGGGACACCACAAAAATTTGGAAATTTGTATGGGAGGTGGGAGTAATTTTTGTTCTATACTGCTCATCTCAGAACCGAACCTCAGCTTGATGAATAGAAGTTTGCGTACCAAATTGAAGCACAATAACTCTTTAGCTACGGTTATAAACGCGGCGAAAGACAGACGTTCAACCCCAAAAAGGGGGTGTTTGGATGGAAGGTGAAGGTAGTTTTTGTACGATATTGCTCATCTGAGTTACTTAACCTCCGCTTAGAGGAAAAAAGCTAAACATACAAAAGGGGCAGTTTCTATGAGAGCTGGGATTAGTTTTCGACCGATCTTGCTCATCTTAAAAATTAATTGCTTAGAAGAAGCTGTCAAACGGACACCCCCAAAAAAGGGGAGTTTGTGGGGGAAGTGGGAGCAGCTTTTGTTCGATCTGGCTTATCTTACAACTTAACCACCGTTAAGAAGCAGGCATACTAAATTTCAGCGCGATAGCTGTTAATCTACGGCTGTAATCGCGGGACAACAAGGGGGGTTTGTATGGAAAGTGGGACTAGTTCTTGTCCGATCTTGCACATCTTACAACTTACCCTCCGCTTAGAAAATAAAAGGTTGCAAACCAAATTTAAGCTCAATAGCTTTTAAAATACGGTTGTATTGTGGGCAAAGTCAGACGGACGCCACCCAAGTTGTAATCGCGGGGACAGTCAGACGGACACCCCAAAATAGGGATGTTTGTGTGGGAATAGTTTTAATTCGATCTTGGTCATCTTGAACTTAACCGATTAGAGAATAGAAGCCTGCAGACCACATTTCAGCTTGATATATCATAAACTACTGCTTTAATTGAGGGGACAGACAGACGGACATCCTCAAAAAGATGGAGTTTGTATGGGAGGTGGGAGTAGTTTTCGTCCGATAGTGCTCATCTATGAACTTAACCTTCGCTTAGAAGCTGGCGTACTAAATTTCAGCTCGATGATTTTTAAACCACGACTATAATCGTGGCGACAGATGGACAGACAGACAGACAGTTGGATGTTTTGTATGGGAGGTGGGTGTGCTCGTTCTCTCATAATCTACTAGTGTAATCGTGGGGACAGACAGACAGACATCCACAAAAAAGGGTAGTTTATATACAAAAAAGGTTATTCATAAAAGATTTTAAGCACAGTAACAAATTAACTACCTTTCTTATGAATGCATTGAACAATGCCTTTGTTCGTCAAATTACGCATATTATATTTATATTACGCATTATACTTCTTCTGATGTATAAAATGCAACTTTTATTTTTATAGGAGGTGCCACGCCTACCAGTCCAAAATCGATCCTTTTCGACCCATAACATACTTTACTGAAATATTATGACGTTATAATCCTGCAGATATTGTATTTTGAAAATACTATAGTGTAATTTTATACTTATTGTATACTTTCTTAGGGACTAATCGCTTAATGCAGTTAAATGTTTCCACATGTTTGTTAATGGGGTCTTAGGGTCATCGCCATAAGTCAGGATACAGTCTCTCCCCTCTTTCCCTACACTGATCTCAAATGAATCCATAACAAATTTCAAGATGAATTGTATTATAGCCCTCCAGACATGGGGTCCCTTGGGTGAGTGCACGCACGCTTGATGTAACAAAATTTTAGGTATATTACCTTCCAAACCACGATATTCTGTTGAAATTTTAAGAATTTTCTTGGTTTTGTTTCCAATAATCCTAAAACAAACAAGATTAATCTGAAAACGACACTTAAATCTACCTATAGTTTCACAAGTTACGGTTCAAGTGTAGTGAATTGTTGCCAATATATTTTAAAGCAACCACACCAGACATATACTTTATGACAATGTCATACGTATTATTCCCAATCTAATTTCGTCATATTCAAAGACATGAAAAAATGTTTTGCCTAAAAGCCACCAATATCCTCTGCGTTTACCCACACTTCTCATACCGACTGCCGCATCTCATTTGCATATTATGATGTTGAACATTTGAACACCGAAATAACTAAATGTGGGGAATAAATGAGTGAATGCATTTTTGATGTTGCTGTGAAAAATAAACAAACATCATTGATTTTGACGGAGGGTAATATGTATGACATATGAACATCGGATACATTAACAAGCATATATATGTATACCTTCACTGTAAACGTATGTTTGTATGTGCAATAAATGATTGTGGAAATTCTATTCCATTTGACTATGACGTGTAATTTGTCTAAAATAGCAAAATATTTAAAAGTTGAAAATGATATATGTATGCGAATGTAATGTGAATGTATACGTAAGCTTAATAGGTACATTTATACCGTATACATATATACATAAGTATGTACTTGGAACTACACGAATTTTTCTGACATATAGCAGAATTCACAATCAATCAGTCAGAGTCAATCGGGCAGTCATTGATTCATACGGTTTTATGAGGTATAATAAAATGAGAGATATGATTATGTGTTTGTATATCATTTACATACTATATGTTTATGATAATGATTAGATTCTGATGCCTAAAATTTGTAATTATATTAACTTTAAGGTTTTAAATTCAATTTTCTCTTCGGCTTATAGAATATTGGAATTAAAAAAGGTAATAACATTAACTAATATCTTAGGGATGATCGAGATTGAATCAACTGGAATTTATTTCATTTTCGTTTTAGGGTTTGAATTTACAAGACAATTTGTTGTAGGCTAAAATGTGGACATTGACGTTAATTTGTGTTGTATCTTTTTTAAATGTAATTTTAGGTCTGCGTTTGGTTGAGCTCAATTTGTTTTTCACATGGACGATGTTGTATTTTGGGTGGATCTAGAGTCTTTAAATGTTTATTTAGATAAATTTTAATTTATGAATACCTGGAACTACGATAAGATCGCAGCCCTCACTACAGTTTGTTTCGATAGCTCCAACACAAAAATTTTCTTAATGGAATTACAAAGCTGACTATGTATGTTCTCAAACACTTTGAAAGCCAGACACCGCTAAGGTTCACAATCTAAAGGTAGAAACAGGTTTATCCACAATCTGTCTTGCTTACTGTAATAAAACGTCCCTAGTATCATTGCTACTATTAAGTGACACAACAACTGCAACTATCGCTCTCAGTCTAGCCTTAGTAAAACGTGGAATGTCGTAGAGAGAAAACGTCATTGCATACATAGAAATACTACGGCAAATAGTTGTATATACGTAAACATAACTACAACTATATTATATTAATTAATATTGTATTTGGAACTGTATGAGAGGTGGACATTAATTTTAGACAATCATATTCATTTTATTATACTGAGTATGTTCTGAGTTTGAATTGTTTATATGACCTGAGAATATTTTTATGAATTTTTTAAAAACCAAAAATGTAAAGTTTGTATGGGAGGTTGAAGCAGTTTTTGTCCGATCTTGCTCATCTTAGAAACTAAGATATAACTTGCAAATTAAGTTTCAGCTTGACAGTTCATAAACTACGGCTGCAATCGCAGGGCAGACAGAGGGACACTCTGAAAAAGGAAGTTGTATGGGATCCTTTAACCGATCCTGTTCATCTCGCTGGGACAGAGAGATGAACACCTTAAAATGGAGGTGTTTGTTTGAGAGGTGGGAGTAATTTTTGTCTTATCTCGCTCTTCTCAGAAACTAGGCTCCGCATTTCAGCTCGATAGCTCTTAAACTACGGCTGTAATGGCAGGGACTGACAAGCGGACAGCCCCAAAAAGTGTCATTTTGTATCAAAGGTTGGAATAGTTTTTGTCCTAACTTGCTTATCTTGGAACATAAGCTCCGTTTAGAGAATAGAACCTTGCATACCAAATATCAAATCGATAGCTCTTAAGCTGCGGCTGCAATCGCAGGGACAGGATCCCAAAAAGGGGAAGTTTGTATGGGAGGTGGGAGTTGTTCTTCTCTGAACTTGCTCATCTTAGAAATTAATCTCCGAATTTCAGCTCGATAGCTTTTACACTACGGCTGTAACCGCGAGGTAGACAGACGGACACCCCAATAAGGTGGTGTTTGTATGGGAGGTGAGAGTGATATATATTCGATCTTGCTCATCTTAAAATTTTAAGTTCGTTTAAAGGATAGAAGCTTGCATACCAAATTTTAGCTTGAAGCTCTTAAACTGCGGCTGCAATCACGGGGACGGATAGACGGACACCCCCAAAATTAAGTAGTTTGTATGGGAGGTGAGAGTAGTTCATGTCCAATCTTACTTACCTCCTAAATAAAACAGCTGTATTCGCGGACGGACAGTTAAACGAACACCTCCGAAAAGGGGCAGTTTGTATGGGAGATAGTTGTAGTTTATGTCCAATCTTGCTCATCTTAGAACTTAGACATCGCTTAGAGAATATAATCTTGCATATCAAATTTGAACGGGGCCCTGTACCAAATTTCAATATCTCCTAAATAACGTCTGTAAACGTGGCGATAGACCCCCCCGTATAAACATAGAGACAGAAAACTTACTTAAACTTAATTTCCCTTTACACTCCATAAATGAAGTATGGGATAGTTTACTGTTACTGTTACTGTTACTGTTACTGTTACTGTTACTGTTACTGTTACTGTTACTGTTACTGTTACTGTTACTGTTACTGTTACTGTTACTGTTACTGTTACTGCTACTGTTACTGTTACTGTTACTGTTACTGTTACTGTTACTGTTACTGTTACTGTTACTGTTACTGTTACTGTTACTGTTACTGTTACTGTTACTGTTACTGTTACTGTTACTGTTACTGTTACTGTTACTGTTACTGTTACTGTTACTGTTACTGTTACTGTTACTGTTACTGTTACTGTTACTGTTACTGTTACTGTTACTGTTACTGTTACTGTTACTGTTACTGTTACTGTTACTGTTACTGTTACTGTTACTGTTACTGTTACTGTTACTGTTACTGTTACTGTTACTGTTACTGTTACTGTTACTGTTACTGTTACTGTTACTGTTACTGTTACTGTTACTGTTACTGTTACTGTTACTGTTACTGTTACTGTTACTGTTACTGTTACTGTTACTGTTACTGTTACTGTTACTGTTACTGTTACTGTTACTGTTACTGTTACTGTTACTGTTACTGTTACTGTTACTGTTACTGTTACTGTTACTGTTACTGTTACTGTTACTGTTACTGTTACTGTTACTGTTACTGTTACTGTTACTGTTACTGTTACTGTTACTGTTACTGTTACTGTTACTGTTACTGTTACTGTTACTGTTACTGTTACTGTTACTGTTACTGTTACTGTTACTGTTACTGTTACTGTTACTGTTACTGTTACTGTTACTGTTACTGTTACTGTTACTGTTACTGTTACTGTTACTGTTACTGTTACTGTTACTGTTACTGTTACTGTTACTGTTACTGTTACTGTTACTGTTACTGTTACTGTTACTGTTACTGTTACTGTTACTGTTACTGTTACTGTTACTGTTACTGTTACTGTTACTGTTACTGTTACTGTTACTGTTACTGTTACTGTTACTGTTACTGTTACTGTTACTGTTACTGTTACTGTTACTGTTACTGTTACTGTTACTGTTACTGTTACTGTTACTGTTACTGTTACTGTTACTGTTACTGTTACTGTTACTGTTACTGTTACTGTTACTGTTACTGTTACTGTTACTGTTACTGTTACTGTTACTGTTACTGTTACTGTTACTGTTACTGTTACTGTTACTGTTACTGTTACTGTTACTGTTACTGTTACTGTTACTGTTACTGTTACTGTTACTGTTACTGTTACTGTTACTGTTACTGTTACTGTTACTGTTACTGTTACTGTTACTGTTTGAGAAGCTTTTAACAAGACATGCCGATTCACTTTACACTGTACTGCGAAGTTGCTGTCGACAACATCGACGATGACTGGAGCCGGGCATCGAAGCTGGTATCTCCCGCATGATAGTCGCTTGTTCTAATCATCATGCCACGACCGGTCATAAAACATAGAGATATCCTTGCAAAAAGAATCGGTCTCGAATTTAACATAAAAAACGGCATTTGCATCAACAACACCAACGTGAGTTATCTTTAGGTAGACAATGCCCGAATCGAGTGGGTAGATAGAAACATTGTTTCCGTAAAATTCTTATAGTAACCCCATTAAAGGAAATTTACTTTCATTGACTGCAACAAATAGTACAACAATGTATACTATATTGATTCATTTAACTTCCACTTGATAACGTTATTAATATTATTAATTTCCCTGTTCTTCACATCTGTGTACAAGTCTACACAATATACATTCATATGTATATTTACACATGTCGGGTAATACATATACATACATAACTATTTATGTACTCACTTGGTGCTTGTGTCGTTGTGGCCATTGTTGTTGTGGTTGGAGTGGTTGTTGATTCGATAACCACAAATTCAGTTGTTTCCGATGGTTCAATGTAAATTGTTTGATCATCGAAATCGACAATTACCGCACCCCCACTATTAGCAATGGCAATAGCACTGTTGCCACTACCGCCGCCGCTGCTGCCACCATTGCCACCATTATTATTGCTAAGAACTCCTGCCGTATTACCACCGCCATTTCCATGACCATTTCCGTTTCCATTATCTCCGCCCGTGGATGAGGCTGCATTGTATGTGGTGTGTTTGCCGTTGCGACCATTTTTGATGTATCTTCCTTTGCCATTGCCAGAACCATTGCCGGAGCCGTTATTGTTAATACTCGTTTTGGCATTGGCATGGTCGGGTTTGTTATTACTGTGGTTGTTGCCGTTGCCATTGCCATTGATACCGCTGGCGTTGCTGCCATTGCTACCATTGCTGCCATTGCTACCACTACTACTGCTGCTGCTGCTGCGATAATCGTCATTTCCGCCATTTCCGTTTTCTTCATTTCCGCTATAAACTGGTTGCTCGATAATATTGTGTTCTATTGATGATGATGGTTCCGATATTTCTTTTGGCTGTTTTTGGTTGGTTAAATTGTTGTGTTGTATTTTGTTTTCATCCGCATCATCAGTGATGTTGTTGTTGTTGTTATCATTGTAGATTGAATGATACATATGTTTTGTGCAATTTTTTGTTTCGTTGCGGCAAACGACGACCAGATTTGTTTGTCATTGTTAGACATTGGTTTGTTTCCAATTTTGTTTTGAGCAACAACAGCAATAGGCAAAAAGTCAGCAACGTCGTCGTGTTCATCGTTCGCATGACAGAAAAGAGCGGATGAAATGAATAAGAAAGAAATTGAAACGGAAAGAACAAATTAGAAAATTGGTCAATTGTATTGGATTTCAAACATCTCGAAGCTAAATACTATTGGCAATAGATGAATTTAAGATGAAATTTAAATTTCCGGTTACTATTTAACGCCAAGTAACGAAAATAATTTTTTACAAACAATATTTACCAATAAATGGAAAATGAAAAACTTCTTATGAATAACCATTGAAAGGATTCGCTGCACTATGACCCTTTAAGTACGGAAACGGTCGAACTTTTAAATTCTATTCAATGAAATCTTGTGCAATCTATCAACTCACTTAAAAGTTCTGCAGATTGCTAATGCTATTTAGTTATACTTGTGTTCATCTACTTACATATGAAGAGGGTCTACGTCCTGGCTTAGGTGGTGGTGCCGGCGCTGGCATACGATGTGTTGTGGTCGTCGTTGTTGTTGTAGGCGGAGGAGGTGGTGGCGGCGGTGGAGCTCTAGTTGTTGTGGTTGTTGTTGTCGTGGTCGTAGTAGTTGTTGAGGTTGTGGTCAAATAACCTAATTCAGCCAAACGTTTCATATGGAAATCCTTTTGTGCTTCAACTGTCAACAAAGAAAGAAATAGAAGAATTTAAAATTTTAGTGCACAAATATGAAATATTTAGTAATTTGAGGTTAAAATAAAATCATTTCGAAACGACTTATAACACAGTGCAACAGCCATTTTGAGGAGAGAAAATTCCAAGTTAGGGTGAGGGTACTAGGTCAGAATAGTTAAACCCCTTAAAGGTTAACGTCCACAAGCCAAACTTTTTATAACCTAATCCTACGGGTAGAGGGGTATATATCTTTTTATACGACCCAATAGTGCATCACATAGAAGGAGTCACATTAGACCCTTGGTTTCTTTGAACCAAATTCGATTCATGATTTTTAGGTCGTTTGATCCAAGTCCGCCTGCCAGTCTGTCTGTCCGACTGGTGCGCACGATAACTTTTAAAATACGTAACCAATTGTTTTGCAATTGCAATGGGTTAATATTTTTACAAAGCTACTTATGGAATTGCATATGGGCTACATGACCACTTTAGAAAATTATTAATAATATCAATATACCCAACCCAAATTCTGTATTTAGTAAAGCTTGCACAGGATAAAGTTGTATAGGAGAAAAATTAAGTTTATCCATACCCCTTTCATTACTTTCCGTACAAATGTACCATTCCGCTCACTTTAGAAATCGAGTAGCAATATCATTAAACGCAACGCGATCGTCCATAAATTCTATATTTAGTAAAGCTGTAACAGAATAAAGTTGTATAGGAAAAAAAGGCTAGAAACGCCGCTGCTGGTACCTCCCATACAAATGTACCATTTCGGCCACTTTAGAAATCGAGTAATAATATTTATTCACACAACGACATAGTGTCCAAATTCTATATTCTGTTAAGCTATAACAGGATAAAGTTTTTGAGAAAAAATGTAAGTCTTGCTACGCCCCTTCTGGTACCTCGTATACAAATGTACCATTCCGCCCACTTTAGAAATCGAGTAATAATATCAATACACCCAACGCCGGTCGATCCTAAATTCTATATATTGTTAAGCTATAACAGGATAAGGCTTTGGAGAAAAAAAAAATTGTAAGTCCAGCCATGCTCCTTACGTTAATTACCTAAAATTTGTAAACTTGGAAATGTTATGTTATAACTGAGGGTAAAGTCGGCTTACCCGACTGAAACTTTCAAACTTGTTCTTATGACCTTTTATATTTCTGTCCTTATCTTGACGTTTGTTCTCTTAGTTTTTATGGTTTAGGTTCAAATGGCAGCGCATCGTGGTCAAAGTTGGTGGGAAGGGGAAAAAACACACATCAAGCCCTGCAACTTTCCGGAGTGGCCCCTAAAGGGATAAAATATACGACCGACCCCCAGTCGTTTATCCCTCCTAACATTCTTCCCAAACATATCTAACCCCCATCATCACACCCTTAGGGGGGCTGCCATAGAAAACTCATTTTTTTTTAAATTTTGCTCCCATAGCTACTTGAGGATTCTGTTTGGAAAAATGGAGGCAGAAAGGGAGTGGTAGGTGCTTTTTTCTTAAAAAAATTTAAAAAATAAAAAAATCAGTATGGGGACCTTCATAAGGGTTCCAAATATATCTATCCCAACTTACAGTGCCCTTTACAAAAATCAATTTTTTATACAATTTTCTTCCACTACTCTAACTGCCCCAAAGGTGCCAGTAGGGGAGGCAAATGTATGACCACCCCCAATATTTTTTTTTTTTATTTTATATAATTTCTTAAAGAAAACAACTTCTGCCGCTTCCATTCTACCTCCTAGAGGTGTAACATGTCTGACCGACCCTCAGTTTTTGTTTCTCCTAACATTTTTCCCAAACAGGCCTACCCCCAAGGCGTCTTCCATACAAAAACCATTTTTATAAATGTTTCTCCCAGCGCTCTAACTGTTCCAAAGTTACCACTAGAGGAGCCAAATGTATGACCGACCCCCAATTTTTATGCAACCCAAACAGTTTCTCAGGACATCTCGTGAAGCTATTATTTAGGTTGTAGTATATTATGTGACGATATGAAGTTTACCCATGTCAGAGCGTATGAGTTATGTGGAATTTTACGTGTTACTCATACGTAAGTCAGTATAAACAAACGTTCACAAACAAGAAATCTCGAAATTTGTCTCTCAGAAGTGTTATCGATCGACGAATTGCTATGAGAATCTAGTTGTCGACAAACGTTCTCACACAAAATTTTCTCGCACCGCCTAAGACCTAAGTTGACCTATTTCACCTACGATTCATGTGTATGAAGGAAAGTATGTAAATTTTATCTTTTTGTTCTACGAATGTAACGAAATCACGTTTTCGTTCTTATAGAGGCAACACTACTTACTGCCCTTATCACGCAATAAAGTCATAAATCTCAAAGAGGAAAACCTGTGCTCATATCTTTAAATGGTAAAATATCGGCATTTTTGCGCTTTTTAAGTCACTAGATGCACTTTTTCTCCTATTCAATATCTAAAACATTGCTTCAGATACAAAAGAGATATTCGGTACAGTATATTGAGAAATAACCGTGTTAAAATATACTTTCACGTGTAATTCTCAATTTGGGTCGCACATCAATGAGTTGAAAATGTTTTGTACTGTGTATGTATGTTTGTATGTACAACGTATGAGAAATATTAATTTCATGTGTATTTTGTTTTAATCATACGTACAACGTTCTAATATTGTGGTTCTGTGGTTTAACACCACAGTGCAATAGTCAATATGTAAGTGTGAAATTTCATGTCAGAGTGAAGGTACAGTAAAACCCCTATGGCCGTCCTCTACCAGAAATGAAAAATCATCAATGGTTCCTGAGTTACAGCTAAAAATTAAAATCCCCATTGAGAGTTTACTATACTGGTCTAATACATTCACCCTGACTTCGAATTTTCCACCCAAATTGTTGATCCATTTTTTAACTTTACCCGTTTAACATTTAGGACTTTACTTAAAAATAATTTTTACTTTTTTTGTAGGCATACTTTTTCCTTCTCCGTTTTCACTTACCCACGCAGGGATTCATCCACAGTAGTCTACGCCAACCCACACATTGATATAAATACTGTGGATCGCTGCCGTGACACGCACAAGTCGTCCTCAGCATTGTGCCTAGAATACCAATCATAGCTGTGCGACAACCACTGGGACGTCCGGCACATTTTTTTGTAACACTATCCACGGCGCAGGCTTGTTCGTAGTATTCAAGTTTTAATCTGGAAAAAAAAGGAAAAATATAAGTTAATAGTACAAATGGCAAAATTAAGCAATTTAATAAGATTAATATTATATCGTCCCCTTAATATAACAATAGTGTATGTGCTCATACACCATTATTTTTTTATTGCATATTTAGAATCTCCACCATTGATTCTATGCCTGGTCAAAATTTCGTCAAAATCTACTTCCACAAAGTGCGTCAAAAGGTCATTGGAAAACATAGTTTAAAATTTCTTCTTCAAAAATTTCATATACATTCGATTTGACGAAAACTTTAAACTCGATTTTCTCAAAACACCAAAAAAATTATACACTATTGTTTTATTAAGGGGACGATATATGAACATTGTTTGACATAACCTGAACAATACCATGAGTCATAAGCCATTATATTAATTAAACAGTTTAAAAAATTCACTTCTCATCTCTAATCCATAATGGTCTTAGTTGCAAGAAAAAAAAACATTTTATCCTTGGTAGCTTGTGCGACTTTTCACTTAGAATTAGTGTCACTTAAATAGCTGCAATTTTGCACATTTAAGTAAAAGTGTGCCTCGTCTGAAAAAAGGCTTCGTAAACCCGATGAACCAAACTATATCAAACTATAGTCTGCAAACATGATCTAGAGGCTTTCATTCCTATACCATATTAGAAAATAAATTCAAATCAATGTTGAGAATGGAGCACTTTAAATATGCTAAATCGCTTACGAGTAGATAATCTAGGCTATTTACGCGCAGACGATCTTAGATGCTGTAGGTTTCCCTTGAAGTTCTAGGTCAGTCGAATAGTGGTTAATTAATTTATAGTCCAATCTATCTTCTCGAAATTCTGCATCTATTTTTTAATCAATTGAAGCGTTTGTCTATATTCAAAGTATCGCAGAAAGCTTGTTGGACAACACTGAAAGACTCCATGGTATTAAATTCCGATTATCTGCTCTTAAAATCCGCAACCTTCCACCCCACCTTGTCGTGGCTTCTCAACGATGCTACCTATTCAAACGTAAACACAAGTTTTGTCCACCCTGTATATCATCAACATCGTTTTCCATTAATTTACATTAAAAGAAATAATTTAAAAAGTTTTTGCTTAAATTTTTAAAAATCTTTATTTTTTTTTTTTGCTGTGCTTCTCACACAAATTTCCGAAAATTACTCAAATAGTTTCCTGTCAACATTTTAATTGACTTCCAGCTACGCAATATCTCAATCATAGGCTAAGTGACTGCATTAAATTGACTATTAGAATAGTCTATGTCTGTGTGTTTGTGTGTGTACACTGATGCTACTAATAAAAACTTTTACTGCAACCAAACACACACACAAACTCTCACAAATGATCTAATACATATGACCGCATGGACCTTTGCCACAGTTTACTTGTATGAAATATTTAAAATACCAATCACGTTTTCATATTGTTTTAATGACCAAAAATGCAATCAAGCAAACTTGAAAGCAGCAACAAATATTCAGAATGCTTTTATAATTGCAGTAACAGCAGCAGTAGTATCATCAACATTGAAACAATCACCAACACCATTACCATTGCCACTGCCACTAACAACAATTACGGCAACATCTTTTGGCATACTATGATAACAGCCACAATAACAGCAGCAACAACAACAATAATAATAACAAAGTTAAATGCATACCGGAGACTAACCGCAACCACAGTAACAACAATGCCAACCAAGTACACACTAACACACACACACTCACAAACTCCCATGCATAGAATGATGATAAGTGCTTTAAACTCTACGTTCGCACGAACACTCCTGTATGAATCGTTCGGGTGTTACAAACTTTTCGTTGCGTGTTTTACGGCAGTGCAAGAGAGTGTGCAAGTTTTTGAGTTGCATCTTCTTGGTTGATGTAAGTAAATGCTGATTTAACAATTATGTGTGTGTACTTGAGTGTTTTTAGAAATTTCAAAATTCATATTGTAATACGAGAGTTGGGTAAGAAAGTTGGGCGGAAATCAGAAGGATGTGCGTAATGAGGGAGCAAATAAACTGAATTGTGGGAAAAATAACAGACAAATCGTCCCCTTAATAAAACAATAGTGTATAATTTTTTTGGTGTTTTGAGAAAATCGAGTTTAAAGTTTTTGTGTTATTAAACATCTGGGAAAACAGCAATATTTCAGAAAATAATCGATTTTTTTAAGTTTTGGTCATTTTAATATGTGGTGGAATAGTCAGGCTACCAGTAGATGATATTAAATTAATCTACAATTGCTGTAATTCCAAATAAGAGGGACTCAAAGTACCATGATGTCACTTACGCTATTTTATTTGTTTTATAATATGTATGAAAATCATTATACACTATTTTATTTTGTATGGTATACACTATTTTATTTGAATCGTTTACGCCATTTATCACAAAATTCTTTCAAATTGTATTCGTGCTTAACAACATTCTATTTATAGTTCAAAGTTATTTTTAGGTATTTCAAAGAAACGTTGTTAATGCAATTTAATTAAAAAAATACATAAATAAAATCGAATATTAATTAATATTCATCTATAGGAATATCCTCATCCACATCAGGCTCTTCCAAGCAATTTCGATTTCCCCCGGATTGGAGATTAAGGTAAAAAGAATGAAACTCTGTGGGAATGACATTTTTGGTACACAGCTCCTTGAGATCATTGTACTTCAAAGAAGATATGGCAAGCTGTTGCTTAAATTTAGGGCACAAATTTCGGGTACCAATGTTATTAGTGGTTGAATTCTTCCTCTTTCGTTCCATTATGTCAATTGTTTGCCACTCGGAGTCCCAATTCTCTTTATAGAGCAGCAAATTAGGATTAACTTTCTCCACTTTAATTTGCTTAATCTTCAACCAATTCACCGAGTTGTTTTCGTTATTCTTTTTGAAAGTGTGGCCTAATCTACTGAACCATTCCTTGAGATCATAAATGTCGTACCAGAACATTCTTTTTACAATGTACGGTTGTTTTCTTCGGGACAACCGCAAAATCGTTGGCCATTCCTCGGGAGAGTAAATGGATATATTTCGTTTGGCTCGTTCAATTGTCGAGTGCATACAATCGGCCTCCATTTGTGTGTGGCCACTCTCTAAATACTTAATTGTGACCGTATTTAAATTAAATTTACGAATTGCGTAAAATAAAACCGCTGCAATATAACGATTCCTATTCTGCCCACCACAACAATCAGAATACAAAATTACATCTGTTACATGTTCGTCAAATGAACTCAACATTTTTATAATAGTGGTCCCAATCTCGTCCGAACCTCTTTGTCCCTGCGTTTCATCCCACAAGAAACAGTAGCCTTTCTTCGACGCAAGATCGAAAAAGGTATTGTTAAAACTAGCAAACTTCCTTGAATAATACAGTGAGCTTACATTGCTGCATGGGGTTGTCAAAACAGATTGTAAGTCAAAAGTAAATACCCTCAATTTGCTATTAATTTTTGCCTCTTCTTTATCTGCCTCCTTTTCCTCCCTAGCCCTCTTCTTATTTTTAATATGTTCATTATACGCTTCCTGCAAGATCTCCTTGTCATCAGAGTTACGATATCGTTCGCATGTGCAGCATGTATCCTTCTTCGGCTTATGAAAAGAATAATTATATTCGTTGTTGAAAATACGCCTGTACATACTTTCCTTAATCGAATTGTCTCCATGCTTATCATTAAAGAGTTGAAACATTTTTGAAATGTTTAAATTAGAAGCAAGGTATAAGCGTTTTGATTTCGATCGAGTATAGTGGCTTTCCACAGCCGGAAACGATTCAATATGCTCCTTAATGATTCTTTTACTTTCTACATCAATTTTTTGATGATGGCCATGGTGTCCCCGTTTATCTATAAATTCTTGAAATTCACTTTTCTTGATGAAAACCGAAATTGCTCCATCAGATATATTCAGTGTTTTCAGAAAGAACTGCTTGCATACTTGTTTAGACCTCAGAGTGTATGTTAGAGTCTTTTCCCTTCGAGAGTCGCGAACAAGAGCCCTCTTGCAATTCTTAATTTGTATGCACTGCCTTAAGTACAATTGTTGTTTTGCGTAGTCTGAAAGTTCCCAAAACTCGGCGTTGATCACTATACGTTCTTCATTGTTAATCTGCTGATTGCATTTGTGCCGACAATTGCAGTTCAACGATTTCGGCAGTCGCTCCTTAATTAATTTCCCTCTTTTGGTCACGTAAGCTTTTCCTGACTGCCTTTTTTTCTTCCGAATATTTTGCATCCACTCATGCGTCTTCGTTTGTAACATGTAATATAATCGTAAATATAAATAGATGCCATTAATCATAAATAACCCAAGTCGTTCCGTTCGGATTTTACCTTCCTCTTCCGAGTAAGAGTTTTGAGCTCTACCTCCTCGTTATTGGCGAAGTCTGTAATCAGACTATCCATGTCTTTGTCTACTTCATTGTTCTCTTCCCTTGCCATAGCGACTATGTCCAATTCTTCTACTTCCAACTCAGCATCTGATTCTTCCTCTTCATCTGTTTCCGGAACATAATCGTCCGAAGATCCTGCGGAGAAATCTTCTTCGTCCGGAATAGTTTCATCTGATAAATCTGATGATATACCAAATTTGGCCTCAGCGTCACCATTTACATAGTCATTATACGACATACACTTATTACAGTTTCACAGTAAATACTCACCAAATGTTGGTAGATCCATTATTTTCGCGAAATAAACACTATCAAAACCACAATTGGACAGTCTATGTCTTCTCTCAGCAACTTCTACAATCTATCAAACAGTCGACAATAATAGTGTAAACTGATTTTAAACTATTGTTTATGCCACAGATAACTTTATGCCACAGATAACTTTTGTAAAATAAAATAAAATAGTGTATAAGTGTCATACGGATTGACTCCAAATAATATATTGTTGAAAAATAGTGTATATCACTATACGTTATTTTTCAATTTTATTTTGTTATGAAAATGAACTGCTTTGAATAATAAAAATAGTGTATGCTTTTTATACACTATTTTTCTTTGAAACTAGATTCAGAGTAACAACTTATTAAAATACCATACCTTAACTTACACTATTATTAATGGAAAATTTCAAACACGCAATTATACGCTATTATTTCAATTGACCTTTTGACGCACTTTGTGGAAGTAGATTTTGACGAAATTTTGACCAGGCATAGAATCAATGATGGAGATTCATAATATGCAATAAAAAAATAATGGTGTATGAGCACATACACTATTGTTATATTAAGGGGACGAAATATTGTGGCTGAGTGGAAAATTTTAATAAGTATTTCATGTGACTGCTAAATTCAGACATTAGTTAACTTTTCCATTAGCCGCACATAGTAAATACTTCCAACCGCTTCGTTCTTTTGCGCTCCGTAGGTAATTCGTCCCGCAAAGTTTTGATAACAGCTCTTTCACCTGATCCATTCAACAATGTTTTGGTCACTCTTCTGCGTCACCCATCGAGTTTATTGATAAAGAATTTTTGGGCAGGATCATTATCACCATTTTGTACAACGTGCCCTACCATCGCTTTGCTTGACTACTTCGATGAAGTTATACAGCTCATGGTTTATTTAACGACGATACTCGCCGTTAGAAATGATGTATTTATTTCTCGAAGACTGCCAAAACAGATTGATCCGCTTGTGTCGTTACCCAGGATTCTGCGATGCAGAGCCAGACTGATAGAGTTGGATGTTTGCACAGCAGCAGCGTTTTTCGATCAATGCTCGTCTCCAGGCTGACATTAGTATTATTGTTTACGGCAGGGTCAAAGTAGACTGAATCATCTAACACTTCTAAGTTATAGTTGTCAACGTTCACGCAGCGTCCGTTAAAAAAAAAACTTGATTACGTCCTCATATGTACCAGACCCTCTTCTGCCGACTGCTTTTCAGTGTTTGAAAAGGCCGCAGTAACAAATCACAGTACTCGGCCAAAGATATTTATATCATCAGCATACGCGAACAACATATGATTTGGTCTCAATCGTGTTTACTGCAGCCTTCCGTATGATCATCTCGATTATGATGTAAAAGGGTTCGCATGACAGACTATCTGTCGCCATGTCTAACCTCTCGTTGGTAGAAAAAGGTTCTGTGAGATTTCTACCCATATTACATATTCACTGAAGCTCAATTTTATGATGGACTGGATAAGTATAGTGCATAACATTTGCCAAATTCCTGATGCCGTTTTCAGTCGGGAGAATAGTGCTATTGGTGATGCATGTGCCAAAATAAACTTCTGAACCATAACAGCAGCAATGTAGTACCTTCTAGTGGGGTTGAGCCCACGATCTGGTCAGACCTTTAAGGTGATACCACACAGAGAATTCTACAGAATGCAGCTTTGTAATCGATAACGGATGGCGGGTCTTCTACGGATTTGCCGTAGCGTGAATATTTGGTTGATCTTGGTCTGGTCCGGTCTTTCACATGACACACTAGACAGGATCTTGTAAAAGATGCCTAACAGGCTGGCCACATTCTTGGATCGCCTTTCTTAAGCACCGGACATATAATTCCAGATTCCAATTACACTATGACACAAATTTAAACTTTTTGAAAAACACCCGAACGTGAACTATGCTTTTCAAACCCCTGATATCTAGAGAATTGACAGAGATATTGATAATTTTCACATATACTATTTGAACATATAGATTTAAACTTGATTAACCTTAAAAAGTTGCTTAAGAAGAGAAAGAGCTAGATTAAACACTGTACAAACTGTTGGCCAAAAACTGATGTCACCTTTTTTCAAGGGATCTAAGGAATTTCAAAAAGTTACGAGGGCCAAAAAAAAATTTGGTAGCCAATCTAGCCAAACTGAGCTAGGGTTTTACTCAGCTCCGGTTGTACTATCGAACCTATATAGTCACGTTCGGGTGTTTTTTTCACTGTTACACTGTGTTATCGGTCATGCGTTCAATAAGCCAATTCGTGTTTATGAGCTGGTGCCTGCTCGTTGCCGGCTAACCGACACCGGCCTTAAAAACATCTGCCTCCAGCAACTTAATTGTTTTTAAGCTGTGAAATTACCGTGATGATCTCGTTATGGCTCGGTGGTGGAAAAATACACCATCGTCGAAGATTGGCGTGATTTCATCACTTATGATGAGTTCGGATACTAGCAAAGTACGACAATGTATCCTCCATATTAAATGCACATTATGCGTGCCCGTGACCAGATTTCCATCTCTGGCCTTACAGATGGGGTTTCCTGTTCCAAAATCGTTGCTTTTAACCTTATGGTACAAAATTCGGGCTTAACCTCTATCCCTGCACATTTCGATTTCCTGGAATCTTTTTTGCCTAAAGAGGCATTTTATCTCCCTCCTCTTGTCATTACATAGTTCAGTCACAGCACGCGTTGCCATTGGCTGGAGTTTTGCATTATATGCAGCAACCATAGCCCCGTCCGGTCGTTGTGGCAGTGCTCACAAAACGCACAATATGTTGCTACTGTGCAGAGTATGAAAGTGTTTACTCCATATTTGCCGCACACTCTGGGAATCCGTGACCAGATTTTCATCTCTGCCCTTACAGGGGCGAATCCTTGTTCCAAAACTTTTACTTTTAACCTTTTTAAAGAACTTTCTCAGTAATTTTCAATATGCTGGCTCTCTATTTCTTTACAAAAACGATTTTCCGCTCGAAGGCGTTTCGTCTCTTCAGCTAGGATTTTTCGTTACTCAGAATGGTTGTCGCGACAGTATTCATACAACTCTCAATATGCTGCCTCTGTATGCTTACAAGAGTTTAGCACAACTAAACCGCATGCGTACCTTGACTGTAACTAGGTGGTTATCCGAGTTAATATTTGCACCGCCCATCGCACGGGAATCTGGTTCCTCCGACGCGGAGCTAGCCACTTTAAATCCGGAAGTGTTGCTGTGTAGACTGAACTTTGCAAATGTTGAACCAAATGCAGCGATACCAGACGTCAAAGTCTTTTGTAGTGGAACTTATTTAGGTTCACTGTCTGGGTGTGAAATTCCAAGTCAGGATGAAGGTACTATGTCATTACAGTATAGTAAAACACCAAAGGGTTTGTCGTTCTCAGGCCATTCATATATCCATTTGAAAATCAAGTAGGACTAACATTATCGAATGAAATCATCTTAAAAAAATTCATTATTATTAAACCATAAATCCATAATATTGGAACGAAGTGCGTATGATTTATATTAAATCCGCATAAAATTAAAATTACTCATACGTTGTATGTACCGGCTAGAATATGCAAACTCGCTACATCTGTACAATACACTACTTCGGCCAGGGTAGTCATTCAATATCATCAACAATAACAAGTTTCCAACTTACTACTAAACTACTAAAAAGGCGGTTAATTTCTTTCGATACATTAATCCTACGTGACTGTTTTAAATGGATATTAACACAAATTATTTACGTAATCATTAGCTGCAATCCTGGTGAAGAATGGTAAGAGAAATCATCAATGGTTCTTGAGTTACAGCTGAAAAACTAAGCGAATGCATCAATCCGTCGCTATAAGTTGTGTGTAATTATTCCAACTTTTTTTACTGAACATTTTCAAAGCTCCTGTGGTCGTCCATTGACCAATAAATCCATTTCGCGATGTCTTGATTGGTTTGGATGTTATTACCCTTCAGAAGAAAGTAGTGCTGCAGAAGTACTCTTCCACTAGCCCCAAAGCGATACCGACTAGTTGCTCTTCATTTCCCCGTTAATGCTTTCAAGTGGCGACTTTAACATTGGGTTTTCATACGAAAACCACTACTACTACTTACCACACGTCTATAAAGCGTATCCGTTGCGACTATTGGCTTTTATTCCAGTATATCACCACTCGTTAGGCGTCAATGCTTCTTCAGGGCAAGTTCAAAAAACTAGTTCAGCATTTGCGACTACTCTACCAGTACTTGCCACCCGTCTATAATTGGTATCTGTTGCGACTACTGGCCTTTATTCCAGTATAGCACCACTCATTAGGCGTCAATGCCTCTACCTTCTTCTGCAGGGTAATATCACTTATGTTATGTAGAATGTATGAGTAATGTTCCAAAATAAACAAGTTTTTTGGTTCTTCTAAAAAGTAATTGAATACACATGACTGTTTTGGTCGACTCAGAGACGATAGTTAAGCAAAACTAAATAAGGTCATAAAAAAAATTGCCTGAGAACGCCAAACCCTTTGGAGGTTTTACTATACTGACCTACTACATATACCCTAACATGGAATTTCTCAAATCCCAGATTGTGCTATGAGTCCACATCAAAATTCGTTCCTTTCTGAATGACAGCTGTTAAATATCTGACAGTTCTTTTGAGGTGTGCATTCCTGTCCCGACTATCAAATTTCCTGCATATTAGCCATGTATTTCATGTCAAGAAGATCCGCCAATTGGATAGAGGTTAAATCTCTGTAAAGAGTTCGGACATTCATATCCTTAAATTATGGTCCTTATAAAGTTTGCGGAGGTCGTAGGCGAAGGCGAAGTGCTTCTGTTTCTTAAATTTCTTCGTATTTTCCAAATAGTTCGATTATTTAAGGAGAGTGTTTTATAAGGCGACCTCACCCTATTCTAGTTTTTTTGGCGGCTACCAAAACCACTATACGAGCCTTTGAGTTGAGCTTCAGACATCTTCATCTTGTAAGCAATTTGCCAAGTGCCCCTCGTTATTTTATGCATTTCAAGTGTAAGCATACAGAGAATGCATAGTGTAAGTGGTGGTTGTACTACCACACAAAATCCCAGTGTATGAGTATTTGAGGCGACATATTTGTAAACCAGATGTTATTACAAAATGTTCGTATGCCTTTGCCTTCTCCTCCACCTCCTCCTTCCAGTGTGTGAGTGCATATTGCCATGCTATGTGCATATGTACAGCATATAGTATAAACTTTGGGCCAAAGTTTACCTTGAGTTTGTGTTGGTTCTTAATAAAGTGTGAATATAATGTTTTAAGCTTAACTTTGTGACAAAATAGAAACCAAAAAACAGTAAAAAAAAACTACATGATATGAGAAAAGGCATAGTCAAAAGTTCATCCTTAGCTCTACGGGTGACAAGTATAAAAGCTACAAATTTGTCAAAAGGTAAGTTATGATACACACACACAAACACACCTGAATCATAGTGGAAAAGTCATTGCAAGCATTTTTACAGCTTCTTCATTAGCATTCAACCCTTGGCAAGGATAACGATAACCATATTTGTCTTAAGTGCATACACACACTCACATTTATAGCTCTTACATGTGCTGATTTATGTAGCAATGTAATAGAGACAGTAATATCAACAAATGGCAGGTTGTTGTAGTTATCATATCCTTTGTACCACCAGCTGCATTTGGGTTTCATGTTTGTGTCTTAATCCTTTGTAAGGATGCTAGGAATTTTCTGTTTACTACATATCATATTACCTAAATGTTAATTTTTACTATGTTGCATTGCAAAGGCTAGTGGTCAAAGTAAGGAGAATTTTTGTAACTTAAATCCTTTGGCCTGGAATTAGGCAACGCCAGGAAAAACAAACATTTCTCTAATTGTCAGAAGCTATCAAAAAATGAGTTTTGGTTGTATGTGTTTTTTGTTTGTAGTTGTTAGATTTCATTAGTCTTTGCTTGTCTTCATTATAATGAGGGAATTGCTATAGTCCTGTATCATGACTAGTAAAAAAGGTTGGTTATCAAAACTTAAAACTTGGCTCACAAAGCTTCGAATTACCTTGAACTGTTAACAATGAAATGTTTAAAGTTTTTAATGTCTGCAGGTATGTGAGGCGTTGTTTGAATAAAAATAATAAAAAATTTTTTACCTAGATTTATTAAAATCGTTCAATTTGTTATATTTTCATTTTAAAATCTTTACTATTTGATATTTATATTTGCATACGTCAACGCACACACACACACATAATTTACTTATGCATAAATTTTCTCTTTAATTAACATATCTACATTTGTATGTGTGCACACTAACACACACACACACATCCTCTTATCTCAGGTATGCAATATCTGTCATGCATTTAACCAAAATCTCTTCAGTTAGTTTGAGCTGAATATAAGAAAAGCCACAGCAACACAAAATGCCAAAGTACCGAAAATAATATCATCATCATCAATCAAATTTAATTTAATGTAAAATCAACATATAAACCGCTTGATTTGTGGTATTTTGTGGATGTGACAGAAGCAATAAAGACTGATGTTGTACTACTCTCGTTGTGTTGGGGCTGTTCGGATGGTGGAGGGCGGGGGGGAATATGAAGGATATTGTAAAAGATTTAAATAGCAGAACACAATAGGTTTTATGGACAACAAATAGTTAAGATGAAAGGGATAATGCAATAAAAAAGAGTTGCATATTAAATTTAACATCTTGGCAGGGTTTATATAAACATACACTTCATTTCCCTTAACACCCCATGAATGAGGTGTAAAATAGCTTCTCGCGTTATTTTGTATTTCGGCCGGCAGTGGCAAGCTGGTTAGAACACGCGACTTCCATGCGGGAATTCCGTGGTTCGATTCCTGTCTCCAGTCATCTATAATTATTCTTTGATTGCCGGTCCCCTCGATGTTGTCGACAGCAACTTCGCAGTAAAGTGTCGAGTCAATCGGCATGTCTAGTGAAAAGCTTCTCAAGCAGCTGACGTTCGCATTCGTCTATATACAAGTAAGTCCCATTTATTGTAAGTCTAAAAATTTAAAGCGTGTTTAGTAACAATAACGCGAGAAGCTATCCCATACCTCATGCTGTATCTCCAGAACTCTCCGAGGTATGAAGATAATATTTAGTGTTGTTCGTACAGTTAGAATAACAGCCAAGCTGAAAGGGGGCGGAACCACGCCCGATGTAAAAACACGCTCTGATGGCTTTTCCAATAGACCATTTGATACGAAAAGTTTACAAATTGGTACTGATAAAGAAGTGTGGTACCGCCCATACAACTTGAAAGTTAAAAAAGCTATATCTCATGAACTATCTGAGGTATGAAGATTAGATTTGCTAAATGTGTGGATAGTTGTTGGTGATATAAATTACAGCCAGGGTGAAAGTGGCCAGTGCCTCTACCCCTTTTCAAAAATCGCTTAGAAGGCTTTTCCAATAGACCGATTAATATGAAAATTGTACAGAGTGGTACTGATCATCTGTTCAAACACCCTGGATATAATTGGTTGTGATTGGATAAAGGAGCATGGTACCGCCCATACAACTGGAAAGTTAAAAAGGCTATACCTCATGAAGTATCAGAGGTATGAAGATAAGATTCGGTATATATGTTTTGGTGAAGTATGAATTACACCCAGGGCGGAAATGGGCGGTGCCACGCCCAAATAGTCCGATTGATATAAAAATTTTACAAAGTGGTACTAATCATCTGTTCAAAGACCCTGGATATACTTGGTTGTGATTGGATAAAGGGCGTGGTACCGCCAATACAACTTGAAAGTCAAAAAGGCTATATCTCATGAAGTATCAGAGGTACGAAGATGAGATTTGGTATACATGTTGTTGGTGGTATAAATTACAACCAGGGCGGTGTCACGCCTCTTTTCAATAATCGCTTCTAATAGACCAATTGATATGAACATTTTACAAAGTGGTACTGATCTGTTATTTGTCCCTGGTATACTTGGTTGTGATTGAATAAAGGGGCGTGGTACCACCCATACAACTTGAAAGTTAAAAAGGCTATATCTCATAAACTATCTAAGGTATGTATATTAAATTTGGTAAATATGTTGTTGGTGGTATGAAGTACAGCCAGGGTGGAAGTGGGCAGTGTCACGCCCCCTTTACAAAAATCGCTCTGTCGTTTATTTCTAATAGACCAATTGATACGAAAATTTTACAAAGTGGTACTGATGACCTGTTAATAGTCCCTGGCATACTTGGTTGTGATTGGATAAAGGGGCGTGGCACCGCCCATACAACTTGAAAGTTAAAAAAGCTGTATCTCATGAACTATCTGAAGTATGAAGATTAGATTTGGTATATATGTTGATGGTATGAGCTACAACTAGGGCGGAAGTGGTCGGTGTCACGCCCCATTTTCAAAATCGACCTGAAAGCTTTTCTAATAGACCGATTGATACGAAAAGTTTACAAGGTGGTACTGATCGTCTGTTCATAGTCCCTGGCTATACTTGGTTGTGATTAGAAAAATGGGCTTGGCGCGGCCCATACAACTTGCAAGTTAAAAAGGCAATATCTCATGAACTATGCGAGGTGTGAAGATATAATTTTTTTTAATATGTTGACGGTTGTTAGTGGATTGTACAGCCAGGGTGGAAGTGGGCAGTGTCACGCCCCCTTTGAAAAACTCGCTCTGACGGTTTTTCTAATAGACCAATTGATACGAAAATTTACAAAGTTGTTCTGATGACCTGATAATAGACATTGATTTGAAAAATGGGCATGGTACCGCACCTACAATTTAAAATGGATATATCTCATGAACTACTGGAGATAGAAAGATGAGATTTGTTATATATGTTGTGGGTAAAGTATGAAGAGCCAGGGTGGAAGTGGGCTGTGCCACGCCCCTTTTAAAATCAATCGTTATAACTGCCAATAGTTTGTTGTGTTTCGCTTAAAGATATGAACAATCTATTTTGAACCTAGTTAGTACAAAGCATACCAGGCAGTTTGGGACATATCGTAGCTGCTCCGAAATTAATCTTAAAAATATGAATTTAAGCAATATTCATTGGAGTCGGATTGGAAAACAGCTTTCGTTTGATTGGGGGCACAGTTTGAATTGTATTTGTATGACAGAGTTGACATTACCGAACATATGTAAATAAACTTTGTATGGGATATTTTTATTTTCGAAATGAGCGCTTTGTTCACCAATTTTATGGAGCAGTTTGTCAAGTTTATGGTGCACATAATCGTCCATCTGTGCAACTAATACGCAATACAATGGATCGACCACATTTACTGTATAGGATAATATTCATCCAAATAAATTGCGTGCGTACAGTAGAAGCCATAGCCGCTGTAGACGTTAGTATGACGGGAGACTCGAATTTATTGAACCGCAACATTGCCTCTGCAAATGTTGAGGAAAGATCTTGGCTCTGCAAATCATTCGGAGGAGAAATGGGCGGCAAACTACTTTTTAAACCTACGAATATATAAATAGCACTAAGGACAGTAAGAAATGTGAAATATATTATAGGGTAATATGCAATAGCGAAGCATTGCCCGGCCCATGAGTTATAATATATTTTTACATCTAAATAGAATTATATCCAAAATATGCTATCATATACATCTATTAGCAATTCATATGCCATTCCCTTGTGCCAACACCATTAAGCCTACAATGCTAGTGTAAACATCTTCGTAAGCAAATTGCGCTGTGCTAAATACGTACAGCTAATTTTGTACCACAATTCAATTAAAATCTCTTTAAAATGTAACAACCACTTTAAAACCAACTACTCATACACGTACGACGTTCTCTCAAGGTTTCAGGGAAAACTTTATTTATGTCACATACCCAACGAGCTATGTACACCAACACCATGATACTGCAAATACATTGAGTTGTTCTTAGCGCGCGAGTGTGTGTTTGTATGTCAATCGTTGTGTCTCTATTGCTGCTGTTGTCCTATGCCGTTGTACTATTAGCGTAATTTAGTTGTTTACTAGGAAGAAACCACCTTCGCTACAAGTGTGATTCACTTAAAAGGCAATTAATTTCACAGCCACGTACTTTGCGGTCGTTTAGTTTAGTTTAGTTAAATACATAATGACACACAATAAAGCCGTAAACAACGATAAACTCATCTCGCTGGTAAACATTGCACAGCCTTTTCGCCTCGTTGTGATGTTCGCATCCGCTTAAGCTTCTTTGCGCCCACATTGCAATAGTAGCAGTGCACTGGCAATGCAGTTTATCCTAAAGGCACCATGTACATGTCTCTGACGTTAAGTTTGCTTGGTGGGGGGAGCGGTGAGATATTTGGGACGCTGTTTTTTATATTCTTCCAAATAAGTTGTGATACGTCGAAGTTTTGATTTGGTATAAAACGAACCCTTCCCCCAAAATAGTTCACTTTTTTCGTTGTTTCAGTGAATGCAAGTGCAAGTAAAGTAGCTTTAATAGTTTGTTGTTCCTTTTTTGTGATGTAATTCGTTTGTTACACTCAGCTTAGTAGAGAGCTTTTTTTGAGTGAGTTGACAATAGGGTGCAGCAACGAGGGCGGAAAATGACTTTTAAACTTTAACTATATAGCGGAATGAGAAATGTTTGGTAAGAGCTAAAAGTCTTAAGTGCAATAAATTTACAAGGTAGCTGAGAAATATCAAT
Organism: Muscina levida; assembly: GCA_964034835.1. Classification (NCBI taxonomy): domain Eukaryota; kingdom Metazoa; phylum Arthropoda; class Insecta; order Diptera; family Muscidae; genus Muscina; species Muscina levida. The sequence goes on from OZ035880.1 coordinate 103,355,529, forward strand.
TGAGAGGGTTAGAAGCAAAGGGCTTCTTCTTTATCTTTTTTTTTTATAAATTTTCCTCAATAAATTAAAATTTCTGACCATAAAAGGGCTGCCTCTTCTGTGGTAAGTAGAAAACTGGTCATTGCTGATGATATTGATTGACGACACTGACCCAAGTACTTACTGTACTGTACATAGGTAGCGAGTTTGCATATGATACTAGATACATAAGTATATGCAACGTATGAGTAATACTAATTTTATTCTGATTTTATATTTATCATACGCACATCGTTCCAATATTGTGGATTTATGGTTTGATTGAAGATTTCATTCGATAAAATTAGTTTCACTTGATTTTGGCTGTTGCATATATCTGTGTTATCTGAGATGAGATTGCTGATGCTCTTAAATGATGACCCAGACCCATATAAAGTATTGTACATATGTAGCGAGTTTGCATATAGCTATCACAGTATATGTTGTATGTCTGCATAACTGAGTGTCTGAGTAATATTAATTTAATGCGGATTCTATATTAATCATACACACATCGTGCCAATATTGTGGATTTACGGTTTCATTGAAGATTTCATTCGACAAAATTAGTTCAACTAGATTTTTTTATATGTATATATAAAACCAGTAAGATAGTTTCAGTCGGGCGACCCGACTTACATATACCATCACCCTCAGTAAAATAAAAAAAATTGCTATTATATTGACTCGATTTCTAAAGTGGGTGGAGTGGTAAATTTGTATGGGAGGTACTAGAAGGGGCGTGTCTAGACTTCTAGGTTTATCCTCCAAAACTTTATCCTGTTATAGCTTTACTAAATACAGAGTTTGGGCACGATAGCGTTGGATGTATTGATATTATTACTCCATCTCTGAAGTGGGCGGAAAGGTACATTTGTATGGGAGGTCCCATAAGGGGCGCCGATAGACTTCCAATTTTTTCTCCCAAACTTTATCCTGTTATAACTTAATAAAATACAGAATTGGAGCACGATCGTGTCGAGAATATTGATATTATTACTCCATCTCTAAAGTGGGCGGCGTGGTACATTTGTATGGGAAGTACCACAAGGGGCGTGTCTAGACATCCAGATCTTTTCTCAAAAACTTTATCCTGTTATAGCTTTACTAAATACAGAATTTGGGCACGATCGTGTAAAGTGTATTGATATTATTATTCCATCTCTAAAGTGGGCGGAAAGGTACATTTGTATGGGAGGTACCAGAATGGGCGTGACTAGGCTTCCAGATTTTTTCTCCAAAACTTTATCCTGCTTGAACTTTACTAAATACAGAATTTGGTCACGATCGCGGTAGTTCTAATAATAATATTAATCGATTTCTAAAGTGGGCGGTACCAGATGTGTGTGGGAGGGACCAGATAGGGCGTTGGTAGACTTCAGTTTTTTTCTCAAAAACTGCATCCTGCTATAGCTTTACTAAATTAAGAATTAGGATACGAGCGCGATGGATTTATTGATATTATTACTCCATATCGAAAGTGGGCGGAAAGGTGAATTTGTATGGGAGGTACCAGAAGAGGCGTGGCTAGACTTCCAATTTTGTTTCCAAAACTTTATCCTGTAATAGCTTTACTAAGTACTTAATTTGGGTACGATCCCGTTGGGTGTATTGATATTATAACTCGATTTCTAAAGTGGGCGGAAAGATGTATTTGTATGGGAGGTACCAGAAGGGGCGGAGCCATGTAGCCCATTTTCAATACCTTAAGTAGTTTTGGGGAAATATTAACTCGTGCAAAATGTCAAGACATTTGGTTGAGTCTTTCGAAAGTTATCGTGCGAACCAGCCGGACAGCCACCAGACAGACAGACAGACGGACATGGCTCAAACGACTTAAAAAGTCATGAATCGAATTTGGTTCAAAGAAACCTAGGGTCTAAAGTCACTCCTTCTATGTGTTACACTTTTGGGTCGTATCAAATGATATATACCTTCATCCCTAAGGGACCCATATACTATATTGTACATATGTAGCGAGTTTGCTAATTGTACTCGCCACATATGTTGTATGTATGCACAACGTATGAGTAATATTATTTTTATGCAGATTTTATATTAATCATACGCACTTCGTTCCAACAATGTTGATTTATGATTTAGTTGAAGATTTCATTCGATAATTTACATAAATTAGCTGTTATACTGTTATTTCACAAAAAGTGTAAAATTTCAGACATGTTCTAATTACTAATGATTAAAATGTGGAAAATTTCTGCAAAACTTAACATGTTCCTTAACATCCTAATGCCTACATAACATTTAACATTTGCATTATTCCAAAACTATGTTTATTTAGCATTTCCTATAACACAGAGAAGTTACTCATTTATTAATATTTATACCAATGAACACAATTTATTCAAAATTTCTCAAGAAATGTCCAATTTGATACCAACGTATACTAATCTACACAATACAACTAAACGTTTCAATTAAGAGGAATTTACCGTAAATAACATATACTACTAAAGATAAACTATTTTATAGCACAACAGAAAACCAACTGCAGTTCGTAGAAATTTTTAACTCTACACCAACTCTAAGTCCACAAAATAAATGTCAACACAAATAAAGTTTAGCACTAAACTTTGTTTAATGTTTATCATTTGCCGGAAAAGAGAATTAAAAATAACAATTCCCGAAAATACCAGAATTGTTTGCCAATACTTAACAATGTGTAGAAAAATTTACTATTACTATTAAATAATAAATTTTTATTAAAAATTTTATGTGAATCAAACTGGTTTTTAAAAAAAATAGCAACAAATTTTTCCAAACGTTTTTCCTATAATAGTAAATTTCATGTTTTAATTTAATTGTTGGATGTAGAACTATTTCCGCCCAACCATTTACTTAGGTGTAGAATGCAATATTTACCCAGAAAAATAAATTGTCCAGTTAAAAGGAATTAATATCTTTCTAATCAAGTTTACTAATGTACACAATACAAATAAATGTTTTTGTTAAGAGGAATTCACCATAAATAACATATATTACCATAGAAATGTGACATGACAGCACTACAGCAAGCTTAATTAAGTTTGTAAATAAATTTGTTTGAATTATTTATATAGATAAAATTCATATACAAATAATCTTAATTACTATACTCGGCTTAATGTTTGTTTCATTTTGCGGAAAAGAGAATTAAAAATAATATTTCAGGAAAATATCGCGATTGCCGTCAATTGCATTTAAAGGTGGGAAAAAATTGACTCATATCTATTCCTATTTAGAAAATTTGTTATAACTTATAAGTGTTTGTGAGCTGGTGCATGCATGTTGCCAACTCATCGCCTCCAGCTTTAAAGTAGAAAACTGATAATTGCTGATATTATTGGATGACGAACCTGACTCAAGCACTCTATTGTACATATGTAACGAGTTTGCATATGTTACTTGCTACATATGTATGAGACCGTATGAGTAATATTAATGTTATGTGGATTTTATATTAATTATACGCACATTGTTCCAATATTTTGTATTTATCGTATAATAACACAGTGCAACAGATAATCTGGGGGATAACAAATTTCCTGACAGGGTGAAGGTATTACTTACATTATGAAAGTGTAAAATTGGTTATATGAATAAGTTTGTAACGGTTGAACTTATTAGATGTAAAGCCGATTTCCATAATACTGTTTTATTTTAAAATCTCACAATTTGCCTAATGAAATGAATGTGGCAATTTATTTTATATTTTCAATAGTTGAACTGATTAAAGCTCAATGCTGTTGCTTTATTGATTTATTGATATTATTACTCCATATCGAAAGTGGGCGGAAAGGTGAATTTGTATGGGAGGTACCAGAAGAGGCGTGGCTAGACTTCCAATTTTGTTTCCAAAACTTTATCCTGTAATAGCTTTACTAAGTACTTAATTTGGGTACGATCCCGTTGGGTGTATTGATATTATAACTCGATTTCTAAAGTGGGCGGAAAGATGTATTTGTATGGGAGGTACCAGAAGGGGCGGAGCCATGTAGCCCATTTTCAATACCTTAAGTAGTTTTGGGGAAATATTAACTCGTGCAAAATGTCAAGACATTTGGTTGAGTCTTTCGAAAGTTATCGTGCGAACCAGCCGGACAGCCACCAGACAGACAGACAGACGGACATGGCTCAAACGACTTAAAAAGTCATGAATCGAATTTGGTTCAAAGAAACCTAGGGTCTAAAGTCACTCCTTCTATGTGTTACACTTTTGGGTCGTATCAAATGATATATACCTTCATCCCTAAGGGACCCATATACTATATTGTACATATGTAGCGAGTTTGCTAATTGTACTCGCCACATATGTTGTATGTATGCACAACGTATGAGTAATATTATTTTTATGCAGATTTTATATTAATCATACGCACTTCGTTCCAACAATGTTGATTTATGATTTAGTTGAAGATTTCATTCGATAATTTACATAAATTAGCTGTTATACTGTTATTTCACAAAAAGTGTAAAATTTCAGACATGTTCTAATTACTAATGATTAAAATGTGGAAAATTTCTGCAAAACTTAACATGTTCCTTAACATCCTAATGCCTACATAACATTTAACATTTGCATTATTCCAAAACTATGTTTATTTAGCATTTCCTATAACACAGAGAAGTTACTCATTTATTAATATTTATACCAATGAACACAATTTATTCAAAATTTCTCAAGAAATGTCCAATTTGATACCAACGTATACTAATCTACACAATACAACTAAACGTTTCAATTAAGAGGAATTTACCGTAAATAACATATACTACTAAAGATAAACTATTTTATAGCACAACAGAAAACCAACTGCAGTTCGTAGAAATTTTTAACTCTACACCAACTCTAAGTCCACAAAATAAATGTCAACACAAATAAAGTTTAGCACTAAACTTTGTTTAATGTTTATCATTTGCCGGAAAAGAGAATTAAAAATAACAATTCCCGAAAATACCAGAATTGTTTGCCAATACTTAACAATGTGTAGAAAAATTTACTATTACTATTAAATAATAAATTTTTATTAAAAATTTTATGTGAATCAAACTGGTTTTTAAAAAAAATAGCAACAAATTTTTCCAAACGTTTTTCCTATAATAGTAAATTTCATGTTTTAATTTAATTGTTGGATGTAGAACTATTTCCGCCCAACCATTTACTTAGGTGTAGAATGCAATATTTACCCAGAAAAATAAATTGTCCAGTTAAAAGGAATTAATATCTTTCTAATCAAGTTTACTAATGTACACAATACAAATAAATGTTTTTGTTAAGAGGAATTCACCATAAATAACATATATTACCATAGAAATGTGACATGACAGCACTACAGCAAGCTTAATTAAGTTTGTAAATAAATTTGTTTGAATTATTTATATAGATAAAATTCATATACAAATAATCTTAATTACTATACTCGGCTTAATGTTTGTTTCATTTTGCGGAAAAGAGAATTAAAAATAATATTTCAGGAAAATATCGCGATTGCCGTCAATTGCATTTAAAGGTGGGAAAAAATTGACTCATATCTATTCCTATTTAGAAAATTTGTTATAACTTATAAGTGTTTGTGAGCTGGTGCATGCATGTTGCCAACTCATCGCCTCCAGCTTTAAAGTAGAAAACTGATAATTGCTGATATTATTGGATGACGAACCTGACTCAAGCACTCTATTGTACATATGTAACGAGTTTGCATATGTTACTTGCTACATATGTATGAGACCGTATGAGTAATATTAATGTTATGTGGATTTTATATTAATTATACGCACATTGTTCCAATATTTTGTATTTATCGTATAATAACACAGTGCAACAGATAATCTGGGGGATAACAAATTTCCTGACAGGGTGAAGGTATTACTTACATTATGAAAGTGTAAAATTGGTTATATGAATAAGTTTGTAACGGTTGAACTTATTAGATGTAAAGCCGATTTCCATAATACTGTTTTATTTTAAAATCTCACAATTTGCCTAATGAAATGAATGTGGCAATTTATTTTATATTTTCAATAGTTGAACTGATTAAAGCTCAATGCTGTTGCTTAAATTTATAAATATAAGCGGAAATTTCTATCAAAAGGTAAAAAGCAATGGTTTTGCAACTGTGATTCCCACCTATAAGGATAAAGATAGAAATCTGCTCACGGACACTCAGAGAGTATATATGGCGGGAACAATTTAGTACTCCGCTCGTTTCCGAAGTCAACATAAGTGACGAAATCACGCCATTCATCGACGACAGATGAGCCAAAGCGAGATCAGCACGGCAATTGCACTGCTTAAAAACAATTAAGCTGCGGGAGCCGATTGACTGCCGGCAGAGGTTTTTATGGTCGGTGACGATGAGCTGGCAACGTGCGACCACCACCTTATAAACACGTTATTGCTAAAGGATTAGCAATCTGAATGTTAGAATCTGAATGTTACATGTCCTGTGCCTAAGAAGGACATCAACCCAGATTGCCCTGCAGATCAGATCAGTACTTTTTCCCAACGCATACAAGGTCCCGTTCGAGTGTGTTATGTGATAGACTTATTCCCCTCCTAGCGAATCTGATGGAACTTTATCAGTGTGACATTAGTTCTAAAAAATCCACGACCGACCAGATATTCACACTACGACAAATACAGGAGTAGACCCAAGAAATACAGATCGACAACTACCATATGTTTATCGCTATTAAAGCTAGATTCGAGAATCCGATACGACAGAAACTCGTAGATGCTATGGTTAAGTTTGGTAACACTGCGAAGAAAATAAATAATAAAAAATAAACGAATTTGCGGGACGACACTGACCGACACGCAGGCATCAGTGAATATTGGCAAAAAAAAAGTCACGGAACCATTTGCAACCAAGCGAGTCTATCATGCGATCTTTTTAACATATTGATAGAGATGATCATGCCGAAGGCTTTACGAGACACGACTGGTATTATCTTTAATAAAAGTAACATGCTGCTCGCGTATGCTGATAATAAATTTATCTTTAGCTGAGGTCTGCGGGACGTTACTACGGCCTTTTCAAACATTAAGAAACAGTCGGCAGAAAAGAATCTGGTTATAAATGAAGACAAAACCATGTTATTTGTCTTAACGAACAAAGAGTCTACTCTTTGGAACGCAGAGTTTTCTTTGTTCAAATATTACTTTGAAGTGGTTGAAGATTTTGTCTACCTTGGCACCGCTTTAAACAAAAATTATAATGTCAACCTGATATTCAAAATTGCCAAACGCTGATTTTTTGCGCTAAGCAAGCGATTTAATCACAATTCCCTTCCTCGACGGACAAAGATCCAACTCTAGCAGACTTTGAACCTACCTGTCTTGCTCTACAGCGCAGAATCCTCGGTAATGTCAAAAACGGATCGAACTATTCTGGGAGTCTTTGAGAGAAAAATACTTCGCAAAATATTTTGACCCATCATCGTTAACGGCGAGTATCGTCGTTGAATAAACTACAAGCTATATGAGCTGTACAACGATGTCGACGAAGTCAAGCGCGTTGAAATAGATCGATAGCGCTGACTTGGACACGTTGTACAAATGGATGAAAATGTTCCAGATCGAAAAGTTTTCCTCATTTAGCTCGATAGGCGTCGCAGGACGGCGCAACCAAAACTTCGTTAAATTGACCTGGTGAAAGAACTGTTATCTACAATTGATGTGACTAAATTTTTACAGGGCGCAAAAGATCAAAGCGCTTGGAATACTTTTATAAGTGCGGCTACTGTAGATGAATTTATGTCGCTGCTGCTAATTAAACAAAAAAAATAGTGGCTTTTTGTGCCACTTCTCCCGATCTTAGTTTCTAGGAGCTACCAACGCCACTAATAGAGACTTTGTGTGGAGCTATCTTTGTTATCTACTCTCGAGAACCCATTAGTGGTAGCATGTCTCTTTTTTTTAATTTCCCCTTTACCCCATGAATGAATTATGGGGTAGCTTCTCGCGTTGTTGTGAATTAACACGCTTTCTATTTTTAGATTCACAACTAACGGCACCTACTTGTTCATCGACGAATGCGAACGTCACTGTTTGAGAAGCTCTTACTAGACACGCCAATTAACTCGACACTTATACTGCGAAGTTGCTGTCAACAATATTCGAGGGAAGCCGACAATGAAAGAAAAAATATTTTAAGATGACTGGAGCCAGTTTTGAAGCTGCGATCTCCCGCATGGTAGTCGCGTGTTCTAACCACTATACCACGTCCGGTCCCAACATGTCATTTAGGTTGCACAACATGGTGTCTTCTCACATTTGGCATTTCAGAACAGATGTTCAGTGCCACTACCCGGGGAACACGGACGTTATCGGACGTTGTTTGACTTTTTATACCATCATCCTTAGGGATGAGGGTATATATCATTTGATACGAAAAAAAGTGTAACGCATTAAAGGAGACGAGTTAGACTTCAAGAATCTTAAGACCAAATTCGTTTCAGGACTTTTTAAGACAATTGAGCTATGTCCGTCTGTCTTGCTGGCTGGCTGGCTGGCTGGATGGCTGGTCAGCAGGATAAGTTGAGTAAACCTTAACGGATCAGTACGAAAATTTACCAGTATTAATATTATTCAAAACGAACTTATGGGATTGAAAATGGCCAGAATAGCCCCACCCCTTCTGGTACCTCCCATACAAAATTACCTATTTTTGGATAATTTATATTTCTTTCATAACATCCCAACGGACGATCGTAGGATATTTAAATTTGATCAGTTTATTTATCTTGCAAAAGTAGACAAACACTACGAAAACCGAAACCTTTGCCATACCCCTTCTGGTACCTCCCATACAAATGACCTAATTGACCCTCATAGTTTTACATACATATTTATTTTGTAACTAAACTGAATTCACTCAAATTTTGCATATGATGTTTGCATATGAAAACAGGACTCAGCAATGAATATGAACTATATCGGTTCACGCCTTCTGGTACCTCCCATACAAAATGACCTATTTTTGCAAATTTAATATTTCTCCCATAACTTCCAAACGGACACTTGGAGGATAATGACAAATGGTAGGTTAATTTATCTTGCGATAGGAAGCAAAACCTCAGAAAACCTTACTATTTGACGCACCCCTTCTGGTACCTCCTATACAAATTCCCGAATTCACCCTCATAGTCCTACATTCATATCGCTTTTTGTAAGTACAATTAATTCAGTCAAATTTGGCGTAACTTGTACAGTTATGAAAATTTGAATCAGGAATGAATATGGATTATATCGGATCACCCCTTCTGGTACCTCCCATACAAAATTACCTATTTTTGAAAAATTAACATTTATCCCATAATTTCCAAACGGACACTTGGGGGGTAATGAAAATTGGTCAATTAATTTATCTTGTGATAGGAAGCAAAACCATACAAAACATAACTATTTGACGCACCCCTTCTGGTACCTCCCATACAAAATACCGAACATACCCCCATAGTTTTAAATACATATATTTTTGTAAGTACAGTGAATACAGTCGAATTTTGCGAAAGTTGTACAGTTATGATAATTTTAATCAGGAATGAATATGGATTATACCGGTTCACCCTCTGGTACCTCCCATACTAAATGACCTTGTTTGGAAAATTTATATTTCTCCCATAATTTCTAAACCGGCACTTGGAGAATAATCAAATTTGGTAATTAATTATCTTGTAATAGGAATTATTATTGGGTGAAGGTATTTATCAGTTAGTTTACCTGACTGAAATTTCTGTACTGGTTTTCAGTGTACTTTGGCAAATAAACATGCGCTCTGATCGTATACAGTGCTTATCTCAAATATACGTTGCCCATAATAATCAATCTATGCAGTTAATACGAATCATGACGCACATCTACTGTTTTGGATAACATTCATTCAAATCGTGCCTGTATCATGTATACAGAATCCTTTTTGTGTTTTACATCTAGTATAACCTTGAAGATTTGACCAGATGGTGGGCTCCTCTCAACACAACATACTACATTGCCACTGTTAACGCCCGCATTCCTGATCCCGCTTGGAATAATGTTTAGTTTATAAAGATACATGCATTACCTACAGAACTATTGCCTTAACTGAAGATACAAACCGCTTCGGCATAGAAAAACAGCTTTTTACCCAATTCTGTGGTGAAAAGGAAAAACTGCTTAAGTCAGATTTTCTCTGATTTTTCATCAATCGAATCAAACACGTTGTTGTACATTCCTATTCAAAAATTATTAAATTTAAGGAGCTATGGTCAAAAATAAAAAAAAAATTGCTTAAGTCGACTTAAGCACATTTTCGTTTTACCGCAGATTTATCGAGTGGGTGGTTTCATCCATTCGTGTTTCATATAATATTTCAATAAACATACTTCAGTAACATCATGCGACACTACTCCTCCGAACATTACCTCCATCAGTCTCAACTGCGGTAAAATAATTCAATAAACGTCATTATACTCCACTATTCCGAAAATTTATCGAGCTCACTACGGTGGCAGGCCCGATGACCACCCTAAGGCCATGCACTATACACTTCAAGTTGAACCTTAACCGACTCTTTAGAATCAACTAAAAAGCTCAATCAAACTTCCCGGTTTACTTACAACACCCAATCTTGGCTACCTAATTATAATTACTACCATCGGCTAGAAACCGAATCTCTTCAACAGGCTGGGAATAGTCATCTTACGACCTCATTGTGTTTGCTCTGTTGTTATCATCCAATTTTGCCGTCCAACTTATTTCTAGTATTAGCAACTCTCTATCTATGTTCGCTTATACCAGTCGGTTCTCAATCAAATTCATCGAACAGTGTGTTGTATCACAATGTACAAAAATTTCTACGATATAACGTATTAGGTTCTGCTATAATGTTAAGGGCTCGGATTTATCTAGCCTCCTTAATATTTTGTTTAATGCATATGAGAAATGCAAGTCTGATAGCATTCTGTTTTGAGCAAACGGAAAGACGTATCAACAGTTTTATACTCTCTGGTTGAAGCTTGCAGGTACATACACCCGGGCCCGAAGTCCTCCAGAGAGTACAGAAGAATCCTTTCTCGCTGTAGACATGTGTGACAGATAATGCGAATTTAATGATCCGACGCCGACCTCAACAATTCGGTCTGTTCTGGTGCATACCCGGGTCGCGCAGTTCGACTGCGCTTCTCTCAGGTATGGGGATGCGTTATTTCCCGAAATCGTGCAGAGAGTAGAAAAGAATTCATCGCCGCTGTGTGTGATAGATAATTCGAATTAATTGATGCGACGTCGTCCTCAACAATTCGGTCTCTGTCCTGACCTACATTCATTCAACTCGTGCAAAAATATAAGCCAGGGGACAATCAATTGCGTCTTGTGTTCGGTAAAAGGCCTGAGAACCTGATTTTCCAATCAGTCAAATCACCTTCATCGATGAGGCTGATTTCTGGCGTAACATTTATGTAAACAAGCAGAATTGTCAATTCTGAAGAGAACACGATCCTCAAGAAACTCTTGAAACTTGATGACATCCGAAAAAGGACTACTTGGTGCGGTTGACATGACGAAGGCGTCAGCGGCCCATTTTTCTTTTATTATTCTTTTATAAACCACGATCTTAATTAACACATATTTATTTTTCATCTTTTGTTTATACATCATACGGGTACACATCATCAACTGTAGCGTATTGTTTTGCCTTGTAACAACCCGATTGTTTCTAATTCAATTCACGCCTCTCCAACTTTGACACTCTTTACCGCTTTTGCACTTGACTTCGTTGTTCATTCATCTATTTGCAGTAACACGTTCAACTCCAAGAGAGTGGTACGGGTTCTACGAGGTACGGGTGACAAATGTGATTTTAATTTTAACCTCATGTCAATATCAAGCTTAAACTCAACTCTACGCCAACATAAACTGCATTTAGTTTGAGAGTGTGCGTGTGTGTGTGTGTGTGCCTGTGTATATTGCGCAGAGATGTTGCAACAACTGCACTCTCACCGACTGGGGTAAAGTGTTTACGACACTTTTGGGTTTCAAGTGGAAAAGGAAGTTTTTGTCTTGAAACACTTCATGAATATTGACAAGTTTAGTGGAGTACAAACAACTTGTGTGTGCTATGGCAATATCATATTACAAATCACATGCATGTACACACACACACACTCTCTAGTATACATGTAGTATAAAGTAGTACACATGTTGGCCCATAAGGGATTGCAGTTGCATAACCTTGCTATATTACGTGAAATATTTTACTTAACTCGAAGAGAAACGTTAAAAACTGCTGGGAAATTTGTGTGATTTGCAAGATAGAAAATTATTTAAAAGTGATTTATTTAAGTGGAATAAGGTTAAGTTAAGAAGTGGAATTAAGTTAAAGCTTTATAATTCAAAACTATTGACAGTTTATTTTAAAACATAATAATAGTCGTGACTTATTAGAAGACTATCTTTTCCAGTTATTTGGAGTTCCATACAAAGTTAAGTGTTTTATATTATAATGTAATCGCCAAAGTTTATAGAAAATGGGTCAAATTTGTTAGTCAAGGATAGTGATTTTCTACCATTTATTTCATTAAGGATCAATCTTTAAATCTGAGTCTGAGTTATTTTCTCTGAGCGTATATCGTTGAAAGAATTCATTTTACATACTATCAACACCCATCTACATACATATATAACTGCAAGTATAGACATAACATTATGTGAACAAGGATGTACTGCTAAGTATTAAATTAATTGAACAGTTTTACAGCTGCTGTTGTCGTTGTTGTTACTCGAGTACTCGTACATATCCGTGATTGCTTTACATGCTGTGCGAAGTGTTAATTTAACGCTTGTTAGCTGTCGATTTCATCACAAATAGTAAACTTTTTATACATAATAGCTTTAGTATGAATGGCTGTGTGTAATTTCGCGTAAGCTAGAGCAGCGTAAAGTCCTTGGTTGTCAAGAAAATTATTATTAGCTAATAATTTTCCTAAACGACAAAGTTTATACTCGCGTACAGAGAACTTGCTTTAATACAGTTATAATTTTACATCTTTAGTTAATGCAGTGAAATTAATAATGAATTAAAACTATGCTCAGAGTCATCCGTCGTCAACATTTTTTCAAACCGTATTGTTTTAAGTATTCGTAACATGAACACAACTTATTCGTTACTACTACATTTCAACTACATCATAACACAGTACAAAGTTTTTCAGTTCATTGATTTGGGACTCAATTCAGAGAACTGAGTTAGTATTAGTTAGTTAGAGTTAGTTAGTATCGTATAGGGAAATTTGTCACATTTAAGGCTCTTTAGTTTGACATAACTCGTGAACTAAATCGGACTTAGCTGAAACAATTTAAAAAAAAAAATTAAAATTACAATTCCTTTCATCTGTACATATAACGTTTAAGAATAACAATTCCATCCATCTACTCTTATAACGTTTTCCTTCATCAAATGGTTTTGAACTGGATTTATTTTGTAGCAGTTACAATAAAACTGTTTTACTCCGTGGCATATGATTTACGTGGACTATTACTTATGATAATCATACGCCACCATATAGTATTTATGTTATGTCAAAACCAGTACAGAAATTTCAGTCAGGTAAACTGACTGATAAATACCATCACCCAATATAAGGTATTGTTTAAGTCTTGAGTAATTGAAATTTATAGATTTTTAAATTAAAATTACTTATGTATTATTTTCTGTCTGCATGTAGATCAAAAACATACAAAATTTGACCTATTTGTACAGAAGGTACAAGGAGGCTTTGCTTCCTATTACAAGATAAATTAACTGACCAAATTTGATTATGCCGGTTTAGAAGTTATGGGAGAAATATAAATTTTCCAAACAAACTCATTTTGTATGGGAGGTACCAGAAGGGTGATCCGATATAGACCATATTCATTTCTGACTAAAATCTTTATAACAGTACACCTTACGCAAAATTTTACTGAATTCAGTGTACTTACATAAAAGATATGTATGTGCGAATATGGGGGTGGGTTCGGTCATTTGTATGGGAGGTATAAACAGAGGTGTGTCAAATAGTTAGGTTTTCTGAGGTTTTGCCTTCTATCAGAAGATAAATTTACCGATCAATTTTCATTACCCCCCAAGTGTCCGTTTGGAAGTTATGGGAGAATTATTAATTTTCCAAAAATAGGTAATTTTGTATGGGAGGTACCAGAAGGCGTGAACCGATATAGTCCATGTTCATTCCTGAGTCTAATTTACACAAGCGAACATCATACGCAAAATTTGAGTGAATTCACTTTACTTACAATAAAGATATGTATGTAAAACTATGAGGGTCAATTAGGTCATTTGTATGGGAGGTACCAGAAGAGGTGTGTCAAATAGTTAGGCTCTCTGAGGTTTCGCCTCTTATCACAGCGTAAATTTATCGACAAATATTCATTACACCTGTTGATGTGTGTCCGTTGGGAAGTTATAGGAGAAATATTAATTTTCCAAAAATAGGTCATTTTGTATGGGAGGTACCAGAAGACGTGAACCGATATAGTTCATATATATAGTTCATCGCTGAGTCCTGTTTTCATATGCAAACATCATATGCAAAATTTGAGTGAATTCAGTTCAGTTACAAAAAAGATATGTTTGTAAAACTATGAGGGTCAATTAGGTCATTTGTATTGGAGGTTTCGGTTTTCGTAGTGTTTGTCTACTTTTGCAAGAAAAATAAACTGACCAAATTTAAATACCCTACGATCGTCCGTTGGGAAGTTATGAAAGAAATATAAATTATCCAAAAATAGGTAATTTTGTATGGGAGGTACCAGAAGGGGTGGGGCTATTCTGCCCATTTTCAATCTCATAAGATCGTTTTGAAAAATATTAATACTGGCTAATTTTCATACTAATCCGTTAAGGTTTACTCAAGTTATCCTGCTGACCAGCCATCCAGCCATCCAGCCAGCCAGCCTGCCAGCCAGACAGACGGACATAAGATACTTGGGGTCTAACTCGTCTCCTTTAATGCGTTACACTTTTTTTCGTAGCAAATGATATATACCCTCATCCCTAAGGGTGATGGTATAAAAAAAGAGAATAAAACGTGACAAATTCCTCTAAGCGATACTTATTAACTTCAAATCGATATTAAATTATTATGGCATGTAACTTGACAAAGCGAATGATGCACAACTTTTTCTTTTTGGGGCTACTTTCACGTGCAGTTTTCTCTCTTGAGTCCCAAAATCTTGTGTTGTGCTGTGTAATTAGCCATATTTGAAAATTTGTGTCCTTTATAAAGAGATTTTTGAATTTTGATTTTTGGATTTCGCTTTTCTCTTTTGTTTTCTATATCACTTACCGGCATTCGCGATCCTCTTTACAGGCCTCGGCCACAGCATGACATGATGGTGGTGGCGTATAGCTTTGTTGATTGTTATTATCGGGTGGTCGTTGGGCACACACCGGATGCAGTTTTTCCTGAGCAATCATACAACTATCATGACGATTTGATGTTTTTCTGCAAGCAAACACAAACGCATAAAATCAAACATATACATACAAGGAAAAAAAATCAAAAATGTTCGAACATAAACGCAAACCACAAAACAGTGCTCACTTTACGAGAGAGAGGAGGCAGCGCTAGACCAGTTAGACCTTTCCATTGTTCTCTACAGTCATAAGATAAAGAGGCCAAACAAATAGATTTCCATTTGCCCGCTTGTCTATGTGTTTGTCGGTTGTCAGATTTTGTCACGTTCGTTGTTGGTTTTTGTACTGCAGTCAAAGCTAAATCAAAACTGTTTATGGTTTTTCACCTCTCTCTCTCGTCCTGCAGCCCTGCTTGCTTGTATGCCAAAGAGGCTTTGTCATTTTTGAATAGAAAAATGAAAAGCAAAAAAACAAAAACTGGACAAACGACAAACTTTTTGTATAACAAAAAGTTACCAGGAGGGAGAAAGGGAGGAACGCAAAAAAAAACTTACTTGCACAGACAAAAGGCCACATCTAAATTTAAGTCCTCATGTGGACCTTTGTAGAATGCCTGCAATGAAGTCATGCATGCATTACGATTACAACGATGCATCTCACAGTGCTGCAGCATAGGTTGCAAGGATGAAAAACAGGACGGATCTTCACGACATGTATCCAATGCTGTATGACAGGTACTCTAATGAGACCCAATCACAATGGCAGCATGCACACAAACACACACATATACATCAGCAAACACCAACAGAGAGCACCACATCGGTAGTTGTTGTCGTTGTAGTCGTTTCGTAGTAATCGTTGTAGTGGCGTGCGGAGGTATTGTGTGGCGATGATAGTGGCAGCAGTAGTAGTAGAAAAAGAAAGAAAAAACAACAAAAGAGTTTTATAAATGAATGAGTTCAATCAGTTAAGATAACAGCAGGCGCCACAGCAGTACAGCATAGTTAATACCGAAAAGGATTGCTGCATACTTACCAGGTTTTATGTAGTAGAGGAATGAGGGTTTCTGTGAACATTATGTAGATTTAGAAAATTAGTGTTTTTGAGAAACATTTTTTTGACTTCGTGTTGAAAGATATGCTTATTCAAATCATTATAATTTCTTGTTAGGGCTAAGTTATGTAAAACTGCAGAGCTAGAAAAAAGTTTCCGGGTATTATCAACAGATGTAATGTAAAACTACAGAGCTAGAAAATAGTTTCCGGGCATTATCAACAGATATTAGAGATCTCTTTTTTTATATATTTCGGGCGGACGAAGGAACTAGTGCGGTGTAATTTATCTTGTTCATAAGTAAATCAGTTTGAAATGGGAAATTTTTTAATTTAAGTTTTCTGATCGTTACTCAAATATGAATAACCAGAATTTCTCTCTCTAGATATCACCAAGTAGCTCACAACGTCCTGTATAGCGCGTGTTTCCTGAACAATGCAAATGTGCAAATGTTGAGCAACCCAAAAGGGCATCCTACCGGCAGGTTACAGAAGTTACCGAAACTCAACACAACAGCTATCTTAGAGGCATGTGACAGCCCCAAAAAACTACCATCAGATGCGCTGGTCTAATAAGCTATTGTCCTTGGATAAAAAAAAACTATTATGAAAACACAAAGGAAAGACATGAACCCCCACAATCACTATAAGCACCATAACTTGAGGATATGCATCTGAAATATCCAAACTCTCCACAGAGATGGTGCCTCAGTCCAATAGGCGTATGTCCTCGACAAATAAAAGGCTATCACCATCGCCATACAGCAAATGCGATGAACGGGACAAGGATGCACACGACGAAAGAACTGTGACAACTTTTACATATACTGCTACATATCGCTCGTTTTGTGCAAGACCGTCATAACTCAAAAAAATCAATTCCGAGATAAACGCGTTTAAAGTTTTTAATTTACACCCAACTTGTACGAAATGGAGGAATTCAAATAGCTCTCATGCGGAGTATATAAAAGATATAAATATGAATTTTTTATTCAACATGGAGTATGATGAAATGAACAATTTTGCATCATTAACTCAAAAATCACGTTTTTGAGTTATGACGGTCTTGCACAAAACGAGCGATATATGGAAATGGATTCTTAGAAGGCAAGAGACTTCGACATCTGGTTTCTGTGTTTAACCCTGTCTAAGACTGATTTATGTACACTCCACGAAGAAAGACAAAGACGAGGATATTAAAGATGCATTCTCTGAGGGCCTGAATGAAATATATCAGACTGGTTAGCTTCGCGTCAGCAAGCAAGCTAGACTTTGCAAATAGCCAATACATACCACCGATATAGCCAATGCCTACTTCCACCAATTCTATCAGTTACTGCAAACAACCCCCCCTAATTATGATGTTCATGAAACACAGTGGCAGCTTATTGTTGATTCCATGACCACTGCCGCAACGACCTATGGGTAATGAAAAACCAGGATCGGACAGGCTGCAATGAGGAATGTCTCCAAATGTCTGAGAATATGTATGCTACATACATGGTAAAACTGCAGGCAGCAGAAACGCGAGCTGTGACGAAACAATATAACGTCTCTTTGGGTGTAAAAATGTCCATTTAAGAACAGAAAGAGAAAGGATATCCAAAAATACAGGAATATAGGTGATGCCCGAAGGTTCTACTACAATGTAAAAAGCTAAGACAGGAGGGAACAATTTTGTCCTCCGCTTGTGACGAAATCACGTCAATCATCGACGACGTTGTAGATTGTCCACCCACGAGCCAAAACGAGATCAGCACGGCAATTGCACAGCCTAGAACGAATACTCTGCAGGAGCCTATGGACTGCCTGCAGAACTTTTAAAGGCCGGCGTCGATGAAATGGCAACGTGCATGCGTCAGGTCATAAACACGGTTCAGTTTAAAGATTGACCGATGATTGGAATCTAAGTGTCCTATGTCTTGTGATCAAGAATGGCGATGCAAGTGTGTGCAACAACTATTGCGGGATTAGCCTTCTACCCATCGCATACAAGGTCCTGTCTAGTGTGTTATATGAAAGAGTAAAGCCCATTCTGGCGAACATGATTGGACCTTATCAGTGTGTCTTTAGACTTGGTAAATACACAACCGACGAGATATTCACACTAAGGCAATTCCTGGAGAAGACCCCAGAAATGCAGATCGACACCTATTAACATTTTATCGATGTCAAAGCTGCATTCGACAAAAATATTAGATGATATCTATGGCTTAGATGCTATGAAGCTGATACGACTATGTAGGATGACATTGAACGACACATGGCGATAGTCTGTTGTCCAATATCTTTAACATCTTAATTACGTCAGTCATGCGGAAGCCTGCTGTAAATACGACTGATACCATCTTTCAAAACAGTTACATACTGCTCGCATATGCCGATGATATAGTTGGCCAAGGACTGGGGGTGTTATTACGGCCTTCTCCAACATTAAAAAGTTGTCGGCAGAAGCGTGTCTTGTGACAAGCAAGAACAAAATCATGTTATTTGTTAAAACGAACATAGTCTCGTTAGGTACGTTGAGTAAACTATAACAACTAAATATATCTTTGAAGAGCTGGATGATTGTAATTATATTGAATTCAAGGTACGATTATTAACCGCGATCGCTACTAGCCAGGGCTTTGCGAGGTGAAGTATTTTCATCCATTCCTGAAACTTGTCTAAGCCAGTGCATTTAGTCTAATTAAACGCATTTGTCTACATCGATGTCGTTATACCACTTATATCGTTCATTTGACAACGGTAGTCGTCATTAACGATGATGGGTCCAAATATTTTGCGAAGTATTTTTCTCTCGAAGACTGCCAAAATACATTGAAATGCTTGTGTCATTACCCAAGATTCTGCGGTGTAGAGCAGAGCATGTACGACCTTCGTGGTTAAATCGCTTTTTTAGCACATATTAAAAGCAATTGTTTCTTGATTTCCAGGACGCCATTATTAATTTTTAATATATAAGAGAAAAATACTCCCAAACATATTTGTACATAATACTCGTAAACGAAGAGTACCATCGCCGCATAATCATGAGCTGTCTTGCGAATGAATTAAAAAGCGCCTGCTCGAAATGTCTGGGGAATGAACTCGATGGGCAACGCAGGAGAAGATGAACAAAACATGTCCAGTGGCCTTCGATAGCTCAGTGGAAGCGATATAGATTAGCAATCCGAAGGTGTCGGATTCGATTCCCGGCCAGAGCAATGGCCAAATCAACATTGATGAAAAATTACCTTTCAAATACTTTTAAGTTCTCCAGCCAACTAAACTCATCCTAGATGCTTCCCCTACAAAAATCCAGATTGCACAAGGACCAAGGAAAAAAGTAAATGATTTATCAATATCGCAAATTAAAAATCATCAAAACCAGCTGGCGCCATCTTTGGAGGAATTTGGCAGTTAAAACTCACAACAACATCTTGCAATCCCTTGACACAAACCTTGTTATCTACAAAGGAACAAAACAGAGTTGCCAACAATGATCGTATGATAATCGGATTAAATGCCCAATCGAGTGCCGATAAATTAAAAATCGGTATATCGTTACCGGCCGTGGCACAGTGGTTAGAACACACGACTACCATGCGGGAGATCACAGGTTCAACTCCAGGCTCCATTCATCTTAAAAAACAAATTTCTTTCATTGTCGGCTTCCCTCGAATGTTATCGACAGAAACTTCGCAGTATTACTGTCAAGCCAATCGGCATGTCTAGTAAGAGCTTCTCAAACAATGACGTTCGCATTCGTCGATAAACAAGTAGGTGCCATTAGTTGTGAATATAAAAATACAACGCGAGAAGCTATCCCATACTTCATTCATGTGGTATAAAGGGAAATTAAGTAAGTAAATAACTATCACCCCAGCTACTTCCTCGAGCCGTTACAACAACAACATCAAAATATGTCCAGCCATCGCAATCGGTCTGTTTGAATACGCTTGACTATGTCGATGTCGTTATGTAGCTCATACAGCTTATGGTTCATTCGCACTCGGAACTCGCCGTTAACAACGAGTATAATCAAACAGGTAGGATCAGTGCCGGGGAGAGTTGAATCTATGTATGTCGAGAACGGGCTTTGTGATTAAATCGCTTTTTTGGCGCATAGTAGCAGCAGTGTGTAATCAAGACTCGTCTCTTGATCTCCAGGACGACGTTATTATTGTTGTTAACGGCGAGAGAGAAGAAAGTACATGAGAGAAAAATACTCCCAAACCTATTGGGACACATTATAGTTAACGGTGAGTACCATCGTAGCATAATCATAAGCTGTATTACAATAGCGTTGTTATCAAGCGCGTCTAAATAGAACGAATCTGCCGACTGGGACATATTGTGCGAATGGATAAAAATGCTCCTGCTGGAAATGTCTTCGGAGTAGACTCGATGGGCGCGCAGCAGAAGAAGATCAAAACATATCCAGCTATCGCAATCGGTCTATTTGAATGCGCTTGACTATGTCGATGTCGTTATACAGCTCATAATATAGTTGGATCTCCAAATCATCGTTACCAAAGAGTACCGTCGCCATATATATCATGAGTTGTCTAATGACATCGACTTAGTTAAGCGCATCCAAAAGATCGAATTGAAGTTTGGTCCAAGTGAATAAAAATACTCCAGTCACAACCAAAACTTCGCTGGATTGACCATGTTTAGGAGTGATAATACAAACTTTGATGTGATAAACTATTTACGAAAGAAGAAGATGAAGAAACAAGATACCACCTTCCAAAAAAAAATTGTTTAAGCAATAGAATGTATGCTCCCATAAAATGTGGCCAGCATATAACTTTTGATTGAAGCAACATATTGGCACCAACATTACATCTAAATGGGTGTTATTTTGTAGAACTATAAAACTTCGGACAGTGCTAATTGATTGTCATACCAATGAAATGTGTTTCACTTTTTGTTGAGTATACTTTGGCAAGTCGCCATGCAAAGACTTATACCAGAACAACGTTTATAAATGGTGGAAGTTGTTTTTTCTGCAAATCGAACTCTTTGAGGCAAACTTATAGAGCGCTTCGTCAAGATTTCGGTGCTCGTAAACAGCCAGCTGCTAATACATGACCACATTTACTCTTTTTTGAAAAATATTTATCTAAATCGAGCCCGTACTGTGTGGATAGAATAAGCCATCGCTGCTGTGTAAGTGTGACAATGAACTCAAATTTATCGATCCCACGCAACTCTTAACAACTTGGTCTCTGCCCTCCAATACTTGCAAACTTTTCAGGAAAAATCTTGTCCTACATCCACATAAGATCCAGCTGGTGCAAGGATTAATGCAAGCGGATCATCAATTATGTCGAGTGTTCGATGAATGGGATGAGAATCAACTGGAACCAGATTTGTATTGACAAGTCATCTTCATTTATGGCTTAAAGGATATATAAACAAGCTGAATTGTAGTTTTTGGAGAAAGAACAATCCTCATGAGACTCTTAAGACTATATTACTGTTTGGTGCGGTTTCATGGCGAAGGCGTGTTCCGCCCATTTGACTTTATATATGGAAACGGTGACACTATTATCGTGAAATAATTCGTAATTTTGTTATCCCTCATGTCATTGCAAATCCTTTTGAGGAGAATCGTTTCCTGCAACAACCATAACATTGATAAGCCAAACGTTTGGTAAACGAATTATCTCCAGCAATTGACCTGTGAGGAGGCCATTTCGTTCATGTGAATTGACACCTTTGGATTAGATTTTGTGGGGATACGTTAAATCTCTAGTCTAGTCGTCATTCGTCGCACTATTGATGAATTGATGAGTCCGGGTTTGCACGAAAAAGTTGTGCAATGTTGAACCGGCAGAAATTATTTCTTAACATTATATGCCATGGGATTTGTAGGCTAATAAGCCCAAACTTTTAGTCATTCCAATAAATTTGTTGTGTTTATTAAAAAAAAAAGTTATACGCCTCTAGAAAAATCTATTATAAGCAGCTATGGGCACCACTACAATGAAAACCTTGCAAGTGTTTGTGTTTCAATGTTTTATTTGTTGTTTTTTGTTGTAGCTTCTTCGTATCGACACGAATTCTTATGCTCTTGAAGCTCCAAAAGAGCTCCCTGCCCATAGCTGATTTTAAGTGAAATGAAACTTTCTTCAACTCAACTTCACTTCTTGGTAGTGAAATAATATGTAACGATGCACTTACGAGTTTTTTTTCTACACAACTCGAACACTGCCGAAGAAACCTTAAAACCCCGGTTCATAGAGATTAGAATAACATATGAATTAGTTTGCAACAACTCTCATCACATTTAAACATCATTCTCTAGGTATCCTCGTCGCTTGTTAGCTTAAGTTTAATCCTTGGCATTTACTGCATTCTTACATAAATTTTTGTGAAATACATCAACAAACACAAATCTCTAAAAGCAAAATGTTCCACAAAAAAAAAACAAGAGTCGTTACTACAATCACGTTACAAATGTTAAACATCTTGTAAAAGGTTTTCAACACAACAAGCCCCCCTCACCCATTCCTCAGTTATTTTTAAGGCACTTGTTGTGTCTTTAGGTAAGTAGAAATTATCATATGGTATGTACTGTTGTTGTCACCATTGTATGTAGCTGCAGCTAAACTTACCTGAAAGTGTTGCTTGATTATTTCCGTTGAGAGGTCCACTTCAACATCCTGACCACCTTTAGGTGCACATATACATACACACGCACAAATGACATGTCATTCATGGCATTTTGCAGAGAGCATATGAAGAGCAGCAAGTAATTTTGAAGGAGGCAACAGCAACCAATGCACGTGGCATGCAACACAACGATGACGACGACGATGATGATGACGACGTCCAATGGACAACCATTGCAGTCAGATGAGGATTGTTGTAATTGCGTGCATTAGCATTGCATTGCATTTTGGATGATAGTCGTTCAGGTTGTTGTTGTTGTCGTCATCGTCATGGTTGCAATAGCAGTTGTTAGAGTTTGGATGTTTCAAATGTTGTTGAATTGCCCAAAAAACGTAGTAGTTGCCAGAGAACAGCAGATAAAAACGTGTCCAAGTGCCACACGTTTGTTGTTGTGTGTGTGTTTTTTATTTTGTGAGATTTTTCATTACACAGATTTTAACATGTTTTATTTCATTTAAGGCATAGCAGTTTGTGGCACACAAACAGAGAGTTGTTCATCATGATGATGATGTTGTATTTTGTTGATTGTTGTAAGAATCCGACATATTTAAGTTTAGCATTTAGATTATTTTTGCAGTTTCATCAGTTAAAGTAACGTCGTTGTTGTTGTTGGTGTTGTTGATGTGGTTTTTTTAAGTTATCACATTTTTCAATTCATGCCAGAGTTTTTTTCCCAGTTTTATTTTTACGATAGTTTTGGCATTAATATGGTTGCATTGGTTGGTTACATGGCATTACATGAAGTTTATTTTGTTTTTTTTTTTTTTTTGGTTTTTGTTGTAATTGTTTTGTACGTTACCCAGGTAACCAAATATTTCCATGCAACATTTGCATTTGATCAACAATGTAAAGAGTTACACACACACACACACACCCAAAGAGAGGTTGAAATATAGAGCGCAGAGGAAGAGAAAAAGAAATAGAGAAAGAACACAAAAAAATGGAAAATAGTTTTTAATTAATTTTGCTGCATATAAATTGAAAATGTAGAAATAATTTACCTTACAACAAATAGAAAAGATTGGTGGGAGCGGGGGAAAAGTCATTGTATTGCACATTTTGGCTTTCATCGATATTTCGATTACGCATTCCATTGCTTCGCTTAACGAAGTTATTTGTAGAATGAACTCAAAAAAGGAATAACTGTTCTGTATTACTCATACGCGATGGTGCACCAAAGCTGTTAACAACAAAGTGCTCTATATCGAAAATTGTATAGCGGGAGGGGGAAGCTGATATATCACTAGAGATATACAAATTTGCAAACACAACATTTTCCGGTAGTGTGTAGACAATATCTATTTTAACTCAAACCACTTACTGAGAACAGAAGTGATTGATTTATATAGTATGACTCACATCTGATTTCAAACAAGAAATAGGCGATATAAATAATGCAATACAGATTAAAGGATTTCAATAGGTCGCCGTCATTTTACCCTAAAACTGCAATAGTTTGTCTTTTACATATATTATAGTCTTTTAATCTCTAACCAAGTTTTGGTTTATTTTCTGTTTCCACAAATTTTTTAAAATTTTTAGTAAATAAGTTAAATTTTATTATTTTTTTTGGCTACATTCAGAGATATTTTTAGCCATAGAAAAAAAAAATTTATAATGAGATCTCCACACATCTTAAAAATGTATATATCTAATAATATATCACTTTATATCAGTACTAAGAAACAATTTCTAGTTAGATGTAATATAACCTGACCTTTGTCCTTGATATTATTCAAAGTGCTACATACAAGGCCCGATGTAATCATATCAAATTGTACACACAAGCTTATGAAATAGGATCACCTATTATCATATGTATTGTTGGATCCAATTATGTACAACTTTCTAGGCCTGATCTATGTAGCTAGAATGAGATAAAATTTTTCCTAAACATGTTTATAGAATTAAACATTTGTTTCAGTATACCTCTAGTTAGACAAAATTACATCAGCACTGGAAAAAGGAATATGATCCAATTAGATACAACATTCTTTAGATTAGAAGATTCCTTGTGTATAATTTTGTAATTTTGGTATGTAATATTTGATCTCAATGCATAACACTGGATGTTGTTTTGTGTTTGTATAAATTTTAATTAAAAAAAAAAACAACTTAATATGTAAAACCGTATCGGGAACTGACTTTAAAAAAACCGGTTCCAAACTAAAATTTTAATGACCGATTTTTCAAATTCCCCATATTAATAACTGATCGCGTATTACAAGCTGGTTCCAAAGGAAAAGGTAAATTATACATAAAATAGGTTTTGGAAACCGGTTCCAAACCAATAGTTTTATAAGCGGGTTCTCAAATTTCTCGAATCTTTAACTTATCGCTTATTTAAAACCGGTTCCAAGAACTATGTTTAAGAAGAGGTAGTTTCTACATAAAATAGGTTTTAGAAACCGGTTCCGAAAAACCCGGTTTTAAAAAAACATGTACTTAAACTCATCGATTTTTAGAAACTAATTAAAAAATGTGGAACTTAATACATAAAACATACTAGGTTTAGGAAAAGATTTTCAGAAAATCCGTTGAAAACCCGGTTTATCGTATTTTAAACTAATAATTTTTTTACAACTGATTTCTAATATTCTGTGTCGATATTATATATTAGGTACCTATGTAACACATAAAACTGACTTTGGGAAACACATTCCAAAAAAACGATTCTAATTCAAAACATGTAACCAGTATTCAAACAAACAGTATTTGAAACTCGACTTTTTTGTAACCGGATTTCGAAAACCGGATTTACTAACCAGTTTTTTTAATCTATACCTAAAATTTGGTTTCACAATAGGTTCTCATATATAGAACAGATTCTAATTAAAAGTTTTCGTAATCAGTTTATTTTAAATCCATATTTTGAATTTTTAAAATTCGGTCTCCTAAAACCGAGTGGACAGTGTTTTTTATCATGGTCAAAAATACTGTGTAACTAAATTTATACCTAAAACGGGGCTTTGATATTGAATTCCAAAATTACATGTATTTCTAACCAAACATTTTTTTATAAAACCGGTTACAAAAAACCGGTTACAGTAGCCGGCTTTTCATATCGGGTCAAACAACATGTGGAACTAAATTTATACATAAAACTGGATTTTAAAACTGAATATTAAAATTAGCCATATATCTAACCAAACGGTTTTTTAAAACCGGTTATAAAAACCGGATTAAGTAGACGGATTTTGATATCGCTGCCGACAAAGTTGGGGAATGTTATACATTAAACAGGGTTTTGCAAGTGATATCTAAAAAAAACCAATTCGAAACCGAAATTTATATAACCGGTTTTTCAAACTACAGAGCTCATTTATTTTTTTTGGAAATTTGTCCCCAATTATCGGGTTTAGAGCCAATTTTCAACGAACAAATAGCTATAATAAAATGTTACAGCAATTTGTTGGAATATCTGTCTGCAACTCATCTTTTTTAAAAACCGGTTCTCAAAAGCTGGTTTAGAAACCGGTTTTATTTATCATAAATTTGGCTTAAAGAACCGGTTTAAAAAAAATAAAAAAAAGGGTTTATTAAAAAAAAATCGTTAAAAAGATGTATAAATTAGTTTCTAAAAATAACCGGTTTTATAAAACTACAAAAAAATGTCTTTAAAAACTTGCGAACCCGAAATCGGTTTAAGAAAAAATATTTAAAAAACAAATTGTTATACAAAATGTTTATGACAAGTTATTCAAATATCTGTGCAACTTATCTTTTTTAGAAACCGCTTCCAAAAATGTGGTTTGGACCCGTTTAAAAAAAAAAAGGTTTTTCAGTTATTAATAGGGTTTTCAAATTGGCTTATTTTCTCATCAGTTTTAATTGTATCACCGCCAGTCAAATTGTGGAACTTATCCGTTATTTGAAGTAATCTTTTTTTACCGATTTTTAAAGATCTACTTTAGGAAAATTTTTTTTTCAAAAATTGATCTGACTTCAAGTTTCAAAAACGGGCTTTATAGTGGTCTTATTTTAGAAACCGGTTTCCAAAAACCGAGATTAACTATTGTCTTATTATAGACTTCAACAAAATTATAAAAATTAGTTCATATTTACTTCCAAAAATCCGGTTCTAGTGCTACGTTTAAAAAACTGGTTTGGAAACCTGTTTTATTTACGAACCGGTTAAAAAAAAAACAAATTTCAAATTTCCTTATTTACTTATAACTTTTAAGAATTCGGTTCGTAAGTACCGGTTGATTTTACCACCGTCAGTCAAATTGTGGAACTTATCCGTCTTCTGAACTAATCTTTTTTAAACCGATTTTTAGAAATCAAATTTAGGAAAAAATTTGCAAAAATAAACTTTAATTCTAGTTTCATAACCGGGTTTGAAAGTGGCCATAGTTTAGAAGCCGGTTTCTAAAAACATATTTTTAGAATTTTCTTATGAAGAACTTCAACACAATTGTGAAATCTAGTTCACATTTTTCGACGTCACCAACAGGATTTGGCAAATCGGTTTTGAACAAATCAATTTTGTTTTCAAATTTCTATATTGTGAACTCATCTTTACTAGAAACCGGTGCCAGAACGTAGTTAAAGACTGTATTCCAAAAAGTAGATTTAATAAACTGGTTTTTAGCAGTTTAGCAGCGTATGCCTAATACCGGGTTTGGAAACCGCTTTCCAAAAAACCTATTCTAAAACCAAATTTTTGGAACCGGTTTTTCTAATTTAACATATCGTTCCCAGTTCCGATAATCCGGTTTAAAGAATTGATTCACGTAAAAATGGACATCAACGAAATACAAGTGGAACATAGAGCATATGAACTTACAAACCGGTTTCTATAAAACCGATTTTAATGTCAAATTTTCATAATTGTTTTTTTAAACAAGTCGTATTTATTAAATCTTTTTTTCAAAACCCGGGATAAGCACCAGTTTTAGTTTTATTAAATTTGATATAAAAACATTTTTCAGAACCGGTTTACATAGAAAACATTCTACATTCTGAAACAGAAGTTTGTATAACCGCTTTTTAAAACTGAAATTTGTATAACTGTTTTTTTCAATACCCGTAATTTAATTACACTACTTATTAGCAATCGGTTTCATTAAATCGATTTTAAGAATTATTTTTTATGGACATCATCACAATTGTGGTACTTAGTTGATATGTACATAATAACAGTTTTAGAAACCGGTTTCGAAATAATTTATTATGCTAAAGCGTATGCTTCGTAAGCGATTTTTCAAGTTCCTCTCATTTGTAAACCTGCTTAAGGAGCCGGTTTCAAAACGACCCAATTTGTTAATTTAGTTTTATTAATTTTTATTTTTGATTTGTTGAACTTAGTTTGTAGACAAACCAGTATTAGTTTGGTTCCAAAAACTTGGATAGAAACCCGGTTGTTTTTGCTATCGGCCTCGGTCTATTTGAAACTTTTATTGCTCTGGTTTAGATCTACAACTTTGCCGAAGACGAAAAGAAAAAATTCCGAACAGTTTATGAAATATGGACTTCGTAAAAATGGTCAAAAAATCGTATTGGAGTGAAAATATTGAAGTATCCATAAAAAAATGTTTCGATGTAATGGGGGCAAATCCTTTGGGATTTTTTTTAGTTTCGGTATATACTTTAAAAATAGCTGGGTACGAAGGTGGCACCAATTTATGTGTTGCACTGTGTTATTAATTGATAAAGTTCAATCTATCAAATAAAACCAGAAATTTGAAAAAATTATCAGTATGATCAGTATTTTAAATTGCCCTCAGATGAAATCAAGTGGCCGAAAGTGGTTTAAAACGGTATCACGCTCCAGGACAAACGATTAAAGTCTGAACCATAACAATTGGGAAAGCTCTCAATTTTAAACTAAAAGCTACAGCTCCATCTAATTAGAAATTTGTAAATATAACCAAAATATCAAGTTTGCATTAAAACTTCACTAATACATAATTAAATTCACATCAATGTAATTGAGCTAATAAATTATTATTAAATATTACAGTTTTCGTAATTCCTAAACTTTTTCCAATTAGGCAATAAAGTAAAGCAATGATGGTCCTGCTCATATTACCCACACATAAGTTGCACCATTCGGTCAACAAATTAGTCAGATATTTTTTTGCCACAACATTTTATTATTATTTTTATTGCCTATAATGTAATTAGATTAAACACCTTCAGCAACAATGGGATTCATGCATAATTATTTAATTTAACACACAAATATTCAACATTTATGTGTTTATTTACGATATAATTGTTTTTTTTTCGCTTTTTTTGTTTGTTTATTTGTTTTGTGTTTCAACAACAACATCGAAAACACACACACACACACACACACAAGAAATTCGATTCTCATTTCAGAGGCTTTAATTATAATATTTTCATAATATTTTTACTATATTCAAATAACACTTTACACTCAATTTAAGTTACACAGTGTTGTGTGTATGCCTGCGTGTGTGTGTGTAAACACAAAATGGAATTGTAAAATATTTAAATTGACATTGTTTGGTTTATTATTATTTGGTGGTTTTGATTCAAAGTCACTCTTAGTCAGGTGTGAATTCGAATAATTTCAATTTGAACTGAAATTTTTAATCATTTCAATGATGTGATAACATATCAGTTTTCATGTGTAATAAAGGATTTTATACAAATATTTTGTGGTTTTTTGTTTTGTGTTGTTTTTTTCTGCAATAATGCTGACAACACACAAATAATTTTGAAGTTAACATTTTAATGTTTAAATTTGGCAAGGTTTTTTTTATTTTTATTATTTCAAATTCCATAGTAATAAAATAGTTTTGCATATTTTAAATTATATGATAGATAATATGGTAAAAGTGGAAATTCCGAGAACCAACACTAAGTAATTTAGGTGATTTAAATAAGGCAATTAAACGCTACATATACATACACACATACACATATGTGGGAGTAGTTTTTGCCATTACAATAAAAGACACATATATTGCTAGGAAGAGAGTCTAATGAAAATTACTGGATAGTAGTCAGGCAATGTCTTCGCATAACCTATTGAATAAGTTGAAGCTTATAGGATGCTATTGCACTTGATGGTGTAATAGTTGTCCCTAAAAAGGGCAGTTCGTATGGGAATTTCAAATTTCAGTTCGTTAGTTCCTAATCCTGAAGGGATATGGATAATTTTCTAATTTGAATATTTCTGAGTGTTATTCATTTGGAAATAACCACAAGCTCTCTTTGGAGGTTCCCAAGCAGCTCACAACGTCCAAGAGATCACATATTACTCGTAGTAAATGTGAGAAGGCGAAATGTTTAGTAACCTGATCGGCATGCTACCACCGATGCGTCTTAGTAGGAAGAAGGTAACAGAAGTTACTGAGGTTCAACACAGAGGCTCTCTTCGGGCGCGGTGGCCTAATAAGCGAAAATACGAAGAAAAATAAGAGCCCCCCCTCCAAATGTTGACGACGCCCGCTAACTTTATAAGGAACATGATTAAGGGAAATGCACCTGGAATGTCCGATCTCTATATAAAGATGGTGCCTCTACCCTACTGGCGGATGTCCTCAGCAAATACAAGGCTGACATCACCCCCATACAGGAAATGAGATGGTCGGACAGGGATGCACACGACGAAAGAACTGTAACATCTTTTACAGCTGCCATGCAGAAAGACACGAATTTGGATGTGGTTTCATAGTCGACACCTGGTCTCGCGGTTTAACCATGTAAGTCACCGAATAAGCACTATCCGCATTAAGGCGAAATATTTTTACATTATTGATTGATTTGCGTACACGCCCCGACGGAAGACAAAGACGATGGCATTAAAGATGCATTCTATGAGCGTCTAGAGGAGATATATGGCCGCTGCCGTGCACATGACATTAAAATTGTTCTAGGAGATTTTAATGCTAAAATAGGAAGGGAAGATGCTGTTGGTTCAGCTGTCGGAAAATTCAGTCTAAACAACAACACCTCCGATAACGGATTCAGAATGATTAGTTTCGCGTCGGCAAGAAATTGTGATTGTGAGTGGAACCAGATTCCCGCATAAAGATATCCACAAGGCAACCTGGATATCCCCCTATCAAAATACAAGAAATCAGATTGATCACGTGATAATTGATGGAAGGCATGTCTCAAGCGTTATGGACGTGCGTGTGATTCGCGGTGGAAATATTGATTCGGATTCCAAGGTACGCACATGATTAAGTAGTGCTAAAAACACTCGTAATCAAACGCCATGGAAGCTAGACATCACAAAGCTGCATACCACTGAGATAGCCAATACCTACTCCAACCAACTCTCTCAATTACACCATACATATCCCCCTAGTTCTGATGTTCCCGACATGCAGTGGCAGCATATTGCGAATTCTATGACCACTGCCGCAACAACCGTACTGGGTTATGAAAAACCACGCTCAGACAAGCCCTGGTATGATGATGACTGTCGCGAAATGTCTGAGAAAATGGATGCTGCATACAAGGCAAAACTGCAGCCAATGGCAACGCGTGCGGTGACGGAGCGTTAT
The DNA here is from genome assembly GCA_964034835.1 of Muscina levida. NCBI lineage: Eukaryota > Metazoa > Arthropoda > Insecta > Diptera > Muscidae > Muscina > Muscina levida. Next base: position 103,387,146 of record OZ035880.1, read on the forward strand.
AAAGAGAAAAGGAGGGAGATGAAACGCCTGTTCAGACGGAAAAAGCGTCTGTGGAAGAAAAGAGAGAGCCAGGATATCGAATACTACAGGGATAGAGGCGAGGCCCGAAAGTTCTACCACAAGGTAAAAAGTAAAGGTTTTGGAACAGGACACGGACACTCAGAGTGTGCTGCAAATATGGAGGGAACACTTTCAATCTCTTCTCGTTCCCAAAGGCAGCATAAGTGACGAAATCGCACCAATCATCGACGATGGAGTAGACTGTCCACCACCGAGCCAAAACGAGATCAGCATAGCAATTGCGCGGCTTAAAAATAATAAAGATGCGGGAGCCGATGGACAGCCAGCAGAGCTTTTTAAAGCCGGCGGCGATGACCTGGTAACATGCATGCGCCAGCTCATAAACACGATTTCGCTCAACGAATGCATGCCCGATGATTGAAATTTGAGTGTTATATGTCCAGAGCTTCTGAAAGGCTATAGAAGTGTGTGTACCAACTATCGCGGGATTATACTTTTGCCCATCACATACAAGTTTCTGTCTAGTGTGTTATGTGAAAGTCTAAAGCCCTTTATAGCGAACCTGATTGGATCCTATTAGTGTGTCTTTAGACCTTTCAAATCCACGACCGACCAGATATGCACAAATCCTGGAGAAGACCCAAGAAATGCAGGTCCTAACTACCATCAGTTTATGGTTTTAGACTTTAGACAAGGCGATAGTTTGTCATGCGATATCTTTAACATCATAATGAAGATGGTCATGCGGAAGGCTACAGTAAACACGACTGGTACCATCTTAAATAAAACTCACATGCTGCTCGTTTATGCGGATGATAGAGATATCATTGGCCAAGGACTGCCGACTGTTACTGTGGCCTTTTTAAACATTGATTGATACTTCTTGGCAAACAGTATACGTATGATTAATATATTCCTTAAGATTATCAACATTGCTGCCATTGACTGAAATGGTACGTATACTTAATATTTTGTATACCCTAGACATATTGATTGTGATTCATACCTAACGCTCGTATATTTTTTGGTCCGAAAACAAAGCAGTACATTGAATAAAAGTCACATGCTGCACTTTTATACGGATGATAAGATATCATTGGCCAAGGACTGCCGACTGTTACTGTGGCCTTTTCAAATATTGATTGATACTTCTTGGCAAACAGTATACGCATCATTAATATTTTCGTTAAGATTATTAACATTGCTGCCATTGACTGAAATGGTACATATACTTAATATTTTGTATACCCTAGACATTTTTATTGTGATTCATACCTAACGCTCGTATATTTTTTGGTCCGAAAACAAAGCAGTACATTGATTTGAAAAAACAGTATTTTTCGCAGTATATATTTTATTCAATATATTAAAAAAAAAACTAACAATTATCTCCATCGCCTGAAACATTTTCATCGCAATCAGCTTTTGTGGTTGTTTTGTATTTGCCGTTTGAAGCAATTTGAATAATCAACGCATTTGTAATTTATATTACATTTGACGGTCAGAATCGCCTTCAATTTTTGTACATCTAATCGGGTTTTCTTTCCACTGATGCTGAAGTTCCTAGCAAACATTAAATATATTCAACGATCGTGGCCATTTCTTTGAATTCGCAATCAGCGTTATTGAGATGAATAAATATCTCCACCCATCGATCCACAATCGAAGCATTGCCTTCTCTCCATTGCATAATTTTGTAGCTCGTACAATAGTTTTTAATATATCGAAATTGGGTGTGCAAGTTTACCGCATTTTCATTGGCATTGTACAAATTGTATTCGCTCAACATGTTCATAATGGCTTCGACTTCATTCCATGTTGGTAAATTCGCTGTTCACCGTTTTTATTTCCAATATGTAGCGAAAAACAGTATTTTAAGAGAAAAAAGCAGTACGCAGTTTTTGATGTCGAAAAATAGTATAATACTGCGAAAAACAGTACAGATACGAACGAGCCTTATTCATACCACATCACTTTAAACTTTCTGTAAGTCATCTACATCACAGTATACGTATGCTTAATATTAGTGATGATTGACAATACATATTGCTGCCTTTGACTGAAATGGTACGTGTACTTATTATATATTTGTGAAAAATTTTGTTTTACCGAAGGTGCCTTTGTATTTTGACCAGAGCTGGCAAAATATGCTCAACCAAATTTTACTGCGCGGTCTGCTCACTTAAAAGACCGAAACAAATAAGATGGAATCGCTCAGTGTCTGAACAGCAACCTTTTTTTCGTTATGTTTGTGTTCTTGCTCTCAGATTTCGGGTTGAACGTAAGACATGAATCGGTCTTTTACTGACCGCTCGATACGAACAGAACCTTCCGTCGCTCAACTACTGAGAATCAGTAAGTGAGCAAAGCAAGCAAAGTGTCCGCACAAAAGGTCTTTATTTTTATTGTTGTTTTGCATTATGTTGTTGCCTTAAAAATTTCGTCATAGGTGAGAAGAGGTGAGAAGAAGAAAAGGGGAAAGGGGGATCATTAGTGTGCAAATGTGTATGCGTACGTTTGCCTATCCACACGCGCAACACACATACAAGCTTAAAAGACCGTTTGACGAGTTTTTACGAAGTAAAGGGTCTCGAGTAAACTCATGAGCTGATCTAGTGAACAGAAATGCTCGTCGGTTGAGCAAAGAGCAAGCCAAAGAAGAACGAAGTTTAAGGGTTTTTAAGCGACAGTTTCGCATTGTGTTAGTGGATGAGTGGTTTTTTCTGACAACAAGAACAAGAGAGACCAATTATTGCAAGCTCTGATTTTGACCTATATCTCAAGATCTATTGACCTATTGAATCCAAGGAGCACCATTCTTGACCCGCCAAGGGCGCCATGGGCCCCGGCTTCTATTTTGGCTTACCATTTTTATGTTTAGGAACCAACACGAGGTGAATAGTATATTTTTGTTGTTGTGTCAGCTCCCGCCTCATATTCTGCACTTCTGCCAAATTCAAAAATTCAAGTATTTATAAAAATGTCATTTCTTTATGCCAACTTTCAGAGGCCATTACTTTTTAACCAATCCATAGATTCACTACTGCAATACTTATTTTTTTTACTGTTGAGGTGATCGCATTACGCAGAAGGTTTAAAAAAAATTATCACGTGTTTGCGATTTTTCCTGATTTTAAAACTAAAAGAGGAGACGCAATTTTTCATGAAAAACCACAATTGTTCAAATATGTTCAGCCAGAACGCCAAAATTATGCAATTTAATGAGTTTAAGTGCCATAATTCTTGTTGGCGATTTGATTCCAATTAATTTGGTATCCCATCTGGCCTGATTGCCCGTCTATATATTGAAATATACGTCAAAAACCAAAGGTCCAAAAAAAATTTTTATAAAAATTTTATAAATAAAAAAAAAAATCTTAATCAGAAACCCGTCCTTTATCATAAAAGAATTGTGGTATCCAAAGACCAAAATGGCTGTAAACTAGTGTAATTTAATATCGATTTGAAGTTAGTAAGTATCGTATAAGAGAATTTGTCACAGAGTCGAATTTGTCGAGAACCACTAGTCCGATTTAGCTGAAACGAATATAAAAAAATTAAGAACAACAATTCCTTTAATTTGCTCAATTAACGTTTCCCTACATAAGCAACAGATTCACTTTTCCATTCATTAAATGATTTTGAACTGGGCGTATTTTGTAGCAGTTACAATAAAACTGTTGTACTCCGTAGCGTATGATTTACGTGGAATATTAGTTATGATAATCATACGCCACCATATAGTATTTTTGTTATATCAAACAAAAGCAGCCCTCATACCCATAGTAGTGTAAACCATGTCGTATGAGTAATATTAATTATGATTAATTCGTAATATAAAATTTTACCTGTGTTCATATCTAAATAAACCACAATAGCGTCTTTTAAGAGCACAAATATGGAATTTGACACTTGAACCACCGTTGCAGACATGTGGTTTTATACGATACAACGACTTATCCACCGCTCCTTATACAAGTATCGTAACAAGTTATCTAAATAATAACCCTAATTAAATATATAAATTATATCTATATAAATTTCTCAGTTTGTTATCAAAATAAATCCTTAATAAAATATACATAGACAAAATAATCAAAATATATATTTCACACGAAAAAAACACATAAATTATAAACTGCACTTTTCACGTAGGGACACAGAGTAACTATTTGTACGTATATATAGAGCTCACACTAAATACTTAAGGTCTGGCATATATGGGGGCAGGGGGTAGGTATACAACTTGTTTATCAAGGGGTTTTGTTATTATCGGGGGCAGGAGAGTGAAATAATGTATAGCACCAAATTTAGCTGAATTTTCACAACTACTTATCTTAGATAGATTTTTTTGTAAAGGAAAGTTAACTAACTAGCTGTTGATACGAAAACTATTATAGCACATTGAATTTATGTTAGATATAGACCATTATATATCTTACACCTGTTTAGATTATGTATTTAGCTATCATTATACATATTTATGAGTTTATTGTTGTTATAATTAATAAATAAGTGCAGCATTAAACTTATAAGAAATCTTACAATTTCTCACTACAATTTTTTGAGTTAAGTTTTAGAAATTGAAAAAAAAAAAATAATTGAGTAGTAGAGATTTTGTTTTTTTTTTCGTTTGTTGTAAATATACTACAGCAACATAAAATAATTGTAACCGAGAAAGAAAAAAAATTAAACATACAAAAAATTAATCAATAACTTAGATGACAAAAGCTGATATCATGATAAAATCACAATTGGCAAAAAATAGAAAGATTTGGCTTTTTTCTTGTTGTTTTGAGTAGAAAAACTTTAAGGCAACTTAAGTTGAATAAAACAAATGGAAAGTTTAATGTTTGATTTGCATTTGATGTTTTTTTTTTAGTTTTTTGAAAACAAAATAGAAATTGAAATGTTTTGTTTCTTACGTTTATCTTGTTGGAATTTTGGGGTTGGGTTTGGGTTGTAGTGGTGGTGGGGAAGAAGTTTTGTTGTTTGAAAATGGAAAGTGATGTGGTTGTTTTATTGGGTTTTCTGGTGACAAAAGTTGTGGTCTGAGGAATGGGGGGGAGGAAATTTTTAATCATGTTAAGAATTTTGAATACAGTTGCATTTGCTTCATGTTTGGTTTTAGATACAATTATCTGGATGAACGAGAAAAAGAATGAAGAAGTCAGCACTGAATTGAAAATCGATAGTTGCCAAAACAATGCAGATTGTTGACAATATCGACGATGACAATGTTAATGGATTTAATGGAAATGTTGATGTTAATGCTACTGCTACTGCTGCTGCTAACAACACACAGCTTAACAGCGCATGAAATGTATCATATTGTAGTTTGTTTTTTTTTTGCTTCAACTGATTCCAGGGGTTATGAATTTTTTCCAGTGATATAGTGTTGAATCGTTGCGATTCATTTTGACTTTTTATGTGTTATTCAATTTTAGAAAATTGTTTTATAATTCCGGTTTTAAGGTTTATAGTTGTATTTGTTGTTGTAGTTGTAATTGTCTTTGTTTATGTTTTATATAAAATGTAGATATTATTTTTTTTTTTTAAGAGTTTTAATTCTTTGGAGTTGTTATTTAACAAAAATGTAAGTGCTTTTGATTAAAGAGAAAAATAGAAATTAAACTTTTGAATTAGCGTGCTTTGAAAAAACGTTTTGGTATTTAACAGTTTTGTTTTTGTTTTCTTGAATAAAAAAACTTTTTCTTCCAAAGAAAAAAATTAACTTTAATACAGTTTAAAAAAAATTTTAACTAAAAATCTGTTAAAAGTCGAAATCGCAACCAAATTTATGGGCAAATTTTCTGGTAGTTTTTTTTATTTTTTTTTTTTTGTTAAACAAAATGTAAGCAAAATTTTTGTAAGAAAATGAAAACAATATTGTAAATAGCAAACTACTGCAAAGAGTAAAAATTTGTCGTAGAAACGAAAATTCTTCGTTATAGTAAGAACACAACAAAAAAATGAAACAACATTGAGTAAAGAAATTTGTTTTGGGGGGGGGAGGGGTTAGGCTTCAACTCATTGTGTAATGATTGCAATAACTTGGTAATTGGTATTGAAATATATATAAAAAAATTTGTAACTGGTGTTGTGAAAAAGTTTTGTAACGAAATGTTGTAATTAATACGAGTATATAGCTTAATGTTGATATATAATAACATATACAAAAAATCCTTTCATAGAATGACTTAAGAATACTTTGTTTTGGTTTTTTGTTTGTAATTTTTCTAATCTCTTTCTTTTTTTCAGATAACTGATATAAAATGCCCAGCTGACTACGCCTATTTCAAACATGTGTCTGTCAGATTCTCTCCGGTGAGCGATAAGTTTGCTTAGGTTTTTTAAAATCCTTTTACAGATATAATTAATTAAGATATTTGTCTTACTACAAATTTAACTGTGATGTTCAACCTGTTAAAATTCTTAATTTATTTTCGTATAAATCAACCGGTGATAATGTAATACCTAACAGTCTCATACATCGTGTTTGTTTTACGTCAATGCATACAACTGCCTATGATTAATATTTATTGGCACACAGTGTATTATGCTATTATAGTTTATTACATTTTCAGCAGATTAATATTTAAACCAAACGATTATAATATTGCGCTAAGCGTTTTTATATATATCATAATACTTATACGTCAAAGCATGCAATTGCCTTGCGTATGATTGATGTTTCTTGGCAAACAGTATACGTATGATTAATATTTATTTAGATTTAGCAATATTGCTGCCATTTACTACGTATACTTAATATTTTGTATTCCCTTGACTTTGTAATGGTGATTCATACCACATCACTTTACACTTTCTACAAGTTTACCTACAATTAATGCTCGTTTTCAATCAGTATTATTTTTAACTACGAATGAGGAGTAATTTGTTTGTTTTCTTTCTCAAAAATATTTGTTGAACCTAGAAGTAAATGATTAGACCTTAAAAAACTGTGCGACAGTCCAAATGGGCGGGGGTTCTGCTTAAAATTATATCGGCCGAAACTAAGTTACACATGTGCCGGCGTTTTTCTGGGTCAGGTCTAGAAATCGAGATTTATCGATATGAAGTTGTTAATTAACGTATAGAGGAAAATTTAATTTTGTTTCTTTTTCATAAATTTCGACCTTCTAAATATTCGAATAGCACAAAGTGATGTTCATAAATGTTGATAAGCTCAATGCCGGATACAACATAGTCAATAAAGAAAAGCTGTATTTCTGATTCTCCTAGTGTATGGACCGTAAAAATCCAGTTTTTCATAATTGTTTTTTTGGTAAGTAACACCATTACACAAAAAAGGGCGGTGATGGGGGATTAGTCTACCCTTTTCTTATATATTTGAGGTTTAGGAAAAAGATGATAAAACAAAACTGAGCTTAACAACTTTGCTGGACATTACTTTGATATATTCGGACATTATGATGTTCAAAATGCATGAAAAAGGTATAAAAGTTTAAAATTTCGCATATACGATACTTAAAAATTTCAAATCAATATATATAACCTGACCCAGCGAAACGCCGCACAGTGGCATTTCTGTGGAAAAAATAGTGTTTTTCAACTATGCAATTTCAACATTTTAATGATGTGGTTTTGTAAAGAAATATTTGGATAAGAATAATTCAACAAAGTTTTTTTTTTGAAAAGTGAAATTTTGTAGTTAAAAAATCTAACAGAAGTCAACGGAAATTTATTCAATGAAATTAGATTAAAATTATTGTCCAAATAAAGTACTTTTTGTGTGTGTACGTTTACAGCTATGGCTTTTGTTTTATTTTTTAGTAAAAATATAGCACTTACTCTTTTATAAGAAAAAAAATAAAATTGAAATTGGAAAGGTATACTAATTATTATAATTTATCAAAAATTATACTAAAAAATATCAATTTTTCACTTTTAGATGGAAAAAAACTTTATGTGCTTTGCCTTGCTTAGCCCTCTAACTATAAAATAATGAAAGGTCCGAGGGTGTACTTTAATTAAGAAAAAAAATTAACCGCCAAATAACGTCCCTTTTATGGGATGCATTTGTGCGATATTTTCGGTGTATTTGAAGGCTAATATCTTTCGCGGAGGGTTGTTGGGGATATTCTCTTATTTTGTATAAGACAACACATGTTTAACTTTTTAATAAAAATTAGCATTTTTTAACTTATATTTAATTTTCATATGGTTCTTGACAGGGAAGAAAAATACCTAAAATCTACAACTTTCAATGGGCGTAAAATCTAAAGTATGCGTGACATCCCCAATATGTTAATTTTTTTTTCATAAGGAGAACTTAATTAAGAAGTTTCCCGAATTTCGAGTCCCTAGGTCCAAAAATACAAATTTTAGCAAGTGCAATTATATGGGAGGTGGGTGTGGCAGTAGGCGGTTTTCCGAGATTTTTTTCAAAATTTCTTGATTTAACCCAGAGAAGTGTTTTTGCAAAGTTTCATTGCTGTACGACCACTCCTTCTATTTTTTTTCCAAGAAATGTATGGGGCGGTGCCACTGTGCGCCGGGACATATGTATTGCCTTTTTATCGATATATCTTTTTCTTCTGAGCAGAACCCTGACTGATGTATAGTTTATATGCGTTGTTGTACACTTTAATGTATACCTTTACTACATTTTTTAAGGATATAGACAAATTGGGATCCTTGGCATTTCCTTAAACCCTAATATAGCATATATTTGCAACTGGAACCACTGAACTAAAACTAATCTTGTGCTGCAGGGTACATGGACTCCACAGAATCGGCACGTGACAAATGCCGTACCGTTTCATTTCCCGCTGAGATATTATATATCAAAGGTCATATTGGATTCATAGTTTATTTTCCGTTGAGATATTATAAATCAAAGTGTATTGTAGATTCATAGTTATTACACGTATGAATAACATTGATACTGCATGTGATTAATGCTGCATAGCTGCGTGTAAAGGAAGGCACATACTAATGACAACGTATACGAGTAAAATATCATTCGTCCCCAAATTATATGATAAATTTTCATTTAGTTGTATTAACTTTTTTCATTACGAAAACTTGACTATATCACTCATGATTTGCACTTAACAGCGCATTTTCCAACATCTATTATTGCATATAACTAAACTTAAGTTTACCGTATGCTACGTATGATTAACGAAGATTTAATTATACGTATGACTAATATTAATAAACAAATATAAATCATACGTATAATTTAATATATTTATATATTTTTGTTTTTTTTTTTGCGTTGGAAAGTATTTCTGCAGAATTTCGATTCATAGAGATTCATATTATTGCTACGTTTGATCAATATTCAAAAGAATCTAAGTATAGGCAATACTTAATGAATCTGTTACGAATGATTAACATCCAAGAGCAAAAACAATCAATATTTACTGTATTGTAGTATTAGATATGATATGAATTGTTATATTGAAATCTAACTGACAACTTTTCTGTGTCCTGGGAAGCCAAAGCGACCCACCTATACTTTAGTATATACGTCGAATGCTTTTAGTACGGGCCGGTCATGGCATGATGATTACAACAAGCGACTATCATGTGGGAGATCCGAATTTCAATTTATATTCCGGTCATTATGCTTCTGACAGCAACTTTGCAGTAAAAGTCTAGCAATTTGCGTACAAACAGCAGACGTTCGCATTCGTCTATAAATAGTAGGTGTCGTTGTGATGCTCCACACACTATTAACCATAACACGCAAAGCTATCGTATACATCGTTCATGGGATGGTAATGGGAACTAAGTCTTTTTTTAAGTTTATAGCTTTTGATCTATATATATAAAAGACTTGGGTGACTGACTGATCATTCCCCAGGGCAAACGGATAAAGCTAGAACCCTGGAATATAGGTTCCTTTTATGACGTAGGCTCGCACTTAGAAGGGAGTTTTGGAAATTCGGACTGCAAAGAGTAAAAAGGGAGTGGCAGCGTCCCATACAGCTTGAAATTTGAACTGGCTGTATCTCATATACCATTATGAGTACGCAGTCGAGATTTAATACTTATATTGGTCGTACACGAAAACATATTTTTGTTTGTGGAAAGTGGGCGGTGCCACGCGACTTCTTGCCAAATCGTTATATTGGCCAAATAAATGGACCGATTATAATGAAATTTGCACTGTGAGGTACACAGGTCCACAAGGCCTTTACCATAGGCTTCGTGAAAACTTAGTTAGAAAATAAGACATGGCACCGCCCACACAAACCGAAAGTCTGATATCTGATATCCCACGAGCCGTCAGAGTACGAAGAAATGTTGTGTCACATATGTTACAGGTAAAAGTAGGATTACGTCTTGCTGGGAACTGGGCGGAGCCACGCCCCTTTTGAAAAAATCATTATATCGGTCTTACTAATGGACCGATTGTAATGAAATTTGCACTGTGAGGTATTGCCAGTAGGTCCTCTACATAGGCTACCGTAAAACATAATTAGAAAAATGGGCGTGGCATCGCCCACACAAGCCGAAATTTCTATCGGTCATATCTCACAAGTCATTAGAGATATGAAAATGAGATTTGCTATATACGCTACTGTTACAAGGTGCATTAGGTTTCGCTAAGCCCTTTTTAAAAAAATTGTTATAAAAAATTTCACAAGTTCTTACTGTGACGTAGGTGACAGTCTTACCCAACGCTGGCAGGCAGTCAGGCAGAATCGCGAATATAGGGGCGAATGTTTATTTTATAGTATAGTTGTGTGGAACGAAGAAGTTTATTTTTTTAATTCGTACTTTTTGCACTTTTACTTTTAACAAAGCAGCTGGATCCGATAGTCTCTCTGCTGAATTGTTTAAGGCAGGCGGAGAGGAGCTGTTTAGGAGCATGCATCAGCTCATGGAGAACCTCTGGCTAGAGGAGAGCATGCCCGGGGATTGGAGTCTCAGTATGTTATGTCTCATATACAGGAAAGAAGATCGTATAAGCCTATACCCCCTTGCGTACAAGGTTCTATCGAGCGCATTGTGTGAATGTCTAAAGCCATTTGTAGAAAAACTAATTGGCTATTACTTGTGCAGCTTTAGACCTGGTAAATCTACGATGGATGAAATATTCACTTTACGACAAATCCCGGAAAAAAAACTCATGAAAAGTAGACCTATTACCTCTTTGTGGACTACAAAGCTGTATTCGACTCTTCGGCAAGGAATAGTCTTTATGAGATCATTGGCAAGTTTGGCATTCCTGTAAAATTGATTAGATTTTCAGATGTACCTTGGAAAACTCACAATCCTCTGAACCAATCGACATGGAAAGAGGTCTAAAGCTGGGACAGAATTGAATCGAAGTTGTTCATTTAGAAAAAAAAATGAGAACCAAACGACATCGGATGACTTCTTTTTGCCCATCTTAAACCAAGTGCCGTTCTGTTGTATGCTGTTGAATAGTGGGTGCTTACGACAACGGACATACAAAACCTGGGAGTATTCCTGAGAAATGTACTCCGAAAAGTATATAATCCTATCTGTGTCGACGGCGGGTTTCGTCTTCGGAGCTGTGAGAGCTTTACCACGACGTAGCTGAAAGAGTCAGAATCCCATGACTACGATGGTTGGTACATGTTGCCAGGATGGATGTAAATGCTCCAGCCATAACGGTATTTGACGGTGAACATGAAGGACGACGCAGAGCAGGGAGACCCAAACTTCGTTGGTAGGACCAAGTGGTAGGCGCCGTGCCACCATCTGGTAGGATTAAAGATTACCTAGAAGCAATATAATATTGACAATGGTTCTGTTACCTCAGATTTATACCGCAGCTTACGTATGATTAATATCTAATAAGATTGTTACGCATTATTTCTACTGAATCAATAAGCAAATACGTATGAGTAATCTTAATTGCGATAAGAGAGAAAAAATTTACAAATTCATAGATACTAAGTGTATCAATGGAAGACATACCGGGAGTTCTATTAAAAGCTCCTATAGATACAAAAATAGGGCTTTCTTTTCTGTGAGAATTAATAATAAAGTTAAAAAAATCACTGAAAAAGTTATTGTAATGTATTGCAAAAAAACAATAGTTACAACAAATGGTTTTTTAGATTCCTCCAATCACCTTCTTAGAAACAATTTAATGTTGCTTACATCACATGGACTTAGTATAACCTTTATTGTCGATTGTGTTTCGATTCTGTTTCAGTGAACGTATGATTAATATTAATTATTTTCGTAAGAAATTGCGTATCGTTTTTATTTTAATTCAGATGAGTGTAAGATTCTTCTTCTTCTTTACTGGCAGCAACAACAGAAATTCATCTATCCGTAGCCGCACGTAAAAAAGCAGAGTGTAAGATTGTTAAGATTTATTATGTGTGTAATAATTTCATAAAGTGTGTTAACTACTGGAATTGGACACTAATTCCACGAAACTAATACGGGTATACTAGGGTGGGTCGATAAAAAAAGTTGTGCCGGTCACCCCCTAGAATGAAAGATGATTTAAAAACGAATTCAAAAAAAAATTTTATTTTTTTTTGCCACGCCCCTTGACCCCGCGCATTGGGTTTTTTGTTTCCTGTGTCTCCATTTATAGTCCGATCGCAATGTGTGACATATCAATGATTTTGGACTGACAACAGCTACATTTTCTTCTCTGATCACTTTTGACTCCGACGTCAAATTCTAGAAGTTTCTACCGGAATCTCGGTTTTTACCCCCTAAGTCAAATTTTTTTCGTAACGATAAAAAAGTTTTTTAAATTTCATGACATTTTCACTTTTACAGTATATATTTTTATTCATAAACAAAAAAGTTACAGAGGTTTAAAAAAATCAATTTCACGTCGCTAAGGGCCTAAGCTCATTGTTTACAAATGTTGGCGTGGTCGTATTTTGCTTTTTAAACCTCTGTAACTTTTTTGTTTATGAATAAAAATATATACGGTAAATAAGAAAATATCATGGATTTTTAAAAAACTTTTTTATCGTTGCAAAAAAAATTTGACTTAGGGGGGTAAAAACCGAGATTCCGGTAGAAACTTCTAGAAATAGACGTCGGAGTCAAAAGTGATCAGAGAAGAAAATTTAGCTGTTGTCAGTCCAAAAACATTGATATGTCACACATTACGATCGGACTATAAATGGAGACACAGGAAACAAAAAACCCAATAAAAATTTTTTTTTTGAATTCGTTTTTAAATTATCTTTCATTCTAGGGGGTGACCGGCAAAACTTTTTTTTTTTGTATGAAGTGCGACCCACCTTAGGGTATACTTCTAACTTAGCATGACACAATATGTTTAATCAATTCAGAGCGAATGTTTGAATTTCTAACAGAAAAAAGGAAGCACTTTTATTTATAAACTTCTCTTCAACCTAGTACGGGAAATGCGAAGTACATCCTACGGTATTAGTTTTTCGTTACTTTCAAAATAAATTCATAAAATGTATTGGCAACTAACTTGACGGTTCGTTATGCATTGGCATAATACTTTTTTTAAAATTCACAAATACCAAAATAAAGTTAAATTTAAACAATTTTTTTAATATTTTTTTAAGAACTAGGAATTGAATGCTATTTCATAAAATTTAGGAGTAGTAAATAGTCATCATAAAATGTAAGCTTTCCTCCTACTACAAGCCTACGATAAATTATTTTGAGTGCTTAGTAATAGGTCCTATTATGATTTTTGGACGATTATTTTATGCTGGGTAGTTGGGTTAGAACAACGGTCGGTACCCATAGCCACCGGTGGCATATTGTCACAAAACGCAATACATCATTCTCTCTTTGCCGGCCACTGGCTTATTATGACGTATTTTGTTTTCGCTTATATGAACCACTATACGTAAAAACTTCAATAGCTGAAAAATACCGCATTAATTTTTATGAGTACACTAAAACTAGTCGTCATCTAATGCAAACATCACCACTCCACAGGGAGAATCCTTTCAAACACTATATATATTACTTATGCTCACATCGAATTCTCTTTCAACTTTCCTATAAACACAAATTAACATAACAAATAAGCGATATAACTTACATAACCTTAACAACAAAAATTCTTACACATATGACAAGTGATTGCAGGTAAAAAACTGGATAGCAGAGGATTTATAAGGAATTGGGATTTATTGTTATTGTTTTATTTGGATCTTGGTAATGGGACGGGGGGACGTTAAAAATGTTTATGTAATTATGTTGATGATGAGGGAAATATGCAATTGGTTTTGGATAAGGGGACACGTTGGGGAGAATAAAGCAAACATACTTTGATAATAAATATCACTTTTGCCATTGTTGGACCCATTGTAGCCATCCGTATCTATGATATCCAAATCTCTGCTATTCACCGTCGTAACAGCTGCCATATGTCGCTGATGGAATTCACTCATATTGAAGGGATACAATAGGACACCCTGCAGGGTGTTATAGCCATTGTTGACAGTGCTCATACTGCCCGGGTAGTGGATACTATTGGTGGTTGCTATCAACGGTGTATCGATTAAACTCAAATTATCATCGAAGATTTTCTGGTGCAATTTGTCGTCCATGCCCATAACTCTAACTGGAAATTCATAAAGTATGAAGAAAAAACACGAAACGAAATGAAAAACAAATAAAGAATAAGATGTTGTTTGTGTGTCGGTTGATACAAAATGAGAGAGAGCACATGATAAAAAAGTTGATTTGTTGGGTTTTGTTTGAATTTTTTGTTCTGTAGCTTTTTTATCGTTGCAGTCATTAATCATTATTTGCTAGTTGTTGTTGTGGTTGTTGTTCTGTATACTCTTAAAATTATTTGAAACATTTTCATATATTTGACTTTTAACTGTTTGCCCTAGCAAAATTTATTTGTTTAGTTATCTTCATTTTCTGTAGTTTATTGTTGTTGTTCTTTGATTGATTTTCATAATTCGAAAACTTTTGTTTGGAGGTATAAAATTAAACATAAGATTTGAAATCAATGAAATTAGAACACATACATAAATTAATTTCCTTTAACGAAATGTACACAAAAATAAGAAATTTTTCAAAAATAATTAAATATTTAACAATATTCTGGTTTTGATTGTTGCTCATCAAAAATACTTAATATTAATTACTACATACGGAAAATAAAGTGCAAAAAGTTGATGAAACTTTAGTATTAAGTTGTAAGAAATGTGAAGTGCTTAATATTTTTTTGTGCTTTTTTAGTGAAATACATTTATTGTTTAAATAAAGTATATGAAGATATTTACATTTATTATAAATGTTATAGGTATAAAAGTGTTTATGTGAGGGTGCAGCAACTCGATGTTAGCAAAAGATGTATGTTTATAGCACTCACCTTGTTGACAGATGTTTTTTTGTAACTAGAAAAGAGGTTCGGATAAGAAAAGTTCGAAACTGGGCTCGTGAGCCATGGAGTTTAATGTGGTCAGTATATAATATTGGTTATAGGAGTAAGTTTGTAACGGGCTAACTCAATGAATAATGAACCGATTTTGTTGATTGTTATTTTAAAATTTCGCAATTTGTTTAATGAAATGAGTGGGATACTTTATTTTTTTTCTTTTCAAAAGTTTAATAGCTAAATTTCCGGTATTAATGTTTTAAAATTTATAAGCATTTCAGTTTGCGTTTCTGATTGAGTAGTATTATTGGTATTGCTTTCTGTTGTAAGGAGATAATTACGCCTTTAACTGAAGAAATTTTCCTAATTTGTTGATAAATTAACTGATGTTTCTATTCTATTAATATTATAAATGTGAATGTCTGTCTGTTTGTTTGTTGGTTTGTATGTTTGTTGCTCAATCACGCCTAAACGGCTGAACCGATTTCAATAAAATTTGGAAGACAGTTAGTGTACTATATGGAAATTACCGTAGGCTATAATTTTTGTAATTGTTAACCCTATGAGCGGCGTGGGCGTGGCAAAACATTTTTTCGAGCTATGGAAATAAAATTTGATACACAGATAGTACTCGACAACACGAATATGAATATGCAGATGAAAGTTTAATTTTGTACCCAATGGGCGAAGTAGGCGTGGCAAAATTTTTTTTAGAGCTAGAGAGTTTAAATTTGGTACCCAGTTAGTACTCGACAACACGAATATAAATATGCAGACGAAATTTTAATTTTTGACCCAATGGGCGTAGTGGGCGTGACAAAACTTTTTTTCGAGCTAGGGAAATAAAATTTAATACACAGATAGTACTCGACAGCACGAATATGAATATGCAGACGAAATTTTAATTTTAGACCCAATGGGCGGAGTAGGCGTGGCAAAACTTTTTTTAGAGCTAGAGAGTTAACATTTGATACCCAGATAATACTCGACAACAGGAATACGAATATGCAGACGAAATTTTAATTTTTAATCCAATGGGCGCAGTGGGCGTGACAAAACTTTTTTTAGAGCTAGATAGATAAAATAAGTTACCGAGATAGTACTCGACAACACGAATATGAACATGCAGACGAAATTTTAATTTTTGATCTTATTTTTGGTGGTGTGGGCGTGGCAAAACTTTTTTTTAGAGCTAGAGAAGTAAAATTTGATACCCAGATAGTACTCGACAACACGAATATGAACATGCAGACGAAATTTTATTAGAGCTAAGGAGATAAAATTTGATACACAGATAGTACTCGATAACACGAATTTAAATATGCAGACGAAATTTTTATTTTGGGTCCAATGGGCGGAGTTGGCGTGGCTAAACTTTTTTTTAGAGCTAGAGACATACAATGTAATATCCAGATAGTACTCGACAACACAAATATGAATATGCAGACAAAATTTTAGTTTTGGACCTTAAAGGCATATTGGTTATGGCAAAACTTTATGATATATACAATATGATACATACATACAATATGATATGATATGACAACACAAATATGAATTGGCAAACAGAATTTTAATTTTCTATCAATGCGCAGATTTAACGTAGCCAAATTTTTATTTTTAATCAGGGAGGGGCAAAACTGTATTTTAGCCCTAAAATGATAACACTTGATACACACATAGTACTTGACATTAAAATTACAAATTTGCAGGAAATTTTATTTGTATAATAATGTATGTAATGGGCATGTATAAACCGAAGTATTAGTATATTAGTACTCGGCACTACAATTACAATATTTCAGACGACAATTTTAATATTTTTATCCTAGAGAAATGAAATGTGGTGTACAGATAGTACTCGATCAGCGATCATAGTGAGATATAACATACGACACAATAAAACGTTATTGATTGACCTGGTTTGGGAGTTACTTGGGGTAAAGAATTGTTTACCGAGGGCATAAGATCAACGCTTAAAATTATCCCATTAAGAAAGCAAGCCAAACATACTATTATCGAGTTAAGGAAACGTTGCCAAAGTATGTTTTAAAGTGGCATATGCTCAGTTTTTATGACTGTGAGCCAATATTAATTGATATACGATAGCGAAGCATTGCCGGGTCCGCTAGTATGATATATAGACTTCAGGTCATATAAAAGAGTCTTTATTTCGTTGGCCTATCTAATCACTTCAAAATCGCTATATACAGTATCCTCATAAACCTTTCCAACCCCTGCCATTTGTTCACCATAACATCCTTTCTATATTTTAACACATATTGTGAAATCTTTACTCTATTATGAACTTTCTTCGCTACACTTTCAACCCATTCCCTCCAAATAAGCTAACTTACCCACTTGTATTATCATAACCCCTTACAATGATTCTTAACCGGCAATTGTTTAATTTTGTGATTTTTCTTCATTACCGGTACTTTTATCATCAAGTGTGCCTATCTCCTTTTCCCTGTGTATTTTTTTATTGTTCGTTTGCTTTGCTTCTCATAATATTGTCTAAGCAAACAAAATGACAACGCTCAGCGCTAACAATGACATGAATACTACACTGCCACCCCCTGTCCATTGTTGGCTCTTAGTTAAACATTCATCGTTCATTGGTAACAACAGATGATGTAGATGAAGATGATGATACTGATACTGATACTGATGTTGCTAAAGCCGTTCGTTAGTAGACCCGTTACTAACGATGAGAACGTTGATGATACTGTTGCTGTTGCTGTCGCTGCTGCTGCTATCGTAGATGACAGTCATTCGAAACATGTGTTGGACAAACATTTTCCTTGTAGCGCAGGAGTGCACAAAACTACTCAAAGCCATTGTCAAAGTAAACAGAATGTCGCTTTAAAATAAACAACGGCAATGAATGTAAGGATAGATTGAGAGGGATTGTGATGGAGGTTGGTGTTGGTTGTAGAGAAAGTAGTGGGCGTAGATGTGAAGAAATGATTTAATGAATAAATTTAGGTCAACGATGATACGAGTAGTTGGAAGATGACGTCGCGATGAAGTGGAGGGTTAATATATTAATAAGAAAAATAGTTACATAATTTAGAGGCATATATTGCTTAATTTGATGGGTGTTGTTGTTGTTGCTGATTAAATAACACTGTGGATCATTTTCGGGGTCTTTGTCTAGGGGGTGAAAAATTTCAAGTCAGGGTGAAGGTACTAGATCTGAATAGTACAACCCCTATAGGGATTTTTGGCTTTTTCAGAAGGCATGGAGATCCTAAGTAACAAGATTGGGATACGAAGCACTCCATTCTTTTGTGTGGTTAGGGTTCGGTCATGCACTTGACACCTCTAGGAGGCACCATGGGAGCTACTTTCATAAAAATTATATAAAAATACTAATTACAAAGAAAAACAACTGTTGGGGTTGCAAAAATATAGAGGGCCAGTCATACATTTGACTTCTCTAGTGCCGCCTTGGAACAGGTAGAGCGGTGGAAGCAAAATTTATAAAAAAAAATCTCTTTTGTATGGGAGCCCCCTTAGGGGGTGAAGATGGGGGGGTCAGCGGCAGGAGCTGATTTCTTAAAAAAAAATATTAAAAATAAAAAAAAGTATGGGTACCACGGTAAGTTAAAGGTTAAAGATAGAGAGAAGATATGTCTTAAGAAACTGTGTTAAGAAACATACTGCAAATATGTTGGGGGTCTGTTTTATATTTAACTCCTCTAGTGGCACCTTTGGGACAGCTAGAGCGGTGAGAGCCAAATATATAAAAAACAATTTGTTTTGCATGGGAGTCCCCCGTAGTGGGTGAAGAAGGTATTTTTGAGGAAAATGTTAGAAGAGAAAAATGAGTGGGGGTCGGTCATAAATTTACCCTTCTAGAAGCCACTCTAGGCCAGTTGCGGGGCTTGACTTTCCACACTAACTTTGACCACGATGCGCTGCCATTTGACACCACCCCACCTCCCCAAAATTTTGCCTCACGCATTTTTTTTTCCAACCACTCAAAATTAGCAGGTGGTTCGTATCGAATTCGAAATCTCGTGCACTATACCAACCGTAATATATATGCTAATACAAACGGCTCTATGAAATAAGGCCCCAAAACAAAAATGAAATAAAGCCCCAAAAATTTGTTCAGAAAACAACAACAGTGAAATTTGCGGTATTTCATTTTTTTGGGACTTTATTTCATTTTTGTTTTGGGGCCTTATTTCGGTATGAAATAAAGCCCCAAATTTCGAAAATGAAATAATGCCCTAATTCTCTGACATTATTGAAAGACGAATGCGGTGGGTGGCACGCCCCCCCCCCCTCCCCCCCGCCGCATACGTCGTAGTCAGTCTCGCAACTCTCTCTCTCTCACATTTTTTATAGTCAATAAATAAAGTGAAGGGGGGGGGCGTCCGCCCCGGTGTTATTTCATTTTTTTGGGACTTTATTTCATTTTTGTTTTGGGGCCTTATTTCGGTATGAAATAAAGCCCCAAATTTCGAAAATGAAATAATGCCCTAATCTCGCAACTCTTATTCTCTGACATTATTAAAAGACGAATGCGGTGGGGGGCACGCCCCCCGCCGCATACGTCGTAGTCAGCCTCGCAACTTTCAATCTCTGATATTATTAAAAGACGAATGCGGTGGGGGGCACGCCCCCCGCCGCATACGTCGTAGTCAGCCTCGCAACTTTCAATCTCTGATATTATTAAAAGACGAATGCGGTGGGGGGCACGCCCCCCGCCGCATACGTCGTTGTCAATCTAGCAACTATCACTCACTGGCATTATTAAAGGACGAATGCGGTGGGGGGCACGCCCCCCGCCGCATACGTCGTAGTCAGTCTCGCAACTCTCTCTCTGTCATTTTTCAAAGTCAATAAACAAAATGATGGGGGGGGGCGTCCGCCCCCCCCCTTTTTTTACCACTTCTACTACCCCTACCACACGTACCTAGCCTTTTTATTACTTGAAAGGCTTGCTCCAAAAATGGGGCATTATTTCATTTATGAATTGGGGTGTTTTTGCATTTAGTTGGGGTCTTATTTCATTCTTGATATTGGGGCTTTGTTTCATAACGAAATAAAACCCCATTTTTGGGGCTTTATTTCATTTTTGTTTTGGGGCCTTATTTCTTGGGGCCTTATTTCATAGAGCCCTTTTTATTATTTGAAAGGCTTGTCCCAAAAATGGGGCATTATTTCATTTATGAATTGGGGTGTTTTTTCATTAAGTTGGGGTCTTATTTCATTCTTGATATTGGGGCTTTGTTTCATAACGAAATAAAATCCCATTTTTGAGGCATTATTTCATTTTGGATTTGGGGCCTTATTTCATAGAGCCAATACAAACTTGCTACATATACACAGTACAGTACTTGGGTCAGGGTCGTCATACAATATCATCAGCAATAACCAGTTTTCTACTTATCGCATATGCGACTCCAAAAATTTAGAGTTATTGGGGAAATTTTATAAAAAAAAAGGCGACAACTGACCAGTTTTTAAAAATTTCATTTGATAAAATGAGTCAAACTTGTGGGAATGGCATTCCATTGCCATTGATTTTATAATTTGAGTATTTTGACTGTTATTCACCTGAAAATAACCAGAATCTCTCAAGCAGCTCACTATGCCCAGAGACCACGTATTTCCCGGGCAATGCCACTGAACATCAGTTCAAACCCGAAGAAAAAAAACAAGAACCCATCCGAAATTTTGACGCCCTTACAATCGTTATAAGGAACATGATTTAAGGATACGCATCTGAAATATCCTAACCCTCTATAGGGATGGTGCCTCCAGCTAATTGATACAAGTCTGACATCACCGACATGCAGAAAGTGCGATGGACGGCACAGGAATGCACACGACACAAGAACTGTGACATCTCTTACAGCTGTTGTGCATATAGACAAGAATTTGGTTGTGGATTCGTAGTCAGCACGAAACTTCGACCTCTGGAATCTTCAGACTCTTCAACTCTGTAAGTGACCCAAAAGCCAATGTTCGCTTCAAGGTGAAATATTTTACATCACGCTGTTTTGTACTCACACCCCGACAGAAGACTACTTACAGATGCATTCTATGAGTGCGTGGAGAAAATATATGACTGCTGCCATGGCCATGACCCTAAACTTGTTGTGGAAGCCTTTAATACAAAACTAAACTAAAAGAGATACCCTTGGTTCAGCTTTCGGAAAAATCCGAGTACACAACAACACCTCCGATAACGCATTCAGACTTATTAGCTTTGCTTCGTTAAAAAACATTTAGAAATTGAAACCAGATTCACGCATAAAAAATCCACAAGGCAACCTAAAAATACACTGATCAATACACAGGAGGACAGATTGTTCAAGTTGTAATCGATGGAAGATATGTATCTAGCAATATAGAGTTCACAAATCTGCATAATACAAAGATAGCCAATGCCTACTCCAACCACCAATTACTTCAAACTAATACCCCTTATTGTAATGTTGCTGACACACAGTGGCAGCATATTGCGTGTTATATGACCACTACCACAATGACCTTACTGGATTACGAAAAATTATGCTCAGACAAGCAGTGGCAGTATGAGGAATGTCGCGAAATGTTTGAAGAAAAGTATGCTGCATTCAGGGCAAAACTGCTGTCAATGGCAACGCGTGCAAGATCGAAGCGTTATAATGAGAAGGATAGACAGATGAGATGCTTCTTCAGGTAGAGTAGACCGTGCACCACCGTGTCAAAATGACATCAGAAAGCCAATTAAACAGCTTAAAAACAATAAAGCTGCAGGGACCAATGAACTGCCAGCAGAGTTTTTAAGGCCAGCTGCGATGAGTTAGCATCATGTATAAGCCAGCTCATAAACGCGATTTGGCTAAAGGAATAAATGCCCGATGATTAGAATCTAAGTATTTAGGTCAAGTGCTTAGGAAAACGACCCAAGTGTGTGCGCCAATTTCGCGGTTTCAGTCTTTTAGCCATCACATACAAGGCCCTGTCTAGTGTGTCGTGTGAACGTCTAAAGCCCCTCTTAAAGAACCTGATTCGACATTATCAGTTCAAAATCCACGACTG
Source organism: Muscina levida (assembly GCA_964034835.1). NCBI lineage: Eukaryota > Metazoa > Arthropoda > Insecta > Diptera > Muscidae > Muscina > Muscina levida. The sequence continues at coordinate 103,409,524 of OZ035880.1, forward strand.
ACCAGACATTCACACTACGACAAATCCTGGAGAAGTGCCAAAAACTACTGATATACACCAACCATCTGAATCTATTAGATGCTATGGCTGAGTTTGGTATACCCGCGTAGCTGATACGACTTTTCAGGATGGGACTGAACGACTCAAAGTTTATAGTGAAAATAGTCCAAAATCCGACAGAGCCATTTCCTACCAAGCGAAGCTTCCGACAAGGCGATAGTCTATCATGCGATATCTTTAACTGTGACTGCGATATGTTATTGCCGCCTTTTCAGGTTTTGAGAAGCTGTTGGTAGAAGTGGGAACATAATCAAGTTATTTGTTTTAACAAGCATAGAATCTACTTGTATGACACGCTGTGTGCATGTCTGCCTGGAAATCAAGAGAAAAGTATTGTTCGCCAATCGATTTAACCACAAAGCCCTCTCTTGACGATCAAAGGTCCAAATCTACCAGACACAGATCCTACAGGTTGTCGAACTTGGTACAGTAATAAAAATCGATAAATGTACAAATGAGCTGTGTCCGAAAGCATTTAAATGTCATATTATTGCTGATTATATTGACATTAGTAATGTTAGAAGGAGTGGTGTCCAAAGACTTATTGATCGAAATAAATCGGCTCCAGTCATCTACATTATTCTTTTATTGCCAGCCCTCTCGATGCTGTCGACAGCAACTTCGTGTCGAGTTAATTGGCATGTCTAGTAAAAGCTTCTCAAACAGTGACGCTCGCATTCGTCGATAAACAAGTAGGTGCTGGTTGCTGTGAATCTGAAATAGAAAGCGTGTTAATTCACAACAACGCGAGAGGCACCCCACACCTCATTCATGGGGTGTAAGGAGAAATTAAGTTTATTTTATTAAGATATTATAGAAAGATGCCAAATTTAATTTAAGAGCCAAAAGCTGTTCATATTTTCATTCAAGATTTCATTTCACTTTCTTTAATCTGGCAAAGCAACATGATTAACAAAAAGCCACCAAATATTTAAAATACCCATCATTTGCTGATACCCTTCATCATTCTCATTTCAACAACTTAAGCATTAATTTAGCCATTAAATGTTTAAACAAAATCAACAGAAAATCATTATCATGACCAATCCCATTGCCTCTGATATCACCCACCCAACCATATTCATCATCATTATCATCATCGGCGTTCAGCGACGTTTACAAAATGTTTTAACAAACACTTTGGCACACATTTCCTCGTATTACCACTTGTAGGCATTAACAAAAATCCTTCATTTGTTTGCTTTATTTGTTAATAGCTCGAAAGTTAAACACAGACACAGGCTGTGGTTGCCTCGATGCCGCACAAACTGTGTACGCTATCCTATTAGGAGCGCATTACAACACAAATGCAAACAACAAAATGCTGAACCACACACATACACACACAAGTCAGTTTGTAGAAAAACCCTCCTTCAACAATATCGATACAGATGACTGGCATTGATTAAACACAATAAACACAATATTAGATGTATTTAGCAGCGAACGAGCAGCAGAGGAGACAGGACTCTTCACTTTGATTAGAAGTAACAACAACAATCTGCAATTGTCATTATGCCAAAGCAATGTGAACAATAGGATTATTGTAGGTAAATTCAAGGGTGAGGGACTGGCAAAGATGGAATAAGAAGAACTGAATAAGTAATGGCAAATTAAATTGGTATTTAGCTATAACGGCCGGGCGAGTAATATAAATTCAGCTAGGTGTATGACAATGTTGCCCTGCAGCCTGTACGACGTCAAAGTTGTTTATTCATTTTTGGGATCTTATGATACAAAAAACAATACTAAATATCCCTTTACACCCCATAAATTAGGTATGGGATAGCTTCTGGCGTTGTTGTGAATAAACACGCTTTCTAATTCAGATTCACAACAACTTGTTTATCGACCAATGCGAATGTCACTGATTGCTTTTACTAGGCTCGACACTACACTGCGAAGTTGATGTCTACAAAATCGATAACTGGAACCGGGAATCGAACCACGGATATCCCGCATGGTAGTCGCGTGTTGTAACCGCTATGCCACAGTCGGCCCCGTGTTATGATACAAACTCCCACCAACTTAGGAGTAGTTTTTGTCTGATCTTCCTTATCTTGGAACCCAACTTTCGCTTAGGAAAAAAAACCTTGCATACCAAACATGCTTACTACGTTTCAGTTCGATATCTCGCAGGGTCAGGCAGACGAAGGTCTGGGAGTTGGAAGTAGTTTCTGTACGATCTTGTTCATCTTAGAATTTAACCTCCGCTTAGACAATAAGAGAGTGTATAATTAGTTTCAGCTCGATTGCTGATAAACTACGGGTTTACAACCGAACGAGTACCCCCAAATGGGGAAATTGTATGGGAGATGGAAGTAGTTTTTGTCCGATTTTTCTCATCTTCAAACCTCCGCTTAGAGGGTAGTAGCTGGTATACCAAAGTTCAGTTATGTAGCTCTTAAACTACGGCTGTAATTGCGGGACACATAGACGGAAACCCCCAAAAATGGGGAGTTTGTGTGGGAGGTGAAAGTGTTTCATCCGATCATGCTCATCTTGTCACTTAAGCTCCGCTTTGTAGCTCTCAAGGTACGTCTGTAATAGGGGGCACACAGACGGACACCCCCAGAGGGGAGGGGTTTGTATGGGAGGTGAAAGTTTTTTTCATCTGATCTCCCTCATATTAGAACTTAAAACTCATCGAGGATAGAAGCTGGTATACCAAAGTTTAGTTCTATAGTTCTTAAGGTACGTCTGTCATAGGGGGCAGACAGACGGACATTCCCAAAAGGGAGGAGTTGGTATGTGAGGTGTAAAAATTATATTCATCTGATCTTGCTCGTCTTGGTATGATAGAAACTTGAATACAAAATTTCAGCTCGTAGCTCTTAAACTACGGCTATAATCATGGGGACATGTAGACAGACTCCCCCAAAAAGGGGAAGTTTGTATGAAAGGTGGAAATAGTTTTAATAGTTTTAGCATACAAAATTTCAACTCTTTAGCTCTTAAACTACGGTTGAATCGTGGGAAAGACAGATGGACACCCCCAAAAAGGGGGAATTTGTATGGGAAGTGCGTTTTCGCCCAATCTTTCTCATCTTAGAACTTAATCATCAATTAGAGTATAGAAGCTAGCTTTCCATACTTCAGATATCACAAATCGTGGAGACAAATATACGGACACCCCCAAAAAAGGGGAAATTTGTATGGGAAGTGGAGATAGTTTTTATCTGATCTTGCTCATTTTATAACTTAATCTCCATGTAGAACATAGAAGCTAGCATTTCAAATTTCAGCTCGATATCACTTAAACTATGGCTGTATTCGATTGGCAGACGGACATGGGAGGGATTTGTATGGGAGGTGAAGTACTTTTTGACCGATCTTGCTAATTTTATACATTAATCTACATCTAGAGCATAGAAGCTAGCATACAAAATTTTAGATCAAGTGCTCTCAAACTGCGGATGTACTCGCGGGACAGACGGACAATCCCAAAAGGGGGATCTTGTAGGAGAATTGGCAGAGTGTTTTTTTATCTGATCTTGCTTATCTTGTAACTTAATTTTCATGTAGAGCATAGAAGTTAGCTTTCTAAACTTCACCTCACTAAAACTATGACGGGACAGACGGATATCCCCTAAAAGGTGGAGATATGATGAGAAGAGGGGGTAGTTTTTATCTTAGAACTTAACTTTACTTCATCTTAGAACTTAACTGCTGCTTGAGGATAAATTGTTGCATACCAAATTTTCATGCTCATCTTACAGGTTTAACTCCACTAAGAGTAGAGAAGCTTGAATACCAAATTGAAAATCGCTAGCTTTTGACGGTTCAGACTTCAAGTCGTGGTCTATTAACAGCTGCAACTTTGTCGTTCTTAAGTCGTGACGTTGGTCTCCTGATACCAGTTTAGCTTGGTGGTGATCACATGTTGGTGTGATCATCTGTAATCTGTATCAGTATTCTCCCCAACTTATTCTGTGCAAGGTGGAAAGTATGGTATCGCAGTCCATAGTCTAAAATATATATAAAACTTCAAATTATATTATGAACTGCGAGATTATCGTCTACCCCTATAACTCGATATGGTAACCCAATACAATGCCCTTGTTAACAGTCCTAGCCTTTCGATTTACAACTTAAATTCCTTTGACCAACATCAGGTGGTGTTAACAACACGTGAAAGCGATTCCCTTCTTTCCGCATACTTTTACCTACAAAATTATTAAACAATATTAATTGAAATTCCATGAAACCCTTAGAGTCCTTCTTGGCTTCTTAGCACTAGTGACAATTTTGGCAGACATTTTTCAAATTGTCTTATAATTTACAATAAATGACACGTCATTTGCTACCTCCATCTCTAAATAACCTCATAGAGCGTATACTTTACACAACTTACACTACAATGTGAAAATACAAGACAATCATACGCCACCTCGCCACATCGCCACATCGCCACCATCCACTTGACAGCTTAGTAAGAAAATATTTTAATTATTTGTAATTTATTATGCATTACAATTGCTTGATATTCATTCTATTTGTATTTTCTAGCATCATTTGATATTGCAGCAGCAGCTAAATTGATGGTATTTAATATAAAAATGGAAGAACAGAAAATGAACATCTTCAAGTAAATCTATGACAAGGACAACATAATTCTAGGGAAGACAACAAAACACCAGCGCACAGTCATTGATGCTGCCGATGATGCTTTGTCAATTTCTTTCTATGTAAAACTCTAAGCTCAAAAGTAAATTTCCTATTAACATAGAAATCAAACCATTAAAATTGTCCGTCTGTCGTAGGCAAAAATGTTGGGTATCACTAAACGCGAGACAATAGCAGCAGCAAAAAGGACAACACAACACAGTAAGATGAAAAGTTGAAGAACGAACTAGTAGAATGTCAACAACATCACAGCAGCAATTGAAATGACATTAACAATAAGCAGTCAATTACACGATAATAAAGCTTATTATACTTTAGGCTGTGCTGGCTGGCGCCGTCTTGGCGTTATCAATAAATTTGCAAGAATACAAATGAAAACACACATACACACACTGTTAGAGAAGCAAGGACAATATTACAAGGCACACAAGCATGATAACAGACAATCAGACTCAATTGCGGCTTAACAACTATGGAGGGAGGGGAGACAGCATTGTTAGGCTCTTGCTCATTTCTTAGTATTTACTAAGAACATTTTGATTTCAAGTCATAGCATTGACATTGAGTGGAATCGGATGATGGCACAACGGCACAAGGACAATGTAATGATGTAAAAGGATAACCAAAGACTAAGTAAGATGATGACAACATTTTTTTTTTGCTAAGTTGCGAGAGGAGCAAAGAGTTTGTATGGAATTTGTTGACCGACAAGGCGAAATTATATATCGGGCTGTTGTGCTTACATTCCCCGAAGAAACACAATGACGCAGATATTAAAGATGGATTCTATGAATTACAATTTGTCAATACTCTTCTCGTCCTTTGCATGATAACTCTTATCCATGTCATTAAAACACTTACACAAAAAAAGTTTTAAATAATAATTATCATACGCCTTATTGAACTAGACTACGCTTCTTAACTATTACAGCTTAACGTATGATTAATATTTTATATAGAAATATATATCGGGCTGTAATGCGTACACGCCCTGAAGAAACTCAATGCAAGGACATTAAAGATGAATTCTATGAATTACAATTTGTCAATACTCTATTCGTCATACGCATGATAATTCTTATCTATGATATAAAAACACTTAAACACAATCAGTTTTAAATAATAATTATCATACGCCCTATTGAACTAGACTATGACGTTTGCATTCGTCGTTAAACAAGTAGATGCCGTTAGTTGTGAATCTAAAAATAGAAAGCGTGTTAATTCACAACACCGCGAGAAGCTATCCCAAACCTCATTCATGGAGTGTAAAGGGAAATTAAGTTTTTTTTGCTTCTTAACATTTACAGCTTAACGTATGAGTAATATTTTTAATAGAAATATATATCAGGTTGTTATGCGTGCACAACCCGAAGAACTACAATGACGAGGACCTTTAACGTGGATTCTATGAATTACAAATTGTCAATAATCTTCTCGTCCTACGCATGATAATTCTTATCTATGATATAAAACCTCTAAAACACAATTAGTTTTAAATAATAATTATCATACGTCTTATTGAACTAGACTACGCTACTTAACTTTTACAACTTAACGTATGATTAATATTTTATATAGAAATATATATCGGGCTGTAATGCGTACACGCCCTGAAGAAACTCAATGCAAGGACATTAAAGATGAATTCTATGAATTTCAATTTGTCAATACTCTATTCGTCATACGCATGATAATTCTTATCTATGATATAAAAACACTTAAACACAATCAGTTTTAAATAATAATTATAATACGCCCTATTGAACTAGCTTATGCTACTCAACTTATAGAGCTTAACGTATGATTAATATTTTTTATAAAAAATATATATCAGGCTGTTATGCGTATACGCCCGAAGAACTGCAATGACGAGGACATTGAAAATGGATTCTAGGAATTACAAATTGTTCATACTATTCTCGTCCTTTGCAAGATAACTCTTATCCATGATATAAAAAAAATTAAACAAAATTAGTTTTAAATAATAATTATCATACGCCCTATTGAACTAGACTTTGCTACTTAACTTTTACAACTTAACGTATGATTAATATTTTTTATAAAAATATATATCAGGCTGTTATGCGTATACGCCCGAAGAACTACAATGATGAGGACATTGAAAATGGATTCTATGAATTACAAATTGTCAATACTCTTCTCGTTTTACACATGATAGCTCTTATTCATGATATAAAAACACTTAAACACAATTAGTTTTAAATAATAATTATCATTCGCCTTATTGAAGTAGACTACGCTACTTAACTTTTACAACTTAACGTATGATTAATATTTTTTATAGAAATATATATCGGACTGTTATGGGTACACTCCCCGAAGATCTACAATGACGAGGACATTAAATATGAATTCTATGAATTACAAATTGTTCATACTCTACTCGTCCTACCCAAGATAACTCTTATCCATGTCATTTACACACTTTTTTTAATAATAATAATTATCATACGCCCTATTGAACTAGACTTTGCTACTCAACTTATACAGCTTAGCGTATGATTAATTTTTTTTATGAGGCACTGCAATTACTTTACTACTTTATAAGTTTTAAGTATGACTATTAATCCATTTTTTATAGGCATTTTTTTTTAATAATCCTTAATTACATTTTCACATTATGTTTATGGATTCATTATGCTTCATTATTTATGTTTATGCTCACTAATTAATAATAACTATTTGTATTTTATTCTAATACTTAACCACTTTAAACTCCATGGCATCATTACGCACTACTACACTCTCACACTATCAATAGTGCACTCATTGCATCGATAAATATGGATTTTGTTCACTCTCGATTGACACTTAATTAAATGAATTTAATATATATAACATATTTTATTTCTCTTACACGTCTCGCCGTTGTTTATAGCACTTGCATTGCCAACTATTTATTCAGTTGATTTTTATGTTTACGATAAGCGTTTGATGTTATTATTTTCGTTAGTTTTTTATTTTTGATTTGTTTTTTTTTTTTGCAAATTTATATTGTCAACCATTATATTACCATAAGTATAGTATTTAGTTTAGTGTTTGCGTTTTTTTTTTAATTTATATACTTACCAGTTAATAGACAGTTTATATTTTATTTCATTAAAATATTTATATTGTGTTTTAAAATACACCATTAATAAGAAAAAAAAACGTAATATCTGTCAACTTTTGTTGTTTCGTTTAGTTTAGTGGCAGCGTAGAGAGGTTGTTTGAGTGGTAATTAGTTTATTATTGTTTTAAACATAAATCTTTTGCTGTAATCCGTAAGGAGAAGGTAGAGAGGAATTAAATAATTGTTATTAAATAGAAACGTAAATTAATATATTATAAATTAAAATTTATTGAGTTAAAATAAATGATAAAAAAATAGAACATTTTGTCAATCAGTCCAATGAAAAGTGATTTAATTATATTATATTATTAAATGTAGTACAATATTTAAGCTGTTGAAATCTTTAAGTGTAAAAAGTGCAGCACATTTTTTGCAGTAGATTTAAAAACCTATACAAAATCTTTGGTTTGCACCAATGTTTTCAAAAGATGCTTCTGTTTGTAAGAAATGTAAATTCTGCTATGAAAGTTAATGCCAAATTATTTTTTTATTGAGTCAAAATTGCCTTAAAGCGTAGTTCAAAATGAAAGGGATTTCCTCCTTTTGCTTTCTTTTACCTACAACATTATTACATAATATTAATTGAAATGCCATGAAACCCTTAGATTCCTTCTTGGCTACTCCGCAATATCGTCAATTTTGGCAGAAAATTTTTGTAATTCTCTTATAATTTACAGTAAATGACACGTCATTTAATACTTCCATCTCTAAATAACCTATAGAGCGTATACTTTATACAATTTACACTTTAACGTGAAGATACAAGACAATCATACGCCACAGAGCCACCATCCACTTGACAGCTTAGTTAGAAAATATTTTAATTTTTTGTCATCTATTTTTTGTTGCACTTTTTTTGTCAAATATTTGAAAACCTATTCAAAATCACCGGCTTGCACAAATGTTTCCAAAAGACGCTTCTGTTTGGAAGAAATGTAAATTCTGCTATGAAAATTATTGAAACATTATTCATTTTGTGAGTCACAATTGCCTTAAAGCGTATGACTGAATATCCATATTTTCGACAATTAAATGGGACCGGCCGTAGCATAGTGTCTAGAACACGCGACTACCATGCGGGAGATCACAGGTTCAACTCCTGGCTCCAGTCATCTTAAAAGAAAAATTTTCTTTCATTGTCGGCTCCCCTCGAATGTTGTAGACAACAACTTCGCAGTATTAGTGTCGAGTTAATCGGCATGTCTAGTAAGAGCTTCTCAAACAGTGACGTTCGCATTCGTCGATAAACAAGTAGATGCCGTAAGTTGTGAATCTAAAAATAGTAAGCGTGTTAATTCACAACAACGCAATAAGCTATCCCATACCCCATTCATGGGGTGCAAAGGGAAATTAAGTAAGAAAGTAAATAAAACTGCCACAGGATCATGGTCAATGGATTGACATTGTTCTCTATGCTAACTGCCTTGGTAAATATATTCCCACATAGCTTTGTCAAAATATAAAATTTACCAATTTATGTTAGTGTATCCAATGATACATCAAATTTGGCTAAACGATCAGAAAATTGTTTTATTGTTTGATATTTTTGGTCAAATTCAGTGTCACGCACACTAGGATGACGTGTTTCGAACTCCATGACGATATCATCTGATCGTTAAGCCAAATTTGATGTATCATTTGATACACTAACATAAATTGATATATAATCCATACGACCGACTAAAAATAACAAAAAACCACAGTTTAAAATTTACCTTAACTTTAATAAAATACAGATTATATCGGTGAACTCCTGATGTATGGGTGGGACAAATTACTAAGAGTCGACTGTTTATGTTTATGAAGTACGTGACATTTGCACTTATAAATATTCCAGTAACAAACTAATTGTATAAACAACTAATGCGTTAAATCTTTGTATTATAGTTTTTAAAATGACGAAATTTCGTTGGTAGTTTTTATGACTTGGCGCAACATTATGTTTAAACCTAGCGACAATTATAAGCCCTTAACATATGTTAAGATTGAAAATAATATCAATCATACGTCATATTGATGACCCATGAAATTAATATCAATCATACGTCATATTGATGACCCATGAAATAAATATCAATCATACGTCATAATCAGGGCAACCACATATATGCACGGAAAAACTTAAAAATATTTTAAAAAAACGCTTTTGCATTTGTATACAACTGTTGGCCCTGGTCCTTTAATCATTTTTAACAATGTCAACAAAGCTTGGATTTTTTTGACACTCCTGCGAAAACGATGGACAATTCGTTTGGTTTGATTTGGCCGCACTTTTTTTGATTTTGCTGTATTGCAATTTGTTGCTGAGCAATAATTTTTAATTATACCCTACATAAGGCACTATACGCTGATTTGCCGCTGAATATGGTTAAATGACAATATTTCACAACAACTCTAGAGTTTATAGCCGTCACAGAAAACTTTTTCAAACCGTTAAAATATCAACATATTTGAGAAAATTAATTCAAAACTGTTTAATTACAAGCACTAAAACTAGTTGTTCATGCGAAATTCAGCGAAATACCTTATAACAAGTACAAGTTTCTTTTATAAAATGTGATTCATTTCGAGGTTTGTTTTTTAAATGGTTTTATTTGCAAAACACGAGTGACTGATTGCAAATTGTTATTTGACTGGTATTTAATATTGTATGACATTTTGTCATGAAGTAACTCAAATGGAAGCAGGGTCTCCAAAAATTATTTTTTTTTAAATATGTTTTTCGAGCCCTTCGCTCTACGAGTGGTGTGCATAATACACTATCTGAGAGCACTATTGTCAAATTGTTGCCTCAGTGTACGTTATTGGATAATAACTTAAACTTAAACTTAAAAAAACTTAATTTCCCTTTGCACCCCATGAATGAGGTATGGGATAGCTTCTCGCGTTGTTATGAATTAACACGCTTTCTATTTTTAGATTCACAACTAACGGCACCTACTTATTTATCGACGAATGCGAACGTCACTGTTTTGAGAAGCTCTTACTAGACACGACGATTGAATCGACGCTTTATACTGCGAAGTTGCTGTCAAACAACATTCGAGGGGAGCCGACAATGAAAGAAAATTGTATTTATTTTTTTCTTTTAAGATGACGAGCCAGGTTTGAACCTGCGATCTCCCGCATGGTAGTCGCGTGTTCTAACCACTATGCCACGGCCGGTCCCCGTTATTGGATAATACGCCACCAAAATTACCACTTTCATTCAACAGAGAGGAGAATGTTCCGCCTGTAGCGGAGAACTTTACTAAAGATACCAAACAGTCGATTAGACACCGTGAGCATTCTGTGTACGATTTACATTAGATATGCAACAACTTGAAATGACGCTGTAACGATGATTTCCCATTGGAAGTTCTTTCCTTTTCCAACGCCTCCGCCCCACACTGCTGAGAGATTGCAGTATGCAGATACTTATTCAAATGTATACAGCCTTTTGGTCCACCCTGTATATAAATACATAAGTGTGTATACATATATACATAAGCATTTATATATATATAAATACATTTAAAACATAAACTAATATCAAATTTCAAAAAAATCGGACACAAACCGTAGCTTTTATAAAGGTTTGATTCTACTACAGTATATATACATATAAGTATATATATGGGGACTATATGTAAATATGGAGCGATATCTTAAAAACTTCAAACCAATCGATCTTATAGCAAAAGGATCATCTGTGCCAAATTGGGCTAAGATCAGACTCTTCCTTGAATTAATCTCCGTTTTGGGTATTCAATAACCCACTGTGCGTCGTGGTTAACTGATCCAGTTTATATGTCACCGATTAAATGTGAGCTAGGAGTCGTTTTTGTCCAATCTTGCTTATCCTAAAACTAAAGCTCCACTTAGAGGATACTAAATTACAGTTCGAAATCTTTGAAAACATGGCTGTGATCGCGTAGGCAGATTACATACAAATGGGCATTTTGTATGCGAGTTGGGTTTTAATATAATCTTGCTCATCTTATAAGTTAGTCTACGCTTAAAAGATAAAAGCTTTCATACCAATTTTCAGCGGGGATAGACACCCCCAAAAAGTGGCAGTTTGTATGGAAGGTGGTTTTAATTTCTGTCCGATTTTGCTCCCCTTTGCGGCTGGTATACCAAATCTGAGCCAAATCTCAGCTCTATAGCTCTTAAAGTACGGCTGGAAAAGTTGACAGACAAACGGACACCCCCCAAAAAGGTGAGCTTGTCTGGCAGGTAGGAGTCGTTTTTGTCCAATCTTTGTCATCTTAATACTTAACATCAGCTTAAAGGATAGATGCTAGTGTACTAAGTTTCAACTCGAAAGCTCTTAAACTACGTATTTAATAGAAGGGACTGACAGACGGACACCCCAAAAATGGGGATTTTGTATGGGAGGTGGAAGTAGTTTTGGAAGTTGGTATGGGAGGTAAAAGTAATTCTTATCCGATCTTGCCCATCTTGGGATTTAACCTCCGCTTAGGGGGCAGAAGATTGTATATCAGCACAAAAGCTCATAAAGTACGGCTGTAATCGAGGGGACTGATAGACGGACACACCCAAAAAGTGAAAATTTGTGTAGAAGGTGGAAGTACTTTTAGTCCGAACTTGCCATCTTAGAAGTTAGTCTACGCTTAAAGGATCGAATCTCGTATACCAAATTTCGTTTGATAGTTCTTTAACTACGGCTGTAATCGCGGGACAGACAGATGGAAAACAATAAAAATGCAACAAAAAAAAAAGAAAATTTAACTTTTGTGAACTATATGTTTCTTTCTATATTTTCTTCCCATAACAGAAATATTTTTAATATTATATTGCAATCAAATAAAATTAACAAAACATTGTGTATTCCCCTTTTATTCACTTAACTGATATCAACAAAATTGACCGGCCGTGGCATATTGGCTAGAACACGCGACTACCATGCGGGAGATCGCAGGTTCAAACCTGGCTCCAGTCATCTTAAAAAATTGTTTCTTTCATTGTCGGCTCCCCCCGAATGTTGTTGACAGCAACTTCGCAGTGTAGAGTCAATCGGCGTGTCTAGTAAGAGCTTCTCAAACAGAGACGTTCGCATTCGTCGATAAACAAGTAGGTGCCGTTAGTTGTGTATCTAAAAATAGAAAGCGTGTTAATTCACAACAACGCGAGAAGCTATCCCATACCTCATTCATGGGGTACAAAGGGAAATTAAGTTTTTAAGATATCAACAAATACAAAGCGCATTGAAATTAAATAGTAATAGCAGCAAATCGTTTGAAATGCCTTTCCTTAATTTTAAGGACACAAATAGTATGAGCAAAGGGTTCTGTGATTTGCTTTGGCCCCTAAATATATCAAGAGGAAAATTATTACTTATCTATAGATATAAAAGTGAACATTTGTTAAAAGCGAAAGCATTCAGCTTTAATCGTGAATTAAATTACTGATAAATTCCTTAACGAACACACAATACTATGCGCAGCACCTTTTTCCTTTATGTTTACAAATCCTCAGCTTACAAATTCATCCATTTAAAAACAATAATATATTATTAAGTATTTTTCAATTTCTTTGAATTTATTCTCCAATTTGTAAAAGTCATTTCGTCCTCATCCTTTAAATAATTTACCAACTTAATACGAAACAAAGTAAGTACATAATAACAAAAACAAACTGAGAAATATTTTAACTTAAACTAAAAATCTTTAAAATTAATACTCCGAACATAAATGTTATGGCTTCAACAAAATTATAATCTCCAACAGAAATAAAAATTATTATAATTTTTGTTTTTCTAACAAATTATCCCATAAAACATGCAATAAACGGAAACAGTTTCAAAACTCTAATGCAGAGTTCACATTAAGTAAACACATACACACACACATACGCATACACAACTAGAATGGACAGCATATAAGCTTAGCACGCACATACATACATACAAACGACGTATACCTGATAAAGGATATAATACATATTGTCACACATACTGATATATTGTATATAGATATGTAAAACCATCACCATTCTATAGTTTTATTATTATTACACAAACATACATATGCACTGAGACAGATCTAACGTATAAATGTGCGTATGCCTACAGCGTATGCATGCATTCACATCATTTGATATACATGTACTGGTATTATATATGTTGTAATATTAGCATAAACAAATGTAATAAATTGTAAAATGTGCAATTATTTTGAAAAAACGAGCGACCATAACAGTGCCCCAGAGAGTGATGATACGAGAGCCAAGTGCCATAAACAAATTCTGATATGAATACAATGAGTATTTTCTATTCTATTCTGTTCGCTTGCTATTGTCCTTGTTTAGTGCAGTTCTATATTGTGTCTGCTGACATTTGAGTTTATTGTTGCAAAATTGTTTAGAGAATCAAGTAAGACAAAAAAAGTTCTGTTACATTGATATTATTACTCGATTTCAAAAGTGGGCGGAGTGGTATATTTGTATGGGAGGTACCAGAAGGAGCGTGTCTAGACTTCCAGATTTTTTCTCCAAAACTTTATCCTGCTTGAACTTTACTAAATACAGAATTTGGGCACGATCGCGTTAGTTCTATTAATAATATTAATCGATTTCTAAAGTGGGCGGTACCAGATGTGTATGGGAGGTACCAGATGGGGCGTGTACTGTGTACGTGTACGTGTAACTGTATCCTGCTATAGCTTTACTAAAATAAAGAATTTGGGTACGATCGCCTTGGATTTATTGATATTACTACTCCATATCTAAAGTGGGCGGAGTGGTACATTTGTATGGGAGGTACCAGATGGGGCGTGTCTAGACTTCCAGACTTTTTCTCCAAAAAATAAAGAATTTGGGTACGATCGCCCTGGATTTAGTGATATTACTACTCCATATCTAAAGCGGGCGGTACATTTGTATGGGAGGTACCAGAAGGGGCGTGGCTAGACTTCCAATATTTTTTCCAAAACTTTATCCTATTATAACTGAACAGAATGCATAACTAGGGCACAATCGTGTTGAGTGTATTGATATTATAACTCCATCTCTAAAATAGGCGGAGTTGTACATTTGTATGGGAAGTACCAGTAGGGGCGTGGCTAGACTTTACATTTTTTTCCAAAACTTTATCCTGTTATAGCATTACATTCTCTCGAATATTTCCAGGTTTTGTATGTCCGTTGTCGTAAGTACCCATGATCCGGCAGCATACAAAAGAACGGGTAAGATTAGTACTTGGTAAAGCTGTGCCTTAGTATTCCGAGATAAGGTGATGTTACTAAAGTGCTGCCGAAGTCCGTAGAAACATCTATTGGCAAGCACTATTCTACGCTTGATTTCTTGGCTGACATTATTTTTCTTATTGACGGAAGATCCGAGGTAGGTAAATTCATCTACTACCTCAAAACAATAATTTTCAAAGATGACGCTGCGTCCCCATCGAGAGGACTCTTTGTTCGTCGAAATCCTTATTTTTGTTTTGTCCTCATTGACCGCTAAACCCATTTTTGCCGACTATTTTTCTAGTGATAAGAAAACTGCAGTAACATCCCGCAGATTTCGGCCAATGATGTCTATATCATCGGCATAGGCTAGTGGCATGTGGCTCTTGTGGGATATTGTGCCAGACATGTTGACACCTGCCTTTCTCATCACCTTCTCCATAACTATATTAAATAGTGTAAAGGAATGGTTTAGAGTGCTCCTTACCAATCTTAACAGAGGATTTGGTGTTTTCCAAGGTACACCTGCAAAGTCGAATTAGCTTTGCAGGAATACCAAACTCAGACATGGCCTCATAAAGCCTGTTCCTTATCGGAGAGTCGAAGGCAGCTTTGTAGTCGACAAAGAGGTGGGAAGTGTCGATGTGCTTTTCATGAGTTTTTTCCAGGATTCGTCGTAGAGTGAATATTTGATCCATCGTAGATTTGCCAGGTCTAAATCCGCACTGATATGGTCCAATTAGTTTTTTTACAATTGGCTTTAGACGTTCACACAATATGCTTGAAAGGACCTTGTACGCAATTGGTAATAGACTTATGCTACGATAGTTCTTACATTCACTACGATCTCCTTTCTTGTATATGGGACATAACAGACTGAGACTCCAATCCCCGGGCATGCTCTCCTCTAGCCAGATGTTCTCCATGAGCTAATGCATGCTCCTAATCAGCTCCTCCCTGCCAGCCTTAAACAATTCAGCAGGGAGACCATCGTCTCCAACAGCTTTGTTGTTTTTAAGGCGGGAGATGGTCATACGAATCTCGCTCTGGCTCGGAGGTGGACAGTTAATACCATAGTCATGGATTGGAGTGGGGTCTATGGAGTGGTATCCGTATCCAGTAAATTTCTGAAACGATTTCTTCATATTTTTAGAACGTTATCCGGGTCCGTCACTAGCTGACCATCGCTAACCATCGCAGGAGGGCAACCCTATTCCACGCATTCTCGCCTTAACTCTTTTGTAGAATTTTCGGGCTTCCCCTCTACTAAGGAGCACCTCTGTGCACTCATCTTACCTCTTCTTCAGCTCCTTCTTTTTCCGTCTATAAAGACGAGTTGCCTCTCGTCTCTTCTCCCTGTGCCGTTCACGAACAGCTCGCGTAAGGAGCATAGGTCAGGAAAATTATAAAATATACTTTTGCTTAAATATCTTTTACACGATTAAGATAGAACCCTTAATCCTAAGATGAGGCCTATTGAACTGACACAGGACCTAAACGTTGGTACTAAGACAGGTACTGTTAAAAACAGACACAGGAGTGGTCCAAGTGTTAATTCACACCACCAATGACAAACCCACGTAAAAGTGATGTGTCCCCTATATATATTTGAGTTAGTACTAGGACCGAGGTGGTCAAAGCACAATTTCTGTGCTTTGGTTTGTTTTTCCGTAGGATAGTAATAAAAATTTACTGACAAAATATTGATGTGTTCACCTCTCATACTAACAAAAACATTTTATTGTCTGGCCATTATTGGTTGAATATCTTTTCAAATATCTGTCATAAAGCTAACTAATGCACTTCCTAGCTTTTATATAATTTTCCACTGCCCACAAACTTTTGCATTACCCTCCGTACACAATTCCCTCGACAAAATTAACCAAAAGCTTACAAACAAATTTCAGGATATGCTTTATAATAACGCAAAAACTCATTTAGTTAGTCCACTATAGGTTGTGTATGTATGGATGTGTCTGCATACATGTATAAAAGTGTTTGTTAATGGCTCTGAATATGCATAACACGCACACATGTAAAAATTCATGATGCACATACATACATATACTGCATGCTCCTTTATACAGTTATGAAGACCAGACGCTTGGTATGGTTGGAGAGAATATTCTGCATACATTTGGTGTATTAGTGTATGTATGCATGCGTGTGTGAGTGTATTTATTTTATATAATAAAGTAAATTGTATAATTTCGTTTTATTTTTATTAACATTTGTTTGTATACATTTCATTTTATTTTTTGTGTGATACACCGCTTCCCCCTCGCTATTTCCGCATCAACGCCATTTCACCTCACTACACTTTAGCATGCTCTAAAGCCAATGTTAGGGGGGGGGGGGGGAGGTAGCGAAAAACAAGTGAATTTTAAAATTCAGCCATTTCAGTTTTATTTGGCAAAACTTGAAGTGTTTTGGCTGTTGCGTGTAGGTTAGAGGGAAGGGGTAGAAGGGGTAGCTGTTTCGTGTTTGATATTAAGCGCGCGTTAGAGTGCACACGTGTAAATATTTAACTGTTTTTTATGCGTCTGTCAGTTCGTCTGTCCGTCCGCTCGTTCGTCGCCTTTGCTTTTAATGTGTTTATTTGCATTGGTTTGCGGGCGTGTGCGAGCGTTGTTTTGTGGCATATGCAATGGTGTCGTGCTGTAATGTTGTAATTTCATTTTATCGTAAAAATAAATATTAACATTACTTAATCTCATAAATTTTTTGGCAATATTTATATGTGTGTACACAATATTTGTGTATCGCGTTTTTTTTTATTGTTGCTGTGCATACATTTCATGCTCATCATATTGGTCGGTTTTTTTTTTGGGTAAAACGGTGTGAACATCAAATGTGATGACAATTTCCAACAAAAGCAAAGAAAAGTGTAAAAACTTTCTGGTAATGTTTTTAAGAGTTCTTTGTAATCTGAAACTTAATCCTATCGAAAGCATTTAAAATGTACTCAATGGAGGAGACATGGTTCCAACAATTCGGCGCAACATATCATACAGTGCGTGAAACCATTTTGTTTAGCCAAACGTTTGATGACCGAATTATCTCAAGAAATTGGTTTGTGATTTAGTCACTTCGTTAGTGTGATCTGACACCTTTGGACCATTTTTGTGTGGGTATGCTCGAAAAAGTGGTTGTGAGCTAATAAAGCCAAAATTTGGCCATTCCATTGAATTTGTGATCTATTTATTTTACAAAAAAAAGTTCTGTGTCCCTAACATAATTATAACTCGTCTTGTACCATTTTAACCGGTTCACCCTGTATGTGTCTGTGTGTAATATAACATTTTTATATTTAGTATTTTATGTACTGACCAATTGTTGGTATTATTGTTATTTTTTATTACACTGTAAATCTCATTTGGGTTATAAATCACTTTGTCTTGCAGATAAATCATTTATCATATTGAATATTTAGAAAAAATATCATGAATATTAGCAGAGCCTAAGGGATTTGCTATTTAAATTTACAGCAATTAAACAAAAGTTAGAAAGGAATTTTTTGCAGGAATAAATAAAAGCGATGAAAGAGAAAAACCTTAGATTCTAATACATAGGCCTGTTACAAAAGGGATGCTAAGACTGATATGCAGTAGAAAAACTGATGTGACTATATAAAGAACTAATTTTTCTGGGGAATTTTCTAATTTGAGTATTTTCGATTAGGTCTCTTATTAGGTCTTATTAGGTCACTGGGCGCGGTAAATTTCCCCTGAACCAAAGACAAGAAACCAGATTGATCTCGTTGGAATCGAAAGAATGCATGATTCAATCCTTAGAGGTGTGTGTAAGATACGCGATGCAAATATTGACTTGAATCACCAACTAAATGCGTGGTTACATTTTAAGGGCCGATGTTGATTTTGAATAAAACACAAATTGTTAGGAAATTATTGGCATTTTTTTATTGGTATGGCTCAATTATGTATGGAACATAAAGGGTGATTTTTTAAAAGCTATAGGAAAGTTTAAAAAAAACAGTAAGAAAGTTTCAGTCGGGCGACCCGACTTACATATACCATCACCCTCAGTAAAATAAAAAATTTCTATTATATTGATATTATTACTCGATTTCTAAAGTGGTTGGAGTGGTAAATTTGTATGGGAGGTACTAGAAGGGGCGTGTCTAGACTTCTAGGTTTATCCTCCAAAACTTTATCCTGTTATAGCTTTACTAAATACAGAGTTTGGGCACGATACCGTTGGATGTATTGATATTATTACTCCATCTCTGAAGTGGGCGGAAAGGTACATTTGTATGGGAGGTCCCATAAGGGGCGCCGCTAGACTTCCAATTTTTTCTCCAAAACTTTATCCTGTTATAACTTAATAAAATACAGAATTGGGGCACGATCGTGTCGAGTATATTGATATTATTACTCCATCTCTAAAGTGGGCGGAGTGGTACATTTGTATGGGAGGTACCAGAAGGGACGTGTCTAGACATCCAGATCTTTTCTCCAAAACTTTATCCTGTTATAGCATTACTAAATACAGAATTTGGGCACGATCGTGTCAAGTGTATTGAAATTATTATTCCATCTCTAAAGTGGGCGGAAAAGTACATTTGTATGGGAGGAACCAAAATGGGCGTGTCTAGACTTCCAGATTTTTTCTCCAAAACTTTATCCTGCTTGAACTTTACTAAATACAGAATTTGGTTACGATCGCGGTAGTTCTAATAATAATATTAATCGAATTCTAAAGTGGGCGGTACCAGATGTGTGTGGGAGGTACCAGATGGGGCGTTGGTAGACTTCAGTTTTTTTCTCAAAAACTGCTTTACTAAATTAAGAATTAGGGTACGAGCGCGATGAATTTATTGATATTATTAGTCCATATCTTAAGTGGGCGGAAAGGTGAATTTGTATGGGAGGTACCAGAAGGGGCGTAGCTAGACTTCCAATTTTTTTTTCCAAAACTTTATCCTGTAATAGCTTTACTAAGTACAGAATTTGGGTACGATCCCGTTGGTGTATTGATATTATAACTCGATTTCTAAAGTGGGCGGAATGATGTATTTGTATGGGAGGTACCAGAAGGGGCGGAGCCATGTAGCCTATTTGCAATACCGTAAGTAGTTTTGGGGAAATATTAACTCGTGCAAAATTTCAAGACATTTGGTTGCGTCTTACGAAAGTTATCGTGCGAACCAGCCGGACAGCCACCAGACGGACAGACGGACAGACAGACGGACATGGCTCAAATGACTTAAAAAGTCATGAATCGAATTTCGTTCTAAGAAACCTAGGGTCTGAAGTGACTCCTTCTATGTGTTACACTTTTGGGTCGTATCAAATGATACATACCCCCATCCCTAAGGGTGATGGTATAAAAAACACATAAAATTGAGAAAAATGCATGAAATCTTTATTTTAATCGATAGTACGGTCCATATAATTTAATATTTGAAGATTATTTCATGCAAATACTGACCCTGACTGCGCCTCAAATGGTCCATCCGCTTAGTCCAATTTTGGCATACTTTTCCCAACATTTCGGCCGGTATCTCATGAATAAATGCTTCAATGTTGTCTTCCAATGCGTCAATTAAAGCGGGGCATGTGTGTATAGACATTAGCTTTAACATAGCCCCACAAAAAATAGTCTAAAGGCGTTAAATCGCACGATCTAGGCGGCCAATTGACCGGTCCCGAACGTGAAATAAAATGTTCACCGAACTCGCCTCTCAATGAGTCCATTGTTAAGCGTGCTGTGTGGCATGTGGCACCGTCTTGTTAAAACCACATGTCATGCAAGTCAAGCTCTTGCATTTTGGGCAAAAAAAAGTTGGATATCATCTCACGGTAGCGCTTACCATGCACAGTTACGTTACGATTCGCATCATCTTTGAAGAAGTACGGTCCAATGATGCCACCAGCCCATAAACCGCACCAAACTGTGACCTTTTCTGGATACATTGGTAGCTCTGGCAATGCTTCTGGCTGATCTTCACTCCTAAATCGACAATTCTGCTTATTAACGTACCCATTGAGCCAAAAATAAGTTTCGCCGCTGAACACAATTTTTCGAACAAAAAGTGGATCGTCGGCCAACTTTCCAAGAGCCCATTCACCAAAAATTCTACGTTGCGGTAGGTCGTTCGGCTTTAATTTTTGCACCAGCTGTATTTTGAAAGGCTTTACACTTAAATCCTTCCGCAAAATTTTCCACGTTGTTGAGTAACAGAGGCCCCATTGCTGCGAACGGCGACGAATCGATAATTGATGGTCATGATTAAAACTGGCCGATACAGCTGTAATATTTTCTTCACTTCGCACTCTATGTAAGCGTTTTGGTGGTTTAATGTCCAACAATGTAAATTTGGTGCGAAATTTAGTCACAATAGCCCGAATAGCCGCTTCAGTGGGTCGATTAAACTGACCATAAAATGGAAGAAGCGCGCGATGAACTTTCTTAACTGAGCACGCATTTTTATAGTAAAATTTAATAATTTGCAAGCGTTGTTCGTTTGTAAGACGATTCATGGTTAAATTATAGACCAAACTGAAGATGTTTGACAGTGAAACAAAACACAAAACGTGCGTCAGCTGTTTAAACCAGTGTTGCCAAAAAGATAATAGCTAAAAAATCACCCTTTAGTATCGGTCAAATTAACGCCGCGACCTTGGCACACCTCTATCCGATGGTACAAATTTTCGATGACTCTAAGGCATCATTGAGGTTCTATGCCGTTAATGTGCCAAATTATCTCATCATTTAACTCTTGAATTGTTGCTGGCTTATCGTCTTACACCTTTTCTTTCAAATAACCCCAATGAAAAAAGTCCAACGGTGTCAAATCACATAATCTTGGCAGCCAATTGACATCGAAACCACGTGAAATAACACGGCCATTGAATTTGTCGCGCAAAAGAGCCATCGTTTCGTTAGCTGTGTGGTAAGTAGCACCGTCCGGTTCCATATCTTTCAATTCGTCCACTTCCATTTCTTCCAATTCGGGCCATAAAAAGTTCGTTATCATCTCACGATAGCGAACACCACTCACGGTAACTGCCTGAATTGTCTCATTTTGGAACAAATACGGTCCGATGATGCCGCTATCCCATAAACCGCACCAAACAGTCACTCTTTGTGGGTGCATTGGTTTTTCGACAATCACTCTTGGATTATCATTCGCCCAAATGCGGCAATTCTGCTAATTGACGAATCCACTGAGGTGAAAATGTGTCTTATCACTGAAAATAATTTTCTTCGAAAATTGATCATCCACTATTGCCATTTCTTGCCACCATTCTGACCATTGTTGGGCACGACGACGAGTTGAGGTGGACGGCACTTCAGCCACACTATCGCGAACAGCAGCGATATTTTCTGCGGTACGAGCTGTACGCGCATGCACTGCTGTTTTCACATCTTCTACAGACCACGATTTTTCCGATTGTACGCACATCACGAAGTGCATGATATGCATTTTGATTTCAACGCCCATTTTCATAATAAGCCTTAATAACTTTAACGCGTTGCTCGATTGTGCGTCTTTCCAAGGTTCAAATTGAAATTAAGAAATGTCAAACGAAATGCAGAAAAAAATTAAAGCTTAGGTGTGGTTCACATTCAACATCGGCCCTTATAATTGACCCACTTTTTATCAACACACATCGCGATCGTAGACAAATTCTGTATTTAGAAAGTTTTAAAGAAAAATCTGAAAGCCACACCCCTTTTGGTACCTCCCACAGAAATGTACCTGTCCTCCTACTTTAGAAATCGATTAATATCATTAATACACCCAACGCGATCGTGCCCAAATTTGGAATTTAACAATGCTATGGCAGGATAAAGTTTTCGATAAACCAAATCTGAAGCCTAGCCATGCCCTTCTGGTACCTCCCACAGAAATATTCACCTCTGCCCACTTTAGAAATTGGGTATGCGGTCATGTTCAAATTCTGTATTTAATGAAGCTAAATCAGGATAAAGTTTTGAAGAAGAAGCTGGAAGTGTAGCCACGCTCCTTCTGGTACCTCCCATACAAATGTACCACAGTGTATGTTTTCGAAAGCTGACTTATATACCTTTCTAATGGCACCAAGATCATTAAAATCGGTTGAGTCATTCCATATTAATCGCAGCTAAAAGTACCTACTACCGTCATTTTTCATATATTTCGATAACTTGCCACGCCTACATATTTTCAAAAATGCAATTTCTAAAAATGAGGTTGTGTTTCTATAGGTAATATCTAACTGTATGCAAAATTTCATCAAAATCTGACAGGGTCGGGTTCAATGAATATCGGTTTTGATATGAAATTCATCATATGTAAATAATCACCTTTGAATTCTGAATCGATTTCAAGATGTTTGACTGTTTCTCTCCCCCTTTTTGGGGGTGTTCGTCTGTCTGTCCACCCGATTGCAGCCGTAGTTTAAGGGCTATGCGACTGAATTTTGATGTAGAAACGTCTATCCTCTATTTCAAATGAGCATGATCGGACAAAAACTGCTCCCACCACACAAACTCCACTTTTTTGGGGGTTTACATCCTGAAATTTGATAAGCAAGTGTATATCCAAGATAAGCAACATCGGACTAAAACTACTCGCACCTACAATACAAACTCCCCCTTTTTGGGGGTGTCCGTCTATCTGTCTCCCCAATGGCAGGCCTAGTTTAAGAGGTATAGAGCTGAACTTTGGTATGCAAGCTTCTATCCTCTAAGCGTAGGTGAACAAAACTACTCTGATGGCCTTCTATAGCTCAGTGAAAGCGACCTAGATTTGCAATCCGAAAGTGCCTGGTTTGATACTCGGCCAGGGCACTGGCATCAACATCGATGAAAAATTACTTTTCAAATACTTTCGAGTTATTCAGCCCACAAAAATTCATCCTAGATGCTTCCATTACAAAAAAACCAAATTGCGTAAGGACCAAGGAAAAGATTTATCAATATCTTAAAAATAAATTAATAAAACCAGCTGGTGCCATCTATAGGAGGAAAATATTAGTTTAAAATCCAAAACAACAACAACTATCAATCCTTGACACAAACCTATATACAATGAAATGAAATAGAGTTGCCAATAATGATCGTATGATAATCGGATTGCAATCAAAAACAACAACAACTAGCAATCCTTGACACAAACCTATCTACAAATGAATGAAACAGAGTTGCCAATAATGATCGTATGGTAATCGAATTACATACTCGATCGATTGCCGATGAATTGAAATTCGGTATTTAGAATTATAACCTCAGCTACTACAACAACAACAACATCAACTCTTAACACCCCCATACAAACTCGCCCTTTTTATGGGTTAAAAAGTAAAAAAAAAAATTCTTAGCTCATATGCGCTTCAAATTCGACGTTTCAGTAGTAACAAAATATTACCGACAAAAAAAGGATCTGATCTACTAGAATTAACTTTCACCTCTCATACAAACTCCCCTGCTGTGCGGTTCAAAATTTAATAAAATATAGTTGTAGTGCAAATAAATAGTGTTGTCACTATTTTTGCAAATGGCGAAGGGTATCTGTCTGAGCTTCGGCATAGTAGAAAATAATTACCTTACTAGATTTTTTTTAGACTATGATCTCACATCTACAGCTGACCGGACGATAAGAACAGGGGTTTCGGCAGAAATGGCGGCTGTCGACTATTCGAAAACTGCTGTCTGCAGCATCTAAGGGGCCGCCGATTACAAAAATGTAGATGTCTATGTTAATCGACTAAATCTTTAACATTTTATATGAAAATCTATGAAAAGTTGCTTGTGTCATTATGATTAATACAAGCGGCAATCATGTGGCTGGACATAAAATGTACTCAAATGTTCGTAAGTTGCTGCATTTACCATCGATGTGGCCGCTGTTCACGCTGTAAATGTAGATGACTGTATCTGGTCTCTGGACCGGCCGTGGCATAGTGGTTAGAACACGCGACTACCATGCGGGAGATCGCAGGTTCAAACCTGGCTCCAGTCATCTTAAAAGAAAAAATAAAAAAAATAAAATTTTCTTTCATTGTCGGCTCCCCTCGAATGTTGTTTGACAGCAACTTCGCAGTATTAAGCGTCGATTCAATCGTCGTGTCTAGTAAGAGCTTCTCAAAACAGTGACGTTCGCATTCGTCGATAAACAAGTAGGTGCCGTTAGTTGTGAATCTAAACATAGAAAGCGTGTTAATTCACAACAACGCGAGAAGCTATCCCATACCTCATTCATGGGGTGCAAAGGGAAATTAAGTTTTTTTTTAAGTATCTGGACTCTAACCCAGGACGCCCGCAAGATAGTCACACTTTCTAATCGTGATACAACAGTCGGTCTCTAAATCTAGGTTTAATTAAATAACGAGAAATGTCATATAACACAATGCAACAGCTAATCTGGGGGAATGGAGGAATTCCAAGTCAGGATAATGGTATTATGTCAGTATAGTAAAACCCAAAAAGGGTTTGAAATTCTGGGGTTATACTTGTTATGTGACCCTTTTATTATGTTTCTTTGCTTATTTTTTCAGCTGAAACTCAGAACCATTGATGATTCCTCATTTCAATCTTCAGCAGAATTGTGTTTTTCAGGCCCCCTTTGGTGGTTCTACTATACAGGCCTTGTACCCCCCACTTGGAATTTCTCACCCCCCAGACATTGACCCCGAAAATGTTCCACAGTGTAATCTAACAGCTTAGACTTCGTGAAAATTCCACCATTTATTCAAATAAGATGGCTTTGTTCTTACAATCTAATGTGACTGAATATGTTATCATATTTATGACATGCTATTCGAGATAGAATAACTGTTCAAATTAACTTAATGTGTATACACATCATGTTACCACAAAAACGCTGTGAAGACAAGAAACCTTTTGAAATGTATACAGCATGAAACACCCTAATGCAATATGATGATATTGAACCAAATTTATCATAATTATTTTTTACATCAAGTAGTTAATTATTCACATCACTTCTAGTTCATTATTGGCAAGCTCAAAGTGAGCAACCGACTTCAGCTGCAATGCTCATCCCCTTTACACACACACACTCTTTAATAGAGCGAATGTTTTATAATACTTTAAATCCAACATTATCGTTGTGAAATACGCTTTAGGGTGGCCCTTTAGCCTTTTATAACGTTAAGCTGCTCATTTTCCCATTTTCCACAGTAAAAACAAACACAACGTTGGCACATGAGAGGATAAACACACACGCAAGCACACACACACACATAGCCACACAGCATCCGGTTCACAATTTGCATACGCATAAGGATATCTGTCGCAAAAGGATATGTATGAGAGTGGGTGTGTGTGTGTGTGCAGTGCCTTACTTGTAGTTTAAGTCTGTGTGTGTGCCTCATTGTCGCATGTGTAAATGTATCAAACCCCACAAATGTATGTAATTATAATAAGCTTACATGTGGTTTAAAATCCCAATCGGATTCGTTTATTTGCATATAAGCATGAACATGTATGTATGTGGGTGTGGGTGTGGGTGTGCGTATGCCTGTGTAAGTATGCCCTATATAGTAACGCATGCCTACACTCACACTCACATCCTCTCAAATGTCCACATAAATAAACATATTAAGGAGGGAAGACGACATACGACACTCAATAAAACAATATTGATATGTGTCAATGAGCAAAAGGAGTATGTGGGGTCTAGTCAGTGGTAAGCAGTTGAATGCATTGCAACCAGCTTAAGGGTGTGTGTTGAGCATTGTATGTCTGTTTCTCTGTGTGTGAGAATGCAATTGGGTATTGTTGTTAAATATTGAATGCCTGTGCGCGCACTGATGTAATTTCACTCACACAACACATGTGCATGCATTTACAATTCTATAAAGAGGGAATAGATTTGATTTTGATATAACACTTAATACATATATTGCAATATTACATGTCATTTTAAACTGCTAGATAGATTGCTCGGAATTTCATTATAATGTCTAGCATAGAACATTTCTGTTACAATTGTAGATAAAGAGAAATTTATTTAATTTTAACATTTTATTCAAAATTAACATTTTAAAAATATAATAATGAACATGTGTTACAATTTAAAAAGAAAATGCATATGTGGTATTTGCACTTCTTAGTTAGCCTCACTCGTAATCAATCATTTGGAATATGAATTAAAACGATGCTGAGTGTAAATGAAAACTAGCCAACATATTACAACATTATAGCTGTAAAAGAAAATAATTTCAAGTTTCTAAGAATCACACTCATGGTTATTTAAAAATATCGATTACAAGTGACAGTAAACTACACATATACATACGCAGCACAGTTGTGAGTCAGCAAAAGAACTTTAATTTTGACTCCCATATATTACATATTATGTAACTACAGTTGTCGATCACATCACATATTATATATTTGTTTATGGAAATATTTACCCACACACACATATTGCGTTAACATATATGTACTATACATATGCATCCGACAGCAAATTGGTTATTATGGTAACCATCAAGAAACAAACACAAACATACACGAAACTTTTCTGTTTGCTTTGAATATTGTTGACGAATCCCTAGGGCTGTGTGACAGTAGAAGAATATATCGTTTGATATTTGTATATTTTGGCATTATTGCATAAAAGTTTGTATAGACTTTCGAAATTTATTGCACTTATATGTATGCACAAACATGTATTGAAATATCTATGTGTATGTAAAGATATAGAAGTGAATGTGTGTAAGGCACAACACAACACTAATGCATTTGCAGTTCTCTGACAAAAATGAAACACCATAAATTGTTTACTTAACTACTATACATGACGATTACATTCGATAGTCGTCACAGTGAGACGGTAAAGTTCACTTAATAACATTATTGCCACGCATCTTTGCTTTGAAGAAGTTTTGGTCCGCCCCTGCTTTACGATTTTTCTCTCGAAGACTCTCAGAATAGATTGATTTGCTTGTTTCATTACCCAAGATTCTGCGCTGTAGAGCAAGAAAGTTAGGATAAGTCTCTGTTAGAGTTGGAATTTTGTTCCATTAAATCGCTTGCTCAGAGCATAGTAGCTGCGGTTTGCGATCAATACTCATCTCTTGATTTCCAGGCTGACATTATCATTTTTGTTTACGGTAGACTCTTTGTTCGTTGGAACCTCTTAAGCATAGAACATAAACCACTCAGATGCCAATCATCGGGCACACATTCTTTAAGTCAAATCATGTTTATGAGCTGGTGAATGCATGTCTGTAGCTCTGCTGGCAGTCCATTGGCTCCCGCTGTATTATTGTTGTTAAGCAGTACAATTTTCGTGTTGATCTCGTTTGCGTTCGGAGATGATTGGTGTAATTTCGTCACTTATGCTGGCGTGTCTGTGGCCAGATTTCCATCTCTGTCCTTACAGGTGGGGATCCCTGTTTCAAAACCTTTGCTTTTAACATTTGTTAGAACTTACGGGCTTCATCTCTCTCCCTCGTTTCTTCCATATAAGTTTTTACCACCTGAATATGTGCTTCATCTATCTCCTTTTCTCATAACGTCTTTTCGACACAGCACGCCTTACCATTGGCTTCAGTCCTTTTCCTCAGACTTTTCCGTGACATTAGTCATTGTAACAGGGCTTGTTTGAGGGTGGTTCTTCTTTACCCAATATGCTGTCACTTTGTGTCGGGAACATCAAAATAAGGGGGGAATTTGTTTGAAGTCATTGAGATTATTGGTTGAAGTAGGCATTGGCTATGTCGTTGGTATGCAGCTTTGTGATGTCTAGCTTTTTTTGCATTTGTAGCGTTTTATGCGCTACATAATCGCGTGCGTCCCTCTGCTTCAACTAAGTGGTGATCCGAATTAGTTTTCAACTCACACAGATAGTTGGAATAGGCATTAGCTAGCTCTGTAGAATGCAGCATTGCGATGTATGGTTTCCGTTTCATTGATTTTGATTAGAAAGTAAGCCGAGCCTATACATGTAATAACGCTTGAAACATGCCTTCCGCCGATTGCCACGTAATCAATCGATCAGGCGATATCCAGGTTACGTTGTGGATATCTTTCTGGTTCCACACAATACTATGTTTCTTGCCGACACGAAACTAACCAGTTTGAATTCGTTATCGAACGGCTATGAAATCAAACAATCTTAATGTAATGGGCTGGGCGTGGCCATTTTCCTTCAGACGCCCATAGAAAGCATCTTTGATGTCCTCGTCTTTGTCTTCTGTCGGAGCGTGAATACAAATTAACGTGATGTAAAAATATTTAGCCTTGGTGCGAATGGTGGCTTTTCGGTCATTTACAGCGTTTAACGGCGACACCAGATGCCGACGTCTATTGTCGACTTTGAATCCACGTCCAAACTCATTCATTTCTGCGTAGATGTTACAGTTGTTTCGTCGTGTGCATCCCTATTCCGTCTGTCCCATTTCCTGTATGACGGTGATGTCGAGAACATCCGCCAATTGGATAAAGACTCTATCTCTGTAGAGAGATTCCTAGGCATATCCTTAAAACGTGTGAGAGGTTCGTCAACATTTGGGGAGGGGGGAAGGTTCTTGATTTTACTTCGTGTTTTCATAATAGTTTTTTATTTAAAAAGAGTGGCTTATAAGGCCGTTAAGCCCGATCCTAGTTTCTAAGGACTGTCAAAGACGCTAAGAGAGCGTTTGTGTTGGGCTTCAGTAACTTCTGTTTCCTACTCCGTCAGACACATAGGTGGAAGCATGACATTTAGGTTGCTCAACATTGCTCATTCTCACATTTGGTTCAGTGGCATTGCCTGGGGAACACGTGATCTATCCGACGTTGTGAGCTTCTTATTTACTTCCTTTAATGCTGTAGACAGCGAATAGTCGAGTCAAACGGCATTTGTCTAGTAAAAGCTTCTCACACAAAAGTTGACGTTCGGATTCATTGTTTAACGGTAGGAGTCTGAAACTGAAGCATGTTAACCCACTTAAATGCGAGGAACCATCACATTACTCATACAAGGAATACAATGAAAAATGCGTAAATAGATAAGTAAATATGTGTGATTTCCATAATCGAAAATTCAATATCAGCCTCCGGAAGTCACTGCATCTCTTCATAAGTATCTGAGCCCTGGCCCGTCTGGTCTTCCCCAAAAAGCTGTAGGTTCCCGCCAAACCTTTGCTAGCTTTCCAATTTTCCTCTAACTGACTACCACAAGAGTGACGCAGAGGACAGCAATGCAAAAACTACAGTTATGCTAACGCACACACACACACACTCACTCTGCTGCAAGAGCGACAAACAATAGTGTGCACTGAGGCGTTCACATATGACAACGCATTCAAGTTCTACTTTTTATGCTTGCCTTGCCATAAAGTACTCTCCGCAGTATATCATAGACTTTTGAGTGTGTATGTATGTGTGTGTAGTCGGGCGCTAAGTCACAATGAGATATGGAGATTTGGTAAACATGAAAAGCTTCAATAATGAAGATGATGATGCTGATGGCGGTGCTGGCGTTTATAATGACAGCAATGTTGACTGCAACTTTTGTACAATGGTTGTCAATGAAAATTTATTACATTCAAATGCAGATATTTACCAGAAAAATTCAAAAACTAAGCAAGTAGCGTACGCACACACACACGCAATAGCATTGATGGAATAAATATGCAGTGGTATCATCATGATCATCATCGTCATTACATCATTGATGATATAAGCACTACGATAGATTTTATATTCTCTATTTATGTATGTATTCTAGATGTGTGTTTGTCAATGTTACAATACTACTACTGCATCATGCATACAAGCAATTGTTAGTTATCACAACTTATACTCATACAAATACTCGTCGTCGTACTCATTGTGTACGAGGGCTGCTATATATATTTCTGGCCTAGGCAACAATAAGTGTTGCCAGGTGCAATCTGATATTTCCATTGGAAAGGTTGACATTTTTTAGCATAACATCACTCAGAACGTGTTGTCATTTAATCGTGAATTGTTAAACTTACAGAGCTTTGAACAATTCAATTCCGTTAAAAAATGGAATTGACACGTGAGCATTTTCGTGCGATAATTTTTCACAACTTTCGACGTGGATTATCCAGACAAGAGTGCATCGATGAACTTAAGTCTTTGTATGGTGATCAAGCACCATCATATAGCACCGTGAAAAACTGGTATAACGAATTTAATCGTGGTCGCAGTTCGCTCAGCGACGAATTCCGTGAAGGTCGTCCAAAAACGTCCGTTGTGCCAGAGAACATTGATGCCGTGCGTGAACTAATAATGCAAGATCGTCATATGACATACCGGGAGATAGAGGCATCCTTGGGCATTTCTCCCACCAGCATACATTCGATATTACATAAACACCTGACCGTAAAAAAGGTTTGTTGTCGTTGGATCCCGCACAATTTGACAATCGCTCAAAAAAAGGCTCGTGTCGATTGGTGCAAAGAAATGTTGAAAAAATACGATCGCGGTGCTTCAAAAGATGTTCATAAGATCGTCACAGGTGACGAATCTTGGATCTATGCGTATGAGCCCGAAACAAAACAACAATCGACCGTGTGGGTCTTCGAAGACGAGCCAAATCCAACGAAAGTTGTTCGTGGAAGAAGCACTTCGAAGCAAATGGTCGCCTGTTTCTTCGGCAAAACTGGTCATGTGGCGACTGTTCCGCTTGAGCAACGAAGGACGGTCAATTCTGAGTGGTACACCACAATTTGTTAGCCTGAAGTCTTCGGAGAAATTCGAAAAACAAACAAGAGAAGACGAATCATTCTTCACCATGACAACGCGAGCTCTCACACATCGGCTCAAACCAGCGCCTTTTTGACCGGCCAAAACGTCGAATTGATGGGTCATCCGCCGTACAGCCCTGACTTGGCACCCAATGACTTCTTTTTATTCCCGCACATCAAGAAAAAAATGCGTGGTCAACGATTTTCGTGCCCAGAAGATGCTGTTGAAGCGTTCAAAAACCATGTTTTGGAGGTGTCTCAATCGGAGTGGAAAAAGTGCTTCGACAATTGGTTTGAGCGCATGGAAAAGTGTATAAATCAGGCTGGAGAATACTTTGAAAAACAATAAAACAATTTTTGATGATAAATATTCGCATTTTCATTATTAGGCCAGAAATATATATAGCAGCCCTCGTATCAATACTTCTCTCCGCACAAGTGGCTCATAAATCGTATCAAAAAATAACAAAAAAAAATCCCCCAATCAAAATTAATGCACAAACGAGATTCGTTGTTATGAATTGAAATAAATTCTTATCGGGGATTTAAAAAGTATGGAAAATAAATATTAAAAGCACTTATTTCTATTTGTTGCTAATATAACATAAAATTCTTATTTGGCAGATTTATTTTTATGCTTTCGGACATTCTTTAATTTATAAGTTCCAGTGATAACTTATATGATATATGACAACAATAATATTTCTTATTGTGGTGGCTGGTGTCAATTGAGATTATTTGCCATTATTTATAATCTTTGTGTGTTTTTGCAGAGTATAAATGCAAATATATTACTTACTTTTTATTGTGTACACATAAATCGAATAAATGCTGTGCTATTTAAATTCCAAAAATGCATTTAAGTAGCTTATAAATGTATGCAACATAAATATGGGATTTTTTTAAGCTTAAAATTATGCTGTTTTGTTTGTGTTTAAGATAGTTACCATGGCAATGATATGTATTTCTTTATATTAGACAGCAAAACTGTTTAAACGCAGGTTTTTTTAGTTTCAGTTTTTTTCTTGTATTGCCACTTCAGAAGACCTCGCTCCAATCCATGAGGATGGTATTAACTGTCCACCTCTAGGCCAGAGCGAGTTACGAGTGGCAATAGCCCGCCTTAAAAACAACAAAGCGGCTGGAACCGATGGTCTGCCGGATGATTTGTTTAAGACAGCAGGGGAAGAGCTGGTTGGGAGTATGCATCAGCTCATGGAGAACATCTGACGTACAAGGTCTTTTCAAGCATATTATGTGAACGTCTAAAGCCAATTGTAGAAAAACTAATTGGATCTGTTTAGTGCGGCCTTTGACCTGGGAAATCTACGACGAATAAAATATTTACCTTATGACCAATCCTGGAAAAAACTCATGAAAAGCAGATTGACACCTCTTTGTCGACTATAAAGCTGGCTTCGACTTTCCGATAAGGAATAGCCTATATGAGGCCATGGCTGAGTTTGGTGTACCTACACAACTAATTTGACTTTACAGATGTACCTTGAACACACACCAAATCCTCTATTAAGATTGGCGAGGATCACATTGAACTATACAACACGGAAAGAGGTCTCAGGCAGGGTGATAGATTGTCATGTACACTATTTAATACAGTTATGAATATGGACAGTCTGCCGTCCATATTCCACAAGAGCCACATGCCACTAGCTAATGTCGATGATATAGACATCATCACTCAAGGATATATCCTGGAGAAGTCCAAAGAAATGCGGATCGACACCTACCATTTGTTTATCGGTTACAAAGCTGCATTCGTCAGTACGATCAGATTGTGAGTACGATACGACAGAAATTATTAGATGCTATGTCTGATTTTGGTGTCCCTGAGAAATTGATACGTCATAATGGAGGTGTACTAGATATCATTGGTCGAGAACTGCTGGATGTTACTGCAGCCTTTTCAAGCATAGAAAAGCAGTTTGCAAAAGTGGGTGTAGTGATAAATTAGGACAAACCCAAGGTGATACGTTATAATGGAGGTGATATAGATATCATTGGCAGAGGACAGCAGGATGTTACTGCAGCCTTTTCAAGCATTCAGAAGCGAACGGCAGAAGTGAGTCTGATGATAAAATTGACGAGAACTTCTGGATGTTAATGCAGCCTCTTCAAGCATTGAAAAGCAGTTGGAAAAAGTGGGTCTGAAAATAAATGAGGACAAACCCAAGTTGCTACGTCATAATGGAGTTGATATAGATATCATTGTCCGAAGACAGCAGGATGTTACTGCAGCCTTTTCAAGCATTGAGAAGCAGTCGGCAGAAGTGATTTTGGTGATAAATTAGGATAAACCCAAGTTTCTACGTCATAATAAAGATGATATAGAAATCATTGGCCGAGGACTGCGGGATGTTACTTCAGCCTTTTCAAGCATTTAACGGCAGCAGACAGAGTGGGTCTGGTCATAAATGAGAACAAACCCACGTTGATACGTCATAATGGAGATGATGTAGATATCACTGGTCGAGGACTGCGGGATGTTACTGCAACCGTTTAAACCATTGAGAAGCATTGAGAGCAGTGGTTTTGGTGATAAATGAGTATAAACCCAAGTTGCTACGCCATAATAAAGATGATATAGATATCATTGGACGAGGCAGCAGGCAGAGTGGGTCTGGTGATAAACGAGAATAAACCCAAGTTGCTACGTCATAATAAAGATGATATAGATATCATTGGCCTAGGACTGCGGGATATTACTGCAGCCTTTTCAAGCATTTGACTGCAGCAGGCAGAGTGAGTCTGGTGATTAATGAGAACAAACCCAAGTTGATACGTCATAATGGAGATGATGTAGATATCACTGGTCGAGGACTGCGGGATGTTACTGCAACATTTTTAAGCATTGAGAAACAGTCAGAAAAGTGTATCTGGTGATACATGTAAACAAACCTAAGATTTTTGTTTCAACGAACAAAGTGTCAGCTGATCTGGGAAACTTCATGAACTTTGACAACTATAACTTTGAAATGGTATATTATTTTGTCTACCTTGGCTCCGCCGTAAACGAAAATAATAATGTCTAATGATCTAATGGCAAAGCCCTCTCTCAACGAATAAAGATCCAACTCTCCACACACCGATCCTTACTGTTTTGCATTACAGCACAGAATTCTGGGTAATAAAAAAAGTGGATCAATTTATTCTGCGAGTCTTCGAGGGAAACTGCGAGTACTATCGTCAATTGAAATACGTTTTACAAATGGAAGGAATTGCTCCAGCTCGAAAAGTCTTCGACAATAAACATGATGGGTGGCACAGGAGAAAGCGACCAAAACTTCCTTTAACATGTCTAGCACTATATTCCACAAGAGCCAAATGCCACTAGTCAATGCCGATGGTATCATTGGTCTAAATCTGCGGGATGTTACTGCAGTTTTCTCATCACAAGAAAAGGAGTCAGCAACGAAGACAAAATAAAAATAATGACTTCAACGAATGTTGAAAATTATTGTTTTTAAATTGTAGATAGATTTGCCTACCTCGGATCTTCCGTCAACAGGAATAATAATGTCAGCCAAGAAATCAAGCAGAAATAGTTCTCGACAATAGATATTTATACAGACTTCGGCAGCACTTTAGTAACACCACCTTATCTTGGTATACTAAGAAACAGCTATACCAAATGTTAATTTTACCCGTTCTGTTGTATGCTGTCGAATTGTGGGTGCTTACGATAACGGACATACAAAACATGGGAGTATTCGAGAGAAAAGTACTCCGAAAAATATATGGACCTATCTGTGTTGACGGTGAGTTTCGCCATCGGATGAATCATGAGCTGTATGAGCTTTACCAAGACACCGACGTAGCTAAAAGAATCAGAATCCAATGACTTCAATGGCTGAGACATGGTATTTAAAGGCAAACCTGGGTCACTTAAGTAAGTTAGTAAATAACTCTTAAGCTACAGCTCATATCGGAGAACAGACAGACGGACAGAGGAATGATTGAAGATTACATTCTTAACTTCAACTCGATACATCTTAAACTTCGTAATCTGGGCGACACTGATCATTTACATATACATATACATATATATCTATATAGATATATATTGACATACCTACCATGCTTCTTTATGTGCGTTCCAAATAGAAGAATATAATGAATATACCCTTCTTTCCGGGAAGTGTGTAAAAACAACAAGAATCGTCAGTGCTGTCGACTTATACACGGTGAAAATTTTATGCTCTCCCAACAAGCGTTGAACATTGTTTGACTGTCTGTGTTGAATGGGAAACAAGCGTGTGTGGTGTTACTTTCATAACACCCAAGCAGAGAATGACTGTTTTAATTCAAACAAACTTTCGAGTATGTGTAAATTGCCGATAGTGTTTGAAAAATAAGATTATGGCCAGTCTCGCGACGCTATGAAATGCCTAATGCCTATAAAAACATTATTAGTAATCCACACATATAAGTAATGGAATAAAACAAATTCTTTCAAGTAAATATGTACAAAATTCTAATATATATAAATACATTTTTCTATGCTAATACTTTATTTTCCTTTTTAAAAAATCAGAAATTAAAAAAATATTTTGCATTTAAAATTTTCTGTTTTTCCATTTCTATGAGTAATGAATCATTTTAAAGGAAAAGCTATAGGTCCTTATTGAAGATTCGATTACGTTTAGTTAAATATAAATCGCAATCCTATAAAGTGCCTTCAACGAAAGATATGGAATGCTATGTGTATGGTTTATAATGTATCCATTCGTCCCATTAGTATATGGGGTTTCTGCGGATTTAGGGTTTTGTCATGTACATATTGCTGAGTTCACACAATAAAAGCATGACCTTAAAAACATCCCCACATTTCGTTTTAAATGTTCATAGAAGTAGGCTTCAAAGCAAAAAAGGTATTTCGAACTTCGCTTAATAGAAAGTCCTAAAACCCTTATTTCATTATTTCGAATTTGGTGCTGAGTTAATAGTTTTTATAAATAATTATATCCAAACTATTAACTAAAGCTCTTGCTTATAAAATATTCTCACTAACAACAAATGATACTGTCTTATAGATACTTACACACTTTTTAATTGTATATCTCATAAACTTTGTGTCAATTTAGTTCACAAAAGCATAAAAATTTCTTGTCAGACGCTGAAATATATATACTCTCAGTAAACTACATTATATACAATATATCTCTAAATATATCCATATATAGAAATTGTAATATTGCTATCTTACACCTAAAAATATTGTGCAATATTAGTTTAAATTTACATCTATTACTTACGTATAGAACACATAACCCTATGCATCCTCCCACATCATCGTACTTACCGCTATCATCCATTGTGTCACCCTCATAGAAACGGCGGGTATAAACGTCACTACCGGTGGTAAAGTCATCGTTAAATATTGGCAATTTGTGCATTTTGGTGCTAGAACTACATCGGGTGTATACAGTACAGTACAGAAGACATGGTGAGTGAGATTAACAAAAATAATTGCAGTGGGTGCGTAAGTGAGCAGTGAGTGCACAAAGTGAGAAAGAAGTGAGAAAAGAAAAACACATTAAGCATGATTTACAAGTGATAAATATACAAAAAATAAACAAATTTACATAAAATAACCTCAAGACATTTAATGTCATGAGCTTAAGCTTAAGATTTCACAGATATGCTGTACATCAATTTATGATAACATGTTGGTAAATAACATCATGAGTATCATCATCGTCGTAGTCATCATCATCATCATTTAACACAGTCTGCTGGTGCGGCAGGATTACTCAAATGGCTGTGAGCAAAACTCTTGGAAATTCTTGTTTGTTTGTGCATGTGATGAGCGCTTATCGGTATGTATTTGTTGTGTGTGTGTGTGGGTGTGTTTTTATCGGATTTTGCATATTTTTAAAAACAAGTCATTTTGTCATATCACTTCCGGTGTTAAAAATACCTTATAGGCTTCAAAGCATCAGGTAGCTAGTAACCGACAGCAATTAAATATTAATATTGATATTTCACATAAAAGTAAGGATGCTTAGCATATGCACTCATACGCACATAGTTGATGTGACAGATAGTCAAGCATGTTTGTGTTTGTGTTGTATGCATCCTGATTACATATGTAAGATTAGGCATTATGGCATTCAGGGTAAACAAAGATGTTGCATGAAATTAATCTATTGCAAATATACGAAGGGTTGGCAAGGCAGTTATCAGATTTCTTACGCAAAAATATTATGATTTTGATATTAGAATTCAAGTGCATGACGAAATCTGAACCTATACGGAAATTTTAGTCACGTAAACTGTCTAAGAAAACCTCTTACCCTATGTATGTATGATATTGTTGAAGTCTTGAGTTATTGAAATTAACCGATTTTTTTATTGAAATTACTTATGTATTATTAGTTGCCTGCTTATGAAGCGTAAACGGCCGCAAGGTATACAGCAGTGGTAGGCATAACCAAACGCATGCCCACAACAAGATGGTGTGCTTGCGTTCGGTAACAAGAAAAATAATGTCAGCCTAGATATCAAGCGTTAATAGTGCTCGCCATTAGATATTTTTACAGACTTCGGTAGCACTTTAGTAACATCACCTTATCTCGGGATACGAAGAAATAGCTATACCAGGTATTTATTTTACCCGTTCTGTTGTATGCTGCCGAGTCGTGGGTGTTTACAGCAACGGACGTACAAAACCAGGGAGAATTCGAGAGAAAAGAACTCCGAAAATATATGGACCTATCTGTGTAGCACAAAAACCGTCCTCGCTGTTGAATTGGACACGATGAAAATGTTGTGCTCTCCCAACAATCGTTGAACATTGATTTTCTATCCGTACTTGTATCAGTTTTTGTGTTGCATGCGAAACAAGCGTGTGTGATGTCACTTACATAACACTCAAGCAGAGACTGAACGTTTTAAATCATACAAAACTATCGAGTACGTGTAAATTGCAAACCATCGCGAGGCTATGGGGTGCCTAACACTGGTTTACATTCATCAACAATGTAAAAAATTAATTTCAATATCTCTAGGCGTTTAGTCGTTTTGTATGAGGCTGTCGAGAGGGTCTTATAAGGCACCAACTGAGAACTAGGGAAAAACTCTCTTATGAAATCGAACACAAAAAATTAAATATTAAGAGTATAATATATCAACATTTTGAGGAGTTCCTTTTAGAAGCTATTGCGAAATATGAATTTTCGCAAAATTGACTAATTGGTATAGGAGGTAACAGTAGGGCGCAGCACAACTTGTCCTATTTTTTCGTATATCAACTTTCAAAATTTCGTTAAACTGCATACCACCGAGATAGCCCATGCCTACTTTTCAACTCTCACAATTACTGCAGACAAACTCCCATAATCCTGATGTTGCCTACACACAGTTGGGACCGGCCGTGGCATAGTGGTTAGAACACGCGACTACCATGCGGGAGATCGCAGGTTCAAACCTGGCTCCAGTCATCTTAAAAGAAAAAATAAATAAACATTTTCTTTCATTGTCGGCTCCCCTCTAATGTTGTTGACAGCAACTTCGCAGTATAAAGCGTCGATCCAATCGTCGTGTCTAGTAAGAGCTTCTCAAACAGTGACGTTCGCATTCGTCGATAAACAAGTAGGTGCCGCTAGTTGTGAATCTAAAAATAGAAAGCGTGTTAATTCACAACAACGCGAGAAGCTATCCCATACCTCATTCATGGGGTGTAAAGGGAAATTAAGTTTTTTCCCTACACACAGTGGCAACATATTGCGCATTCTTCGATCAATGTCGTACTGGACAATGAGAAACCACACTCAGAAAAGCTATGGTACGATGAGGAACGCGCAATATCTAAAAAAAATGAATGCTGCATATAAGGCAATACTGCAGCCAATAGTAACGCTGTTGTGACTGAACGATATAACGAGGCGAGGAGAGAGACGAAATGCCTTTTCAGGAAAAAAGCGTCTATGGAAGTAATAAGACAACCAGGATATCGGAAAGTACAGAAACCATAAGGTAAAAAGCTAAAGCTTTGGAACATGTATCCCCGTCTGTAAGGAAAGAGATGGAAATCTGGTCACAGACACCAAGATATGCTGCAAAGATAGCATAAGTGAGGAAATCAAGCTTATCATCGTAGACGGAGTAGATTGTATACAAACGAGCCGAAACGAGATTAGCACAGCAATAACATAAACACCATTTGGTTTAAGGAATGCAAACTCGATGTTTGGAATGTGAGCGTTCTATGTCCTGTGCGGTGCTCAAAAAAGGCGATCCAAGAGTGTCTACCAACTACCGCAGAATCATCCTTTTCGCCACCGCATGCAAGGCCGGGCATGCTATAATAGTTAGAACATGTGACTAACATGCGAGATCCAAGGTTCGCCTTCAGTCATCTACATTTTCTTTCATCTACGGCCTCCTCGATGTTGTTCGTCAAACAGCTGACGTTGGCATTCTTCTATCAACAAGTAGGTGCCGTTTGTTGTAAGTCTACAAATACAAAGCGTATTAACTCACAATAACGCGATAAGCTATCTCATATCTCATTCGTGAGTGTAAAGGGAAATTAAGTTTTTGTTTATATATGATCCTATCGAGTGTGTTATATGAAGGACTAAACCCCAGCTTAGTGAACCGGAGAGGACCTTATCCACCTAGGAACTTTTTGGAAAATATATATATAAAACAACCACCGACCACATATTCACGATATAACAAATCCTTAAGAATACCCAAGATATCCATCTGCCATCCGTTTGTCGATTACAAAGCAGCATTCGACAGTCCGATACGACAGTAACTATTAAATGCTATGGTTGAGTTTTGTATCCCTGCAAAGTTGATACGACTTTGCGGAATTACCCTAACCGTCTTCAGTCAAAATAGGCAAAACTGGCAAACAAGGCGACAATCTATCATGCGGTCATCATAATGGAGATGATCATGCGGAAGGCTGCGTACTATCTTTAATAAAAGTCATATGCTGCTCGCCAGATGTAGATTTTACATCCTAATGATGATCATACGGTAATCGAAGATATAGATATCATTGGCAGTAGGACGGCGGAATGTTACTACGGCCTTTTCAAACATTGAGAAGCTGTCGGTAGAAGTGGTTCTGATGATAAATGAGCAAAAACCCAATTTATTTGTTTCAACAAATAAAGAGTCTACTCATTTGGGACACTGAGTGAACATTGACTACTACAACTTTGAAATTTAATTTACTTTCCTTGGCACCGTATTAAACAAAATTATAGTAATAATAGCAAACCGCCGCTACTTTGCTATGAGTAATCCCTCTCTCGACGAACAAAAATCTAATCCGTCGTCGTATGAATAATAATGTGTATAACCACATCGACGTTGTTAAGCGCTGGCTGGCACATGTTGTACGAATGGATACGCGGCTTAGGTTTAAATCACAGACAATTGTCATGTCCTGTCTACAGAATATTACTATGTCCTGTCTTCAAAGTCTTATAGTCTGAAGCAACTGTAGTAAAACTATCCATTTCGTATATAAAGTCAAAATAGGTCAGTAGCATCACTGACATAAAGTATACAAGGATGTTTAGGAAGTAGATAGCTTTTTGTAAGAGATCTACAAAAGCACAAAGAAGGTCGAGGGTTTCGGTACCATTATTAATAACATATGGACCGTAAATCCATGATTTCAATTTAATAGGCCAAAATTGCTAATGTTACTGCAGTATTCTAATACATTATGAAGAAATCTTTTTCTGTGGAAATTAAAACAAATTGAAATCGAACGAAATTAACATTCTTAAATAAACTTTTTAAACTAGACTAAAATATACAAGACAAGCCTTGAAAATTATCTTTATGCTATAGTCATGCTTTATGCTTCTGTCGTTTAAAAGAAGATTATAGACAACATCATTAATATATATATGTACCCTTCCTCTATATTTTCCATCACCTAAAATCAATTTCACAATTTCCCCATCACATATAGTTTGATATGTATAATCTGTCCCAATCTTTGCAATGAACCTCCAAGGAACTTTAACAAAATTTAATCTAAAATAACTTTCCCTTACACATAGTACAAACTAAACGCAACAACGGAAGTCTTATTTCGAACCTCTCGCACCTAAACACACACACACACACAATATTTGTAGCTTTCACATGTGAATATAATATTCACTAGAAAATCAATATTAGAATTTTTCTTGCAACTGTTTATTTAATTTCCCAAAACAACCATAACTACCAGCCGGCACTAGAACGCCAAAACAACCACCCCAATTCTGCCAGAAAAGTCCCGTCTCACTCCACGCCATTAAATTACATTTTAAAATCAGATTAGTTTGTAATCCCCAAAAGTCAAGTACTCTATATAGCTTACGCTGCTACCAGCCAGAACGTTTTGTTGGGTCTATAACCAGTATGTACAGGATGTATACATCTATACTGTAACATGCATACATATGTATATACATATATATGGATATGGCGTGTTGTATATTTTTCAAACTTGAATTCATATATTATGCATATACAAACACACGCACACACACACATACAGCCACTGTCTAAAATGCCATATAAAGTTTAGTAAACAACTGTAAGTGCGTGTGAGTTTTCCCTCATAGATTCTTGTACGTACGTACATAGTACGTAAACGTAAACGTAATTCTTTGTATTTTCTATTTAATTCGTTATTATTCATTGTAAATGTTAGTGTATTAAATTTATAAATATACACATGGTGTGAGTGTGTGTGTTGTAAGTATAACTCACACTCTATATAGTTGAACACACATAGAATTGTAGACATCATGAGTGTATGTGTCAATATGTGAATATTGCGGTTTACACCAATACAATCAAGAGAGAGCGAGACGAAAAAACATAACAAATACGATATACTCAAAGGAATAAATTATTTTAAAAGCTTTTTAAATAGCAGCAAAATTTGTCTGGGGATTTTTTAATAACAGATTCAGAGTGGGGGGCGGAGTAGACATAGATATATTGAAAAACTTATTGTACTCGTATATTTACTGATAAGTTGGTTTGGAATAAAAAATGATGTATTTTTTTTAACGAGAACTAAGTTTAATTTGGGTTAAGATTTTCTAACACTCAAGATTTTCGGAAATACAGTTCGATTGATATTTTGTTAAGCTGGATCAAGGTAGTTTGAGATAAATCTTTATTCGTGCAAGATTTACTATGTAATTACACTCGTATTTGCAACAGCAACTTATCACGACGTGGCCAAACTGAAGAATAACCATTGGTTTAAATCACAGGCAATTGTCATGTCCTGTCTACAGTATATTACTATATTCTATCTCCAAAGTCATATAGTCTGAAGCAACTATAGTAAAACTATCTGTTTTGCATATAAGGTTCAAATTGGTCAATCGTACCACTGACAGGAAGAATATCGTAAGCTTCAGTACCATTACACAATGCAAAAGTCAATGTTGGGGGGGGGGGGAGGGAGTTATAACTGAAAAACTAAGCGAAAATATCAATATAAGCAATAAAGTAAAAGGTCATGAAAAAAATTACCCTGAGAACTGGTTTTGGGTTTTGGCTTACTGACCTAGTACATTCACCCTGTCTTGGAATTTTTGTTCCACAATGTTATTAATAATATAAGGATAATAAGCCAAAATTGCTAATGTCAATGCAGTATTCTCAAACATTAAGAAGGTACCATTTTCTATTGAACAGTTCATCTTCGATCCTTGGCTAGAACGTGGTGTGTTAGATAATGGCGTATTGAAACGAATAGGAGCAGACTTGATATTTAGTAAATACTTACATAATATCCCTTTACACCCCATGAATGAGGTATGGGAGAGCTTCTCGCGTTGTTGTGAATTAACACGCTTTCTATTTTTAGATTCAAAACTAATGGCATCTACTTGTTTATCGACGAATGCAAACGTCACTGTTTGAGAAGCTCTTACTAGACAAGCCGATTGACTCGACACTAATACTGCGAAGTTGCTGTCGAC
This sequence comes from Muscina levida, assembly GCA_964034835.1. Classification (NCBI taxonomy): domain Eukaryota; kingdom Metazoa; phylum Arthropoda; class Insecta; order Diptera; family Muscidae; genus Muscina; species Muscina levida. The sequence goes on from OZ035880.1 coordinate 103,453,202, forward strand.
AACATTCGAGGGGAGCCGACAATGAAAGAAAAAACATTTTTTTTCTTTTAAGATGACTGGAGCCAGGAGTTGAACCTGTGATCTTCCGCATGGTAGTCGCGTGTTCTAACCACTATGCCTAGGCCGGTCCCATTTAATAAATAACCTTGGGTAATAAACTGACTTTACTACGGAAAACATAACTTATTTGGACATGGGCTCTGATTTTTTAGAGTATTCTCTCTCTCTATTTTTAGAAGCTGATGGAAGGCGTAAAAAGAGACTACCACCAATTCGATAAAAGGTCCAGTTTATTGAATAAACAAGTAAGAATGTTTCTGTCGGGTAAACTGACTTACATATACCCCCACCCTCAGTAAAAACATAAAATTTGCTTAACCAAATCGCGTTGGATGTATTGATATTAGTGCTCTAGGCTTGTACTGAGATCCTGGGAATCCCCGGGATGATTTCCCTGGAAATAAAAAAATTATTTTTTCTTCAGTTTGTTAAGCAAAGATGCACAGAATGGCTTGAAATTTTGCACAGATCATAAACAGAAACTTTGTTGTATTCTCCCAAAAAATGTTGCAATTTGATGGAACGCTGTTCAAACGTCGGTCCGGGAGCTAAGAAATTTCTATTATTATACCATCATCCTTAGGGATGGGGGTATATATCATTTAAAACGAAAAAAAAGTGTAACGCATTAAAGGATACGAGTTAGACCCCAAGTATCTTAAGACCAAATTTGTTTCAGGACTTTCTAAGGCGATTGAGCTATGTCCGTCTGTCTGGCTGGCTGGCTGGATGGCTGGTGGTCAGGATAACTCGAGTAAACCTTAACAGATCGGTAAAAAAATTTATCAGTAGTAATATTTTTCAAAAACCAACTTATGGGATTGTAAATGGGCTAAATAGCTCCACCCTTTGTGGAACCTCCCATACTAAATTACCTTTTTTTGAATAATTAATATATCTTTCATAACTGCCAAACAGACTATCGGAGAATATTTAAATTTGGTCAATTTATTTATCTTGCAATAGTAGACAAACCCTAAGAAAGCCGAAACCTTTGCCACACCCCTTCTAGTACCACCCATACAAATGACCAATTTGACCCTCAGAGTTCAAATACATATCTTTTTTGTAAGTAAACTGAATTCACTCAAATTTTTCGTATGATGTTCACTTATCAAAAATGGACTCAGAAATTAATATGAACTACTTCTGTTCACGCCTTCTTGTACCTCCCATACAAAATTACCTATTTTTGGAACATTAATATTTCCCCATAACGTCTAAACCGGCAATCAGATTTGGTCAGTTATTTTATCTTGTAATAGGAGGCATAACCTCAAAAAACCTAACTATTTGGCACACCCCTTCTGGTACCTCCCATACAAATGACCGAATTTACCCCCATAGTGTTACATACATATCTTTTTTACAAGTACACTGAATTCAGTCAGAATTTGCGTAAGTTGTACGCTCATGAAAATTTGACTCTTGGATGAATATGGACTTTATCGGTTGACCCCTTCTGGTACCTTCCATACAATTTTTTAATTTACAAAAAATAAAAATTTCGGACACATTGATCTGCCCCTAACGATACCTCGTAAACAAATAAGTCAAATTTTTACGGTTTTGCTACATGTCTTTAGACCATTGGTATTATTGCCGACAGTCTAAGCTACAGCCGTTTACGCTCCAAAGCAAGCATATACCTCATAAAACATAAGTAATTTTATTTATCTCTATAGTGGGCAGGTACATTTGTATTTGAGGTACCAGAAGGGGCTTGGCTAGACTTTTTTAGATCTTTTTTTCCAAAACTTTATTCTGCTCAAACTTTACTGAATACAGAATTTGGACACGATCGCGTTAGGTAAATTAATTATATTAATCGATTTCTAAAGTGGGCTAGGGGATAGGGCGTGGCTAGACTTCCAGTTTTTTTCTCAAAAACTGTATCATGCAATAGCTTTACTAAATAAATAATTTGGGTACGATCGCGTTGGATTTATTGATATTATTACCATATCTCTAAAGTGGGCGGAAAAGTACATTTGTATGGGAGGTACCAGAAGGGGCGTGGCTAGACTTCCAATTTTTTTCCCCCAAAACTTTATCGTATTACAGTACGATCCCGTTGGGAGTATTAATATTATTACTCGATTTCTAAAGTGGGCGGCATGATGTATTTGTATGGGAGGTACCAGAAGGGACGGGGCCATGTAGCTCATTACCAATACCGTAAGTAGTTTTGGGGAAACATTAACTCGGGTAAAATTTCATAACATTTTGTTGCGTCTTTCGAAAGTTATCGTGCGAACCAGCCGGACAGCCAGACAGACAGACGGACATGGCTCAAACGACTTAAAAAGTCATGAATCGAATTAGGTTCAAAGAAACCTATGGTCTAAAGTGACTCCTTCTATGTATTACGCTTTTGGATCGTATCAATTGATATATACCCTCATTCCAAAGGGTGATGGTATAAAAATAAACGGAAAAAGTGCTAAGGAGAGTTGGGATATCAAACTGGAAAAGAGTTGAAGCTTAAAGATTTTACAGGATCCCCACCTGTAAAGGGGGAGGTGGAAATCAGGTCTCGAACACTACTCGAGTAAATATGTGAAAGACTAAAAGTAAGGTTAGGTACTCAGCGGCTTAAGGAAGGACTTAGAAGGCCTTCAAGAGCAGTCAATAGGCCTTCCTTCTTCCTTTCATCGAACGCTAGTCGAGTTTATATGTGAAAGACTTAAAGGTTATGTTCACAGCGGCGAAAGGAAGGGCCTAGAAGGCAGTCAAAAGGTCTTCCCTATTCATTCCTTCTTCCCTTCCAAATAACATAGAGTGTTGTTGGAAGGCAATGCCATCAATTGTTGCTTCTTATAAGAAAACCTTACGGAAGTAAACCTTGCTGAAGTTTGAACTCACTACCTGGCAATTGTTAGTCAGCCATGCTACCATCTAGCCTATGAAGATGCATTCGAATTGCATGGCTGAAATTAATCATAAGCTGTTTTATGAAAAACTAACATACACCTTCCTCGTGTATACATATTTCGTTTCCCTTCTCAAAGAAGGCCTGCAGAATTAGTCTTCAAAGAATCGAAAGAGAAGGCCTGTTATCAGGCACCTTGAAACAAGGCCTGATGACATGACGTCAGAATGTCTTGTAAGAATCCTTGTCGATTTCGCCGCTGGGGTAGATAAACGTAGCAATTTGAGATGCAGACCCACTAAGGATATGAAATTTATTGTGATAATACTTAAGATAGCTAATCTTATCGCTCCCTTTGAACAATCCTTAGCTCATTAAATTTGCTCCTGAGTGGAAGTACACTAATACGACTTGGTCCAAAAGGAAATTAGAGCCCAATGTTGAATAACTCCTATTCCCCAGGGTTAAGCAAGTCCAGAGAATGTGTTTTGTTGACTTCTACTAAACATTATACCCACTTACTTAAAAAAAAAAATTTATTTCCCTTTGCACCCTGTGAATGAAATATGGGATGCTTCTCGCGTTGTTGTGAATTAACATGCTTTCTATTTCAGATTCTCAACTAACGGCACCTACTTGTTTATCGACGAATGCGAACGTGACTCTTTGAAAAGCTTCTACTATACATGCCGATTGTCGCGACACATATACTGCGAAGTTGCTGTCGACAACATCGAGGGGGCCAGCAATGAAAGAAATATGTCACGGCTGTTTTCTTCTTCATCCCCACAGCTACTGCAAAAATCACTTATCGCAACTCTCAGTCTTATTACATGACTTCCAATCGGACAGTGTCTCGTCATGACGGATACAAGCAATGTGACATCGGGTCCTGTTAGTGTTCGGGGCCACATTTGCCGAACAAACGCCCACCTATGGGGTTTTACTATACATAGTCTATCACTCAGAAGGGATAACAGTTCGGGTAGATGCTAAAACGATGAGACATCTCGTTAAGAGATTTGCAGCAATCCAGGGCTGATAATGAGTTCGGACGACAGAACCCAGAAATTTGATAGCAGCTTGACTATAAAATAATATGTTAATCTCCGATTTATATATCCGCCCTTCCGCTGCTTGATTGAGTGCGGCTTTTGACCTGGTAAATCCACTATCTATCAGATTTCCATACTGCGACAACTGCTGAACAAGCTGCATTCGATAGTACAAAACAATAAAAACTATTAGATGCCATGGCAAAGCTTGGTATCCCTAGCAAGTACGAAATTGTAAGATGAAACTGAGCGACGAGAAGTTCTTTGTAAAGATATGCAAAAATCTGACGGAGGCATAAGAGGGATTATCTGCCACGCGACCTCTTTAACATCCTAATGGAGATGATCATGTTTAGGGTTGCAGTAAACATGATCTTTAATAAAAGTCACATTCTGCTCTCACACGCCTTTGATATAGATATCATTGGTCGAGGCCTGCTGTATATTACTGCAGACTTTTCTAGCAATTAGAAGTGGGTCTAGTGATAAAAATTCACGAAAATCAAGTGACGAGTATTGATAGCAAACCTCTGCTACTATGTGATAAGAGAACGTTGTATTGACAAAGCGTTCCATTGGGAAACTAAATTGCATCTGTACCAGACACGGTTTCTTCTTCTCCTACTCTAGGGTATATGATCCTAGGTTATGACACATGCGGATGTATCTGTTCTGGGGTCTTTGAGAGCAAAATACTGTGACAAATATTTGGGTACATTATCGTTAACGAAAAGCACCGTCGTCATATGAATTATAAGTTGTATAACGACGTCGACGTAGTAAAGCGCGTACAAATATAACGAATGCTGGTTGAATGTATAAAAAAGCTCCAGATCGAAAAGTATTCAAAATTTCGTTGGATTTATCAGGTTAAGGAGTTGTGATCTACGGAGGCAATTTATGCCAGTCAAATAAGATTAAGAAAATGGAAAAGCGTATAAGCTTTTGTGCGATTTATCAACTTATCTAAGGTTTTTGATGATAACATCATAAAAATTTTAATTTAACAAAATCCTTCTCTTAGTTTTTTGTTTTATTTTTAGAAACATTTTATTGAAAACGATCGTTTAAAGTTTTACCAATAGCCTTTATATCGTTAGTAGTAGCAACTTACTTCCAGCAACGTTGGCAGTATCTAAGTGCACACCGATGTAATGGTGTTCAATCATCCACCTACTCCATTTAACAAACTCAATTCATTATTCCAAAGTCCTTTGCAGTTACTCACCCCAAAATTACACATAACATTCAAGAATTTCCAGGAGCTTTGCCAAAACGCAGTTGTTATCTTGAATTCAAACTTAACTCTACAGCAGTGAATAATAAATTTTGGTGCATTGTATTCAATTGTTTTTAATATTAATTGTGCATAATATTATATATGTATAGTTCACGTCAATGTGTATAACGGTATACGAATATTATGCAAATAAGTCTTAAGTTAGTGTAAAGTCTTCAACAACACAAATACATTTATACTTTGTCATACATAAGATACACTCGCAAACACACACACATACATTGAAGATTTCGAATATTTGTTGACATCACCCAGAGGCGCTGAGGTGGAGTAGTGGCCGGTTGCCACTGTCGTGGGTGGTATAATATTAAATATTGGTTGCTTTTGCTGCTGATGCGGTTGTTGTTGTTTCTTATAGAGAATATCATCGCCATCATTTGTATGAGTGTAATACGTCTGCCGGTGAATATCATGAATATCAACAACATTATTGGATGCACCCAAGCCGGTTGTTTGTATCGTTCCAATGCCAATGCTGATGCCACCACCATTTTTGTGGCTACGTGAGCCACCAGTGTCCACTACCACAACAACATCGTCTACACTATGCTGCAAATCATCATCAAAATGCAAAGAGGTGGGCGAAAGGTGGTCATCATATTGATGCTGTTGCTGGTGCTTGAGAATAACAACACCTGGCGGTAGTGGTGGTGGTGGTGCTGCAGTAGAGGTGGACGTGGCGTAGGGCGATTCACCGCCAATTTCCATAACCACATCATCGTCGGAGGTCTGCGGACTGTGTGAAGCCAAAACTAGGGGATTATTTAAGCCCCACGATGGTGGATGCAAATAATGCGGATAACTTGAATAAATTTCCGCTCGTATGCGATCATCGTAATCATCATAGTCATCCTCATCGTCGTCATCGTCATCATCATCATCATCTTCATCATCGTCATCGTCGTCTTCATCATCCTGCTCAACATTTACCTTACCCATATTGTCACCTGCGGTGGCTGCAGCATTAGCGTTATCCGCATTGACATTATCTTTGGTGTTGTAAGAGCGATGATGATGATGGTTGCCCGGTAAGACTTCATCACCTGTTTCCATATAATCATCGCGATTATCAAAATGTTGCTGTTGCTGTTGTTGCTGCTGCTGATGATGAGTATGAAAATCTTTGCGAAAGTCTTCTATGCTATTATTAAGATTTTCATTGTCGCCACCTGCACCAGCACCACTAGAGCCACTAATTCCTCCTCCATACTGGTGATGTTGCTGCTGATAATGATGGCTTATATTGTAGTGTTGCTGCTGTTGTTGCTGCTGTCGTTGTTTTAATGATGTTGTTTTTCTGTTGGCCGTCTGCTGCTGTTGCTGCAATTTACGTTGCTGTCGTTGTTGCTTTTTCTTAAGCTTTTCCTGTTTTAATTGTTGCTTCAATTTTGGCGTTAAACCATTAGGAAAGAATATTAATCTGTCTGTAATTAAACGTTTTTGGTAGATGTTGTTGTTGTCGTTGTTGTATTTTTTTTTTTGATTTTTTGTCATTTCATTTCAAGAAATAACACAAAGAAATATATAGTAAAGAATTCAAAATAGAAAAAGGAGTAGAAGAAAATATACATAGACAAATACATATATACTCGTTTATATATATAGAGAGAGATAGAGAGAGAGTGTTGCTATATGTGCATATTGTGCATTTTTCGGTGTATTCAGACATTCTTAATGTGCAATAACAAATTGGTGGTTTTGCTAGTGTTGATAAGTAGTTGTTAGTAAGTACATGAGTAAGTGTATTGGTGCTTTGCTTTTAAATCTTTCGGTGGTTGGTTAGCAGTGAGTGCCGGAGTGCTTTGATAGTGTGGTGTTGTTGCAGTGCATACTAGTGCTCTGAGATACAGTAAGTGTTGAGTGCCGATATATACTCGTAAAGTGAGTGCTGCTAATTAGGTGTTGATGTGCCGAATTTGTGGGTTTTTCTTTATTTTTTTTTTAAACAAAAAAGATAAAAATAATCAAATGTGCAAAAATTAATGAAAATTTAAAGAAAGTAAAAGACTGAGTTAAACTGAGTTATAATAAACTAAAAAGATATTTAATACACATTGAAAGCCCTTAGAAGTACTTAGAAATCATTTTGCAAGGGTAAAAATAAGAGAGTGTCAAATGTTTTCAAGGTTTAATTTTTCCCAAACTATGTCCGAATACCTTTATGATAATAATATAAAGTTTTAAAAGACGCAATGTTTATCTAGTAGTTAATCAATGGAAAAGTATCGCAACTTTCAAATTTTAGTTTTTTTATTGTTATTCACTTGGAAATGACCAGAATCTCCCTTTGGAGGTCCTCAATCAGCCCACAACGCCCTTTTAGTGAGTGGCAAATGTGAGAAGGACCAATGTTTTAGCAACCTTAATGGCATCCCAGTGATAAATGAAACGAAGTACCTATTTAGTAATCAATGACATCAGTATGAAATGTAAGCGGGCGATCTTATTACCTACGTTGTCATGCGTGTGTAATGTAAAATATATAGTCCAATCATTATAACTCCGATTACACTGCTATTGGAATGGCACCTACTGAGAACGTCACTTACTTCGTAATCAAGCACGCTTAAAACTCTGCTAATAACGTAACTATAACTGAAATGGCGCTTACAGGCATCGTTGCTTACTTTGTAAGCAAGAGCTCACCAGGCCAGCGGTAAATGAAACTAAGTATCTATTTAGTAATCCATGACATCAAAATGACATTGTAGCGAGAATCTAAGTACTTAGAATGTTATGCGTGTGTAATGTATAAAATATTGCCCACTTATTATAACTCCGATTAAAATGGAACCTACCAATATCGTCGCTTACTTCGTAAACAAGCGTGTTATCAAGCTCGCATAAAATTTCGCTGATGATGTAATTGCAACAATAATGGGACTTACTGACAACTTTGTAAGCAAAAACGCACCGATTAAACGGCCTATGACACTCCCGCGTAAATATAAGAGATGGTATCTTTGAAACGTCTTAGTGAGTAGATAACAGAAGCTGCTGAAGCTCAACACAAAGGCTTTGGCAGCCGCAAGAAACTAGGATCGAGTGCGGTGACCTAATGAGCTATCCTTAAATAAATGTTCTATTATCAAACACACAAAGACAAAAATCTTCACCCAAATGTTAACGACCGCCACAAACTTTATAAAGACCTTGATTTAAGAATTTGCACCTGAAATGTCCGAACTCTCTACAGAGATGGTGCTTCTATGCAATTGTTGGATTACCTCGACAAATACGAGACTGACATCAACGCCATAGACGGGACAGTGATGCACACGACGAAAAAAATTTGACATATTTTACAGTTGTCATGCAGAAACCGGCCGTGGCATAGTGGTTAGAACACGCGACTACCATGCGGGAGATCGCAGGTTCAAAATTGGCTCCAGTCATCTTAAAAAAAAACTTTCTTCCATTGTCGGCTCCCCTCGAATGTTGTTGACAGCAACTTTGCAGTGATAAGTGTCGAGTCAATCGGCGTGTCTCGTAATAGCTTCTCAAACAGTGACGTTCGCATTCGTCGATAAACAAGTAGGTGTCGTTAGTTGTGAATCTAAAAAAATAGAAAGCGTGTTAATTCACAACAACGCGAGAAGCTATCCCATACCTCATTCATGGGTGCAAAGGGAAATAAGTTAAAGTCATGCAAAAAGACACGCATTTAGATGTGGATTCATAGTAGGCAAGGGGCTTTGACATCTGGTCTAGCGGTTTAACCCTGCAAGTGACCGAATAGCCACTATCCGCATCCGGGCGAAATATTTTCACATTACGCTGATTTGTGTACACGCCCCGACGGAAGACAAAGACGAGAACATTAAAGATGCATTATATGAGGGCCTGGAGGAAATATATGACCACCACCCTGTCATATGGCATTCAATTGGTCTGGGAGATTTAAATGCTAAAATAGGAAACGAATATACTCTTGGTTCAGCTGTCGGATAATTCAGTCTTCACAATAACAACTCCGCAAGAAACATGGTAGTGAATGGACCCAGATTCCAGTATAAAGATAAAGACTAAGAAACAATACAACTGCAGGAGCCGATAGCTTGCCGACAGAGCTTTTAAAGCCGGCGGCAATGAACTGACAACGAGCATGCTCAAGGAATGCATAGCAGATGTTTGGAAATAGATTTTTCGATGTTCTATACTCAAGAAAGGCGATCCAAGTGTGTGTACTAACTATCGCTGGATTAGTCTATTACACATCGACCAAAAAAATGACAATCCGATACGACAGGCACTATTAGAAGCCATGGCTGAGTTTGGTATAACATCGATTATCACTATCTCAATCAATTCCCGAGATATCAGGGGCTTAAAAAGCATAGCAATGACTACTTAACTTTTGTTTCACCTGTACATCCATTGTGTATGCTTTCAAATGTCACCAATGTTTTCCATGACTATAAGAGATATGGTAAAAGCAAACACATATTATTTTAGGACTTTATTTCAGCTATTGAACGGCTTGTTACTACTTAGTCAATATACGAAAGAAAAATACTCAGCGGCAATAAACTGATTTGAGAACAAATTCATACTTTAACCTCATTGCGGCACACCCTAATGTCCAACTATCGATATAAAATTTCTCACAATATATTCCTAATATTGGCGAAAAGAAACGTAAGGTGAAGACAGATGACCAACATCGCGATTAATACATATTTTTAACGAAATTCGAAAAAATGCCATATAAGGAACACCCTAATGCTCTTTGTGAACAATTAAGGGGGTGGAGTATTCCGATCATATTGGTTGTTTCTAGAAGTTATTCAGTTATACAATAAGTACGTTTTTGGTAAAGATAGCAAGTAAAAACATAGCACAATGGCCCAAAACTCCTAAAAAACTGATTTGTTTAAAGTAGATAGTGTGTTTTGAGAGCTATTTAATATCCCTAGACTTGTTCAGATTGTATAGGTTTGTTCAGAGAAGTTATTCGGTGTTACCTAAACTACAATTTCACTGAATAGAGTATGCAAAAAATCTGGATTCCCTACGACATATTAAAAAAAGTGAAAAAATTAAAATTTTTATCGAAGTTTTTTGAAAATAAACGAGGGAAGTCTAATATTTTTGGGAAATTTTATTATATCAGTTTCTTAAGCGGACTATTAGCTAAAACTTTGTTGAAGAAGAGAAAGAGCTAGATTAAAAACTGTAGAAACTGTTGGCCAACAATTGATGTCACCTTTTTTCAAGGGGTCCAATGGATTTCAAATAGTTTAGGGGGCCACAAAAAAAATTTGGGAGCCAATCTAGCCGGTTGTACTATCAAACCTATATAGTCTCGTTCGGGTGTTTTTTTCACTGTTGCACTGTGTAATCAGCTGTGAATTGTCAATAATTTACTTTTCACCACAACGTGAACTTTTCCTAGTTACGAAATTGCCAGAATACCGGTAACAAGAAGTGGTTACAAAATTGTAACAAAATTATGGTGAAAAATTTTTGTTACCAAATTATTAGAATAGGGCCGCACAGTGGTCGATTTGAGTCGAAAACTCGCGCATAAGGTATTGGTGGCCTCCCAAAAGCTTTGGCGGCATCTTGACTTATCAAAACCCATGGAAAGACCTTGAGGGATCCTTGACCAAGCGTTGACTTCAATACGGAGACATTATCAAATAATGTATATGACCAATTCCACGGCAAAAATGTCTATTTAGATTAAAGTTTCGGAGAATTTTTTCATGCACTTTTTCGTGTATTTGATGAACTTTGAGCCAAAATTTCATTGTATAAAAATGGTTCAAAATTTTCTCGGGAAGCAACATCCAGTTTTTTTAAATTTTTGAGGAAATTTCTGATCTTTGAAAAGCCGTTAAATTCAATAAGGTCAATTTGAACAATCAGAAAATGTTACGGGAAATATTTTTGTAAGGGTATTGTGTTATTGAATATCATCATGTTTGCAAAGAAGGTGAGCCCCATGAACCCTGTGTTAAGGCCGGAAATCTTCGATATCTTGATTAATTGCATATTGTTGCAAACAGAAGAAGTGACAAAGTGTAACCAAAGGATCTACCTCTAAGATGAAATTGGTTTCAGAGTGTTCCGCGATGTTCCAACATAGTAGCACATGTTTGAAAACCGTCAAACGGTATTTTTCAGTATTTGACGAATAATTTCGGGGATTTTTAGGTTGCAAAATAAAAATCGACCCTATGTTTCTGTAATGGAAAACGCCTCAATCGAAAGAAACTAGCTGTTTTCTAAGTGAAACATTATTTTACTTCCGAAATTAAGAATATTTATATGTGTACTATGTTGGGAAATTTTAAATCATTTGAGGAATTTCTGTATAGTCATCCTTTTTCTTATTCCCATTTCCAACCTCATGTGTAGCATGTTTGACTTAATTCTGTAGCTCATAAGATAGATTTTGGTTCGAAGATTTCCTGTCTGTCGCTCTCAGACTACAAATGTATGGATCGAAAGTGATGAGGAATCGCTGCCATATATCTTCCAAATTTTGTTTTCTAGACATCTGCCTCGCGTAGTTCGTCCGAAAATTCTTAAAATCTTTGTTCCTGTGCTCATGAGCTTCTTCCGATAATTGGCCTAAACATGAAAAAAATATGAGTAATGGAAGAACTTGGAAAAATATTTATAGGTAGTAGTGCTTTACTTAGTGGTAAAATCGCTGAAGTAGTGATATCCGTACCATGCAGCAACACTTTTTGCATGGTGGGTGACATACTCCACCAACAAAATTTTTCTACGACAAGCCTGGCAGTTTCGAGACCGTAAAATCTGTATTTGTTTGGGTCGATCTCATCTGACATATTTATACACGTCAAAATGACAGCCAAGCGATGGAGTATATCTTTATCAAAACCTGTAATCTCTAATAATATTTCAATATCTGAAAAGAATCTCCGGGCAGTGTTCCCATCATTTGAGGAATCAAAACCTATACAAATTAGAGATGTGTGTTGTATTTGTAACCCTGTGTTAAGGCCGGAAATCTTCGATATCTTCATTAATTGCAACTTGTTGCAAACAGAAGAAGTGACAAAGTGTAACCAAAGGATCTACCTCTAAGATGAAATTCGTTTCAGAGTGTTCCGCGGTGTTCCAACATAGTAGCACATGTTTGTAAACTGTTAAACGGGATTTTTCAGTATTTGACGAAAAATTACGGGGATTTTCAGGTTGCAAAATAAAAATCGACCCTCCAAACGGTGGAATTATCTTTAAGAAATGTTAAAAGAGGTAGGAAAACAATCTAGAAGCTCGAAAGTGACCCGTGACGTATTGCTTTTCGCCCTTTTCGGGTTATTGTGGTTCAGCGAATTTACATCGGAAAAAGCTTCCATAAAACATTCGACGGCAGATTATGGGTTAATATTTAGCTATGGGGGTGCAAAAATTTGGTTTTGGACTACCTTAGACTATCAAGAAAAGCTAGACATAGTTAGAAAATGGTTTCTGGAACTTCTAAAATTGACCCTCATGCGCGCCTTTTTGAAGGAAATCGACCACTGTGGGCCGTTAGACAGCAAAATGTCATTTAGTAATATTTTGTGGACTTTTTTAAAATATTAAGGATATTTAATAAGTATTTTACAAATTCTCATATATTGATCATTTAAATTTTGTCTAACTGTCGATTTAAAGTCGTTTAAATCGGCAAACTTATACTGCTTAAATAATTTCACTGTTTAATGTGAAATCTTTTACATTATATGTATTACATAAGCCTGTTATAAATAACATATAATTTGTGCAATTAACTAAAAATTCATATAAAAGTGCGGTTTGGTGAGTGCTTTTTTTTATTGCAAAAGAAAGAAAGTGCCTTAGTGAGTTAAACATATATATTTTTAATAATTTACATATCTATGACTGTAACAATTTCGTATACTACCTTATCCTCTTCGTTAACTTACGTGTAACATTAACCATCCATTTACAACTTATTGGTTGAATGTTTTACTTAAAACCGATGGCTCTTTGTTCTTAGCTGTCTTAGATAAATTTAATTTTTTTTTTTTTGCAAATGTGCTGAGCTAAACTAATTACGTATACAAAGCTTGCATAGAACAAACATAACTAGATTTAATGGACATTAACACAGAAAGCTTAATGCTTTAGCTGAAACGCAAAAAGGAGGAAAACGTAAAGTTTCTCCAAATTTGCAGCAGTGAACTAACAAATGCTTGGTGGCAATTAGGTGGTGCTCGCTACTACTTAAGTGGTGCTGGCAAGGACGAAAAAAGAAGAGTGAGAGAGAACTAGGTAACGAGGTGCAAACATTTCAAAAGCGGTTTCTTTTTTGTAGGTTTCTCTAGCGTCTTTTTTCGTATCAGTTTGGAATTACTTTTTTGTATTTTTTTTTGGTTATTATACATTTAATAGGATAATTACAACTGAAGCAAATGCTTTTGTTATTTTCATTTAAATTGATTATACTTTTTTTTTAATTCTTGAAATTATTGGTGAAATTACAGTGAGAGAGAGAGCGATATAGATAGAGAGAGAGAGACAGAGCGAGTAGGATTTGGTTGTGGTGAAATTAAAATAAAAACGCACACACACTACAAGAATTTAGTTAGTTAGGATAGGACATTTGTTATTTGGCATTGTTCATTTCAATTCGTACTATAGTTAGAATACAAGGATGAATGGTTTTGTTTAGAATTTATTCATATTAATTTAATTTCAAATATACACAATGTTAATTTGGATATTCTTGTTTTTTTTTTTTTTTTGGCTCGGTTATTTATTTAATGCAGAAGCGTGCGTAAGTTGGTAGGTTGGTTTATTTCTTACTTTTTTGTTTGGTTAAAGGCGAGTGATTGAAAATCATAAGAGATAACAATAAAAACAACAACTTATATGGAAATTATAAATATTTTTTTAATAACAAATTATATTTAAATGAAAATAACACAAAAGTACTTAAAGGATAACTAAATTAATACACAAAAAATAAACTAACTTTAAAAATCTTAAGAAAATGTTTTCTTTTTTTTCATTAATTTTTTTTGGTAATGTTTTTTGTTTGTGTTTTCTTTTTTTCTGTTAAAAACATAGTTGGTGGTTATTTCTTCTTTAAAATTCAATTGTAGTGTTTTGTTTATTTCATGTTGTCTATTGTTTAAAAATTTTAAATTTTATCTTGTAGTGTTTGATAGTGTGTGTATTAGTTTTTGTTTGATTTTTATATTTAAAGTTTTGTGGTGGGGGGGGGTAAAGTTTTGTTTTTGTATCTTGTGTCTTGTTAGTGTGTCTAAGTGACAAAAACTTACCCACACACGGATTGTGATTAACTATATTAAATATACGATCACAGCGTTTTTTCATATGATTATTTGGACATATACAACCGAACATGGGTGATAATCTTAGATTTGTCCATGAATCGTGACAGGCATCTCTGAAAAAAAATAGATAAAAAAGATATATGAAAAGATTCGTACAAAAGTGGTATGATTCTCGAAAAATAAATATAGGTAATTTGTTGTGCAATAAAACTCTACAATTTAGATTGTCTACAAATTTTTTGGTTCACAAAAAGGTTGTGTTGTTATTTTAACTCCACCTTTTTCAAAGTAATAAATAAAAGATTTACAATAGAGTTACCTGTGCAAGAGGTAATCGCAAGGACAAAGACAACACCATACTCCATAGCTCTTTGGCAATAATTCTTACTTATATTGCTCAGTACAACATTTTTCAGCTAATTAATTAGGGACTCAATTTTGAGAATTGCACATGAAAGTAGCCCCAAAAATAAGCACTTCTACATCATTAGTTTTGTCAAGTTGGCTGCATTATTTTTTTGCTCGTTGGATTTTTTGCCCTTTTTCTATATTTTAACACGGTTATATCTTGGTATACCGTACGTAATATCTCTTTTGTGTCTGAAGCCAAGTTGTGGACATTGAAGACGTACCATATAGGTACGCGGTATCGCGGCAGAGCAAAGGTAGACAAAATATTCTTCCATTTCAATGTTATAGTTGAAAATATTTACGCAGCGTCCCTTTTAACGTTGCAACAAATAACTTAGGCTTGTACTCATCTCATGCTCATCCCGCAGTCCTTGTCCAACAATATCTATATCATCTTTATTATGACGAATCAACTTGTATTTTTCCTCATTTATCACAAGACCCACTTCTGCCGAATGCTTTTAATGCTTGAAAAGGCTGCAGTAACATCTTTGCAGTCCTCGGCCAATGTTATCTATATCATCTCCAATATGATGTTTCAACTTTGGTTTGTCCACACTTATCACCAGATCCACTTCTGCCGACAGCTTCTCAATGCTTGAAAAGGCTACAGATAAGGCCCGCATTCCTCGGCCAATGATACCTATATCATCTGCATTATAACGTATCAACTTGGAAATGGCCTCATTTTCACCGGACCCACATCTGCCAGCTGCTTTTCAATGCTTGAAAAGGCTACAGTAACATCCCGCAGTCCTCGTCCAATGATATCTATATCATCTTCAATGAGACATAAAAACTTGGGTGTATCTTCATTTATCACCAGACCAATTTCTGCCGACTGCTTCTCAATGCCTGAAAAGGCTGCAGTAACATCCCGCACTCCTCGGCCAATGATATCTATATCATCTCCATTAAGACGTATCAACTTCATGGGGACACCAAACTCAGTCATAGTATATAATAATTTCTATCGTATCATATTGACGAATGCAGTTTTGTAATCGATAAACAAATGGTAGGCGTCTATCTACATTTCTTAGGTCTTCTCCAGGATATGTTGTAGTGTGAATATGGTCAATCGTGGATTTACCAAGTCTAAAGGGCTTTAGTCTTTCACATAACACACTAGAACGGACCTTGCAAGCGACAGTTAAAACATTGATTCCGCGATAGTTGGTACACACACTTGGATTGCCTTTCTTAAGCACAGGATATAGAACACTCAGATTCCAATCTTCGGGCATGCATTTCTTGAGCCAAGTCATGTTTATGAGCGGGTACATGCATTGCCAGCCTATCGCCGTCGGCTTTTAAAAGCTCTGCCGGCTGTCTATCGGCTGCCACAACTTTGATATTTTTAAGCCGTGCAATAGCCGTGCTGATCTCATTTTGGCTCGGTGGTGGGCAACATACTCCGTCGTCGATGATTGGCATGATTTCGTCACATATGCTGCCTAAGGGAACGATAAGAAAACGAAACTTTTCCGTCTCTGTCCTCTTTTCTTCCAAAGAGCATCTCCCTTCTCTTCTCATTGTAACGCTCTGTTACAGAACGCTTTGCCATTGGCTGCAGTTTTGCTCTGTATGCAGCATCCTTTTCCTCAGATATTTCACAACATTCTTCATCGTACCAGGGTTTGTTTGAGCGTGGTTTTTCCTAACCCAGTACGGTCGTTGCTGCAGTTGTCATAGAAATCGCAATATGTTGGCACTTGATGTCGGGAACATCAGAATTAGGGGGGATTTGTTTAAAGTAGTTAAGAGACTATCTCAGTGGTATGCATCTTTGTGATGTCTAGCTTCCTTTGCGTTTGGTTACGAATGTTTTATGCACAGCTTAATCGCGTGCGTCCATAACGCTTGCGACATGCCTTCCATCGATTACCACGTGACCAATCTGGTTTCTTGTATTTTGCTCAAGGGATATCCAGGTTGCCTTGTGGATATCTTTATGCTGAAATCTGGTTCCACTCACTACCATGTTTCTTGCCGACGCGAAGCTAACCAGTCTAAATGCGTAATCGGAGTTGTTGTTGTGTAGAGTGAATTTTTCGATTGCCGAACCAAGAGCATTTTTCGTTCCTATTTAAGCATTAAAATCTCACAGAACAATTTTAATGTTATGTGCAGGGCAGCGGTCATATATTTCCTCCAGGCGCTCGTAGAATGCATCTTTAATGTCCTCGTTTTTGTGCTCCGTCGGGGCGTGTATGCAAACCAGCGTTATGTAAAAATATTTCGCCTTGATGCGAATAGTACCTAACCGGTCACTGACAGGGTTAAACCACGAGAACAGATGTCAAAGTCTCTTGCCGACTATGAATACACATTCAAATTCGTATCTTTCTTCATGGCAGCTGTAAAAGATGTCACAGTAACGAGCCAATTGTGCATTCCTTGGCTGCGAGTAGATGGTCAATCGGGACTTTATTTAAACCACACTTCACATGCACGTCGATGACGCTTGATATTATCTTAAGAGATTCAGGTGATTCCAACTGCTAAACCAAGAGTATCTTTCCTTCATTTCAGGGCTGCGGTCATATATTTTCTCCAGGCGCTCATAGAATGAATTTTTAATGTCCTCGTCTTTGTCTTCCGCCGGGGTAGGTACACAAATCAAAGTGATGTACAAATATTTCGTTTTGACTTGTTGTTATTTTGTCACTTATGGGATTAAAATTCGAGATCAGATATCCAAGTCTCCAAACAACTTTGAGGTCGCATCTAAATTTGTGTCCTTTTGCATGGCAACTGCAAAAGATGTCACTGTTCATTCGTCGTATACGTTCCCGACCCGTCCAACGCATTCTGTATCCTGTATGGCGGTCAGCCTTATATTTCTCAAGGACATTCGCCAATTGTATAGAGTCATCATATCTGTAGAAAGTTCTGACATTCCAAGTGTATATCCGCAAATCAGGGTCCTTATAAAGTTTTCAGGGAATCTTCAATATTAGGAGGATGATTTTGTCTTTTAATTTTTTAGTGTTTTCAAAATAATTTTGTATTAAAGGACTATGATGAATCTGCCTTCGAAGCAGGTCAATACGGCAGAAATTACTCCAAGCCATTGAATGACGTTGCTCAATAACGATCAGTGAAAATGAGCTGGGGCATTACGGGGGCATTCTATGTCATACGAGACCCATAACAAGGCAACGTGAGGCCTCTTCACCATAGTAATGGAGATGATAATGAGGAAAGCTGAAATTATTACGATAATCAACAAAAGCCACATGCTACTTGCGTACGCTGATGACGTAGACATCATCGGCCTAATACTGCCGATGTATGTATGTTACCTACTCCCTTTGATGCATCAATTATTTCCACATACAACTATCGACCATTAATAAATCTGCCTCAAAAAAGCCTACATACATCTCAAACAAACTGTAAGCAAACTGTTATACTAGAGATTCCAACTTTCACACAAACGACTTCCTCTACATTAATTGTTTGAAATCTCTAGTTATTTTAAGAAGCCACTAAGTCTTTCAAAACTTCAAACAATTTAATGGAGTCACTGCCCCCTATAGAAGTTTTTGAGAAAAACTATTCACCCCCTACTTCCCTTCCTTCCTCACAACGGCAACTTATTAAGTATTCTTAAAAGTTCTTTCAAAATGTCTTACTCCTATGTTTAAATATACCTAAAAATCATTATAAATGCATCTTTAATAGATTTAATGTTAGCATTTCTGTCGACGCCCTCTCACAAACAGCCAAAGAAACGAAGCGACGGTGGCAGTGAGATGGGTGAGGGCGAGAAAATAAAGTAAACTTTCAAACTTTTCTGTAAATATTGTATAGTTTTCTGATGCCCTTTCGCTGCAGTCGAAGCCCTCTCCGCGTCCCTGCGCATACAAGTACATTCTCTCATGTATTGCCACAGCAACCTTATGGGACTTTTAATAAAATGTAGTAAAACTTTATATAATATGAAATTGTTTAAACAAAGTAAAGCATACATACATATGTTTAGGTACACATAGCAGTAGTATAGGTGGTAGAAAAAGAAAAACGGAAATCATAAAACCAACAGGCACACACACACTCAGGTACACATGGAGGCATGTGTGTGTGTGTGTGTAGAAGAGTTTTTATAGAAACGGATACAATCATTAGAAATTTGTTGCAATGCACTTTGTTTGAATTCATTTACTGTATGGTTATGCGGAGTTGGGGTAAGAAGTCTTAAGGTTGCCATAGATTTTTAAAAAGGTACAACACAAATTATGTCATGAAGTTTATGTACAAAAAAGCATGACTACAGGTACAAATTGGTAAAAAGTCAACGTTCTTCTATCGTTTTGCACCTAAACCTCCAACTTTTCTCTTTCGATTCTTAAAATATATTAATTGAAACATTTAATTTCACCATACCCTCGCATTACAAACTTAAATACAATGCAACGTCCACCACCACCACGAACACCACTACATTGCATTATGATTATGTACCATAGGGTCGAGTTAAGTTGAGTTCGAGTTTTACTTTTACTATTGCTTAAACTACTACGACGACTACCACTACTGCCATTACTATAAAAATACCTGTGAGAGTATAAAGTTTTACTAGTATTTTCACAAAAGTTGTGTTTGCCATACACATACACATATTCTCTTTTGTGTGTTTGTTTTTATCCATACATATGCAACTCACTCTTACATACATTTACTGCATGCAATATAAATGAGTTTCGGTTTGAGTTTGGGTTTGCCAGGCAAAGTTTTCTTTTTTGAACAACGTTTTGTTTTCCTACAAATCTCCCCCCTTCCCCCTCTGTTAAATACGAAGTTGCATGCAACAGCACTTGGAAACATGCTTATAGCCATAATTATTAATTATTGAACAATCATAGTCTTCTCCAACTAACTGCAGTCGTTGTCCTTGTCATGCTGCCGCTGCTGCTCCCCTGTCTCCCGTTCTCTTCTACACTTTCACTAAGTGTACTCCTCGTTGTTCCTTCCCTGCAGTAGTAGTTGTTCATCGTTGTTGCAGTTATGGCAATTTTTGTAGTAATTATCATTGGCAATAATATAGCCAATAATCTCTAGTAGTATGAGGCCAAATGTTATGCACTGGGGTTACATGGCAATTGAATTCAATTGAAAAATAATGGAGTTGTGTGAGTTGTTTTATTGGTCTATTTCCAGTTACATCTATGGATACTCATACGTGTGTATGTATGTATATATGGGGGCACAATTATCTATGAATTTTGAGCATGTGGTGGTTGTAGGGTAGTGGTCTATTCGGATCTACTTACCTACTGTCCATTTTACATTTATTGTCTCGGACTTTACAATGTGTTTTGAAATCTTCAAAGAGTTTTAGGCATTTGCGTTCTTGTTGACACACCGACAGGGCGTGATTGCAGGTTGGTAAAGCATCGATTGGGTATGGATCCTTTTCGGCTGAAAATGGAAAGAAAGGGAAATGGTTTTTTTTATAATATATATTATATAATTAATATATCTTTATATATAAAAATGGTGCCAAAAATATATAGTAATACATCAATTGAGAACGTCTGGGCCAATTTTGCTCAAACTTATTTTGGAAAATTTGAAAAATCGAAAATTGCCATTTTGTATGGAATTTTGTGTGCATTTGTAACAGAATGGCTTTTCGTATAGAAAAATGGAAAATTTTTGTTGAAAAATGCGGAAAATTCCGGAAAAATTCAAAAAATTTGAATTTGTTTTTTCGACGAAATTCTGCATTTTACAGTATGATTAAATAAATTTGGACGATGGAACTGTGAAAAGTTTCGGAAAATTATTCCAAAATGACTTTTCGAATGGAAAAATAAAAAAAATGTTGGTGGAAAACTCGGAAAATTCCGGAAAAACTTGGATTTTTCTACAAAATTTTCCATTGTATCGCTTGATTTAATAAAAATCGATAATTAAATTTTTGTTGAAAATTTTGTGTGCAATTGTTCCGTAGTGGCTTTACGAATGGAAAAATAGAAAATTTTTGTCGAAAAATTACGGAAAAATGCCAACAAATTTAATTTTTTTAGACGAAATTTTTAATTTTGTCATATGATTGATAATTTTGGACGATGTTAATCTGAAATATTTCAGATAATAGAAAAATTTTTCGTGGAAACTCGAAATATTCCGTAAAAACTCGAAAAAATGATTTCTGTCGACGTAAAGGTGGAACATTCGTTATGATGCTTGGAAAATTTGGGATTATTATGTTAAAAGATTAAACACGAAATGATCAAACAATTTTAAAATCTTCTGCATGATTATAACGCATTGGTCCGATTGTTCAAAACCGCATTGAATACAATGCATTTCGACGACCACAAAATGATTACCAGAGCAGACAAAAGACCCTCTGGTTGCCATGTAGGACAATTCAATGCTCCCACTATAAATGATGTCGCAGTGGTGATTGTTGGGAAGAATGTGGAATCACGCGATATTGTTCTCAAGCTTCGGGATGGTAGACAACTGAGGCATGGCTATCAACTCAATTTAAAAATGGTCAATAGAACAAAAGGTTTGTTTACAAGTCATCACTTCTTTTTCATTCTCCATTTAAGTTCGAATTTCGATCTAGAAATTAACTTCTGATCGAAGACATGTGCGTGCTTATGAGCGGCAGTCTATTGTCGAAATTGGAATACCAGATCCCGGTGGGATCGATCATAAGCATGTTGCGGAATCTGAATCATCTTAAATTGTGAAACGGTACGCGTTTGTCGGTCAAGAAACTGATCATCAATGTGATTAAAGCGCGTTCATCAGGGGCAAATTCCAAGGAGAGGATATTCTTATTCCACGAATTCCTATTATTCTAACCGATCTTCCCTTCCAAATTCAAGCGAATTCAACTATTGGCTTTTGCGATGACAATCAATAACATATACTACATATATCTAGTTAAAGCATTACCTAATACAGAGTTTGGGTAAGATTGCTATAGGCGTAGTGATATTATTACACGAAAAATAAAGTGAGCAAGATAAAACCTTTGTATGGAAACTGCCAGAAGGATAGTGGCGTGACTTCCAATTTTTTCTCTAAAACATTTTCCATATATAGATTTACGAAATACAGTATGTGGGCAAGATTGCGTTGGGTGTATTGATATTATTACACGATTAATAAAGTGGGCGTAATAAAACCTTTGTATGGAAGGTAACAGAAGGAGCATGGCTGGACTTCCAAATCTTTATCCTGTTATAGCTTAACAAAATACAGAATTTGGGTACGTTCAACGTGGCTAGACTTCCAGTTTTTTTTCCCAGACTTTATTCTGTTATACCTTTATTAAATACAGAATTTAGACACGATCGCGTTAGGTGTATTGATTATTACTCGATTTCAACAGTGGGCGGAATGGTACATTTGTATGCAAAGTTTCAAAAACAATTGCTAACGTCTTTCGAAAGTAATCCTTAAATCCGACTTAGAAAGTCTTAAATAGCCTTAAATCGAATTTGGTTCAAAGAAACCTAGGCTGTTAAGTGACTCCATCTATGTATTACACTTTTGGGTCGTAATGTATAACCCAAATACCCTCCTACACGTCGGATGAGGGTAGGGTGATCAGTTCGGTTTTCAGAAACCGGCTACTCGGTTTTTTTTACTCATAAAAACCGTCGGTTTTTTTTAAATCCCTGTTTTTCGAATATCGAATAATCCGGTTATTTTTTGTCGAATCTCGGTTTTTTGGCGTTTGATCCTTTTTATTTAAATTCATTCATAATTGTATTAAATGTGTACTCGTACATGTTTTTTTCCAGCTTCTGCCGGATTCTGAGACTACAATATGGGAGAAAATATATGATTTCTATCTATCCAAAAAAGATAAGTTAAAGAAAAAATTGATTTACTTAAAGCAGAAAAACCAGCGCATCTCTATTGAGGTCGATGAATGGTCGGATATATCTTACATAAAATACATAAATGTTACTGTGCGAACACTTGATCCCGAAAGCAAAACGTTCAAAACCAATTATCAGTAAATTTATATGAAATTTTAAAAAGACGTATATCAGAAAGACGTATTCAAACACTGAATACTCTCATTTTGTATTTAAGTACGAGTGAACTCCCAATTAGTGACGCATTTTTAAAAAATTCAAGTAAAAATGAAACAAAATAGTTAAGGTCCATTTTGTATTCACGATTATTTACTGAAAAACAAGATTCGTTTACAGATTTAAATGGCGAAATGATCGTTGATGCCACTGAAGATACTATAGAAACAGATCTAAATAAAGCTATAAAAAACGTTCAAAATCCTAAAACTACCATTAAAAACTCTACCAAAAATTTTCTTTGGAAGATTTTTTATATATGAATAAGAGCGGCAAAAGGACTGTAAAGCTTGACAGATTATTAAATGCCTTGTACACAATAAGTCCAACTGGTACATTGAGTGAGAGGGCATTTTTAATGGCAAGTTTTATAAAAATCAAAGAAAAAAAAAAATAATTATCCACCCAAGCACTTAAATTGTATCTTATTTCTTAAATGTTACTTTAGGGAAAACTAAAGATTAAATTAAATATATTTTTATATAATCAAGTATATACAAATGAATTGTTATGTTTTGTTTGTCTTTGTTAAATACCAAACTGATCTCAGTAATGTTTTGCATTGTAATTATAATTAAACTAAAATTATACATTTTTAAGTATATTTGAATTTTTGTTGTGGTTATTTTTCAATGAAATTTTTTGTCAAAAATTGTGTTTTAATTTGTTATTTGGCATACATTTGAAAACCGGATTATCCGGTTTCTTGTGAATTTTAAAAAAAGCAACCGGTTTTTTTTAAATGCCATTTTTCGAATAATTCGAAAACCGGTTTTCGCAAAAACCCGAATAATTGATCACCCTAGATGAGGGTGTAATAAAAATTCTAACGAATTTTACAGTTGCCATGCAGAAAGACACGAATTGAATTTATATTTGTCAAGAGACTTCAACATCTAGTCTAGCGGTTGAACCCTTTAAGTGACAGCCTAGTTGAATCCAAGGAAACAAGACATCACAAAGCTGCAAATCTCCGGTATAGCCAATGCCTACTACAACCAACTCTCTCAATTACTTCATACAGTCCCCTAATTCTGATGTTCCCGACACCCAGTGGCAGCATATTGCAAATTCTATGATCACTGCCGCAACGACCGTCCTAGGTTAAGAAAATCCACACACAGACAACTACTGGTACAATGTGGAATGTGGCGCAATGTCTAAGGAAATGGATGCTGCATACAAAGCAAAACTGCAGCCAATAGAAACGTCTGCGGTGACGAAACAATATAATGAAAAAAGGAAGGAGATGAAACGCCTCTTCCAGTAGCGTCTGTAGAATAACAGAGAGCCAGGATATCGAAAATTACAGGGATAGAGGTGAAGCCCGAAAGTTCTACCAAAACGTTGGAAGTAACGGTTTTGGAACAGGGATCCCCACCTGTAAGGTCATGTGCTGCAACTACGGAGGGAACACTCTATTCGTTTCCGCAGATAATATAGTGACAAAATTAATAATCGACGACAGCGTAGATTCTCCACCACTTAGCCAAAACGAGAACAGCAAGGCAATAAAAGCTAAGGTTTTGGAACCGGGAACACTACCTGTAAGGACAGAGATGGAAATCTGGACTCGGACACGCAGAGTGTGCTGCAAATATGGAGGAAACATATTCGTTCCCGCAGACAGAATAAGTGACAAAATCAATCATCGACGACGGCGTAGATTCACCACCACCAGCACGGCAAATACACGCCTTAAAAATAATAAAGCTGCGGCATCCGATGGACTGCCAACAGAGAATTTAAAGGCCAGCAGCGATGAGCTGGCAACGTGCATACACCACCTCATAAACGCGATTTGGCTAAAGGAATGCATGTCCGATGACAGAATCTGAATATCCTATGTCCTGTGCTTAAGCAAGGCGAACCAAGTGTGAGTACCAACTATCGCGGTGTCAGACTTTTTTCCATCACATACAAAATCCTGTCTGGTGTGTTATATAAGCCCATCCTTGTGAACCTGATTGGACTTTATTAGTGTGGTTTTAAACCTTGTAAATCCACGACTGACCAGATATTCACACTTCGACAAATCCTAGAAAAGAAGCACGAAATTCAGATCGACACCTACCATCTGTTCATCGATTACAAAGCTGCATTCGAAAGTCCGATACGACAGAAATTGTTGGATGAGTTTGGTATCCCCGTGAAGCTAAATCGATTTTGCGGAATGACACTGACTGACTGACTAAGTCTTCAGTAAAAATTGGCAAAAATCTTTCAGAGCCATTTTCTACCAAGCGAGGTTTTAGACAAGGCGATAGTCTGTCCTGTGATCTCTTTAATATCGTTATGGAGAAGATCATGCGGAAAGCTGCAGTAATCACGAATGGTACCATCTTTAAAAAAAAGTCGCATACTGCTTGGATATGGCGATGATATAGATTTCATTGGCCTGGGAAAGCAGAATGTTGCAGCATTTTCAAGCATTGAAAAGCAGTCGGCAGTAGTGGGTCTGGTGATTAATGAGGACAAACCCAAGTTGATACATCATAATGGAGATGTTATAGACAACATTGGCCGACGAATGTGGGACGTTACTGCAGCCTTTTCAAGCATTGAGAAGCAGTCGGCAGTAGTGGGTCTGGTGATTAATGAGGACAAACCCATGTTGATACATCATAATGGAGATGTTATAGACATCATTGGCCGAGGACAGCGGGACGTTACTGCAGCCTTTTCAAACATTGAAAAGCAGTCGGCATAAGTGGGTCTGGTGATAAATGAGAGCAAAACACAGTTTGTTGTTTCAACGAACAAAGAACATTGGCTCCGCCGTGAACAAAAATAATAATCTCAGCCTGGATATCAAGAGATGAGTATTGAGCGCAAACCGCTGCTACTAAACGATAAGCAAACGATTTAAAGGCAAAGCCCTCTCTATACGAACCATGATTAAACTCTACCAGGCACTGATCATACCTGTCTTGTTCTTCTGAGGAAAGTCTAGAGTAATTACACAATCTGGTAGTCTGCAAGAGAAATATATTTCGCTAAATATGTGGACCAATCATCGTTAACGGCAGCGAGTACAGTCGTCGAATAAACCATGAACTGTATAATGACATCAAGGGAGTCAAGCACTTTCAAAGAGACCGAAAACGCTGCCTTTGACACCTTGTACGAATGGATGAAAATGCTCCAGCTTAAAAAGTATTCGGCAATAAATACGATGGGTGGTGCAGGGGAGTGCGTCCAGAACATCGTTGGATGAACCAGGTGAAGGAGCTGTTATCTATGTTTGGTGTGACGAACTATCTACGGAGCGCAAAATACCGAAGAGCTTAGAAATCTTTTTTAAGTGCGGATACTGATGAATGAATTTCTGTTGCTGCTGCCAGATAAGAAGAAGAATTTGTAATCGTCGTACTAATCGTAGTTCATTTAAGTATGACTCTCTCTTGTCATTTGGCAGTACGATATAAGAAAGACTGCTTTAAATAAGAAGACCTATTTTTACGGTGTCATTGTCTGGGGGTGAGAAATTCCATGTTAGGGTGAAGTTACTAGATCGGTATAGTAAGTAATTGCTGCTTAACAAGTAATTTGATATCACTCCGATGGATTTTTTTTTTAAAAATTACTTAAAAAATTTATCAAACAAAAATTCAACCAAAATTATAGAAGTGCAATATGGTTTGACAACTATTTTATTTTCAGCCTACGCTAAGTACTATATGCAACCTATACGAATACAATGGAAAATATTTGTTGGATTAAAGACAAAACATGCTTTAAGGCGCAAGTTTATCATTAAATAAAATTTTTTATGCTTTGACCTAAGGGTTATATTAGAGGGTTGAGAAAACTTAAAACTAAATTAATTAATGTTTTTTGATGTAAATGCAAATTTTTATCAAATTGGGTAAAAAATTATTTGCCCTAACCTTTGAAGGCCTTTTAACCTTTGTATGCTCCTTATTTTTGTTTGTTTTTTTTTTCTTTTTAACTGTCAATGGAAATCTTACAACTTTGACGTTGATTTAGACAAATTTAAAAAAGGTGAATCGAAATACATATATGTATCTTTTATTAATTTGTTCACTTAACTTTTTAATAAAATATGCTTAGCCACCGAAATTTTTCACCACAATGTACTGAATTTCCATATGTGTCAAAATTGACACACGAGAGTTGTTAACGTAACTATTTTGAGGAGCAGATGAAGGTTAAAGACAAATTCCAAATAGTAAGTAAACAATAAAACTATGTAAGGGACCTCGTTTTAATTGTATATGACCTGTTTCATAAAACAGAATTTTTTTGTGTAACTTAGTATTTTATATAATTTGTATGCCTACTGAAACCTTTTGCCTTCTTTCCCTTTGAAAATACGTTCCTTTATCTATTTTTCTTTGAGTATAATGTTAAAATACACATACGCATTGAAAATACTTTAACATAATCAAGTTATGCCAAATACCAGCTGCTTTCCACAGATGCATTTTCCTTCTTTGCCACCACATAAGGTGCACAAAACTAACTCATACACCTTTACTTTAAAACTTTAGCATTAACTTATGCCTTTTCCATCAGCCTCAATTATATTCCCTCCTGTTAGCTTATTTGCATTATCCTTGCATTTTAATTTATTACTTTATCCTTAGTGCCGTCTCCGACATTGAATGTTATCACAATGATAGCATAGTTTTAGGATTTCTGAAACAACATAAATTAAAGCATACTTTATTTTTTATGCGCAAATGCCAGCAATTATTCTTTTAAATGTCATGTTTTTACACTAAATGTACTGTCGTCTTAACTTCGTATGTTCAAATGTTAGTTTAGGAAACTTTTGCTGCACTTATGTTGCATATGCTATTTCTGCATACGTCTAACGTTTTTAGCTACGAAATTGTTGTGGCACAAAATCTTAATCTTAATTCTTTCTAAATCTTAATTTATGCTCTATCAACATGTGAGGTAGGAATTTTGTTTGCAGCTTAATTTGAACGTAGGTAGATTGTACGAGGTTCATTCAAGCATATTGTATTGAAAAGTCTACTGTACGTCACATTCACACTCAAAATATACAAAGTAACACACGTGAACAAACTATAATACAGTGTGATTCATTTAGATTTTTATTTATTTTGTTTTTGCAGATCATGTACAACTCTAGCCAAGCTGTATGCTTATTTTCATTCTGTATTGTTTGGCAATTTTTTATGGAAGAACTCGTGCAAATTAAAAGTAGCTCGATAATTGGAACATCCGGCTTCATGGTCAACATTTGAATGAAATTATTTTTAAAACGTAAACATCACAGATTATTTCTTTCGAGTCGTAAAAAGATTCTGATATGCAAATCTATTTTAAGTATTTCAGTTCAGTTAAAAAAAGTTTTTTAATGATTCACTCTTTTGTAAATCTAAATGTTCCTTTTTTATATTTTTTTCGTACAATTTTTTTTACAATCATATTAATTTTGGCCTCAGCGCCTCAGGTAGTAATTGTTTTCCTTTTTATTATTTATTTTTCATTAAACTTACCTTTTTTAAGCACAAAACCGCATGGATGATCGAATAGGAAATCACGAAAATGATTACAATCCGGATCCATACCCGGCTCCTTGCACAGGCACGTGGGACGAAAGAATTGAAAGGCTTGCAGGGTTCTTAAAGCCGCTTGGCATTTTGTTACAGTTACTGTACTACATGATACTGAAATGAAAGAAAGTTATAAAAATATTTAGTATCACCATTACAATATGAAGTTAAGTAGTTAAATTTTTACAAAAATATTCTTGAAACATTTATCTTAAATTTTTCCTTGCTAACACATGATTTTGGGACTTAATTCTGAGAACTGCACGTGAAAGTAGCCACAAAAAGAAGAAGTTCTGCATCATTCGTTTTGTCAAGTTACATGCCATAATATTTTAATATCGATTAAAGTTAGTAAGTATCGTATAGGGTAATTTGTCAGGTTTAAGGCTCTTTTGTTATATGGTGGCATATGATTATCATAAGTAATATTCCACGTTAATCATACGCTTCGGAGTACAACAGTTTTATTGTAACTGCTACAAAATAAACCCAGTTCAAAATCATTTGATGAATGGAAAAGTCAAACTATTACTTATGTAGGGAAAAGTTATATGAACAGATTTAATGAATTGTAATTCTTAATTTTTTTTAAATCTATTTCAGACTAGTGGTTCTCGAGCTATGTCAAATAAAATACTTTAAAACTTGACAAATTCCCCTATACGATACGTACCAACTTTAAATCGATATTAAATTATTATGGCATGTAACTTGACAAAACCAGTGATGCAGAACTTCTTCTTTTTGGACCTACTTTCGCGTGCAGTTCTTAGAATTGAGTCCCAAATCAGTGAGCTGAAAAATATTGTACTGTGTTATCTATGTTATATTACTGTTCTCCCTTTAGTGCTCACAACGAATGTCATACCCATAAATAATAACATTTTCTGTGTCAACTCTTTAGCTTCACAACAACGTCCATAGAGTTCATGAGCCTGTGCATCAATAGTATTTATGATATCATTTATCCAATGACTTTATTTCTCATTTGTTGACTTGTCTCTGGGAAAGTTTATATTTGGAATTTGCTGACCGGCAGATAGAGTCAGTCCAGATAGCCCGGTCAGTCATACCCGCCTCTCCCATTATAGCTGCTGTAGAACATTTTAACGAACAACAATAATAATTCATATAAATGTGCACTTTAGAAAATCGAGTTGTTGGGCGAGCTATGAAGTGGGTATGTTAAGGAAGGGTAACTTTTTAGATAATGATGGTGACTAAGAGAAAATAAGGAAAAAATTAGCAAAGGCATCAAGGATTGCATTGGTTGTCAACGTTTGAGGGGGGTTGGGTGGGTTGTCTGAGAACTCTAAACCCGTTGGAGGTTTTACTATACTGACCTTGTACCTTCACCCTGACTTGGAATACCTCAGCCTTCAGATTGGCTATTATTCTGCGTTATTAAACCATAAATCCACAATATTGGAATGATGTACGTATGATAAATATAAAATCCGCACAACATTAATATTACTCATACGTTGTATATACAATGCATAATTACAAAATGCAAACACGCTACATGTGTACAATACAGTACATCGGTCAGGGTCGTCATTTAATAACATCAGCACTGACCAGTTTTCAACTTATCACAGATGAGACAGCCTATATGTGACCAGAAACTTGAATTTATGGGGGAAGTTTTATAGAAAGTAGGCTATAAATGATAGTACTTCTCCCTGACTTGGAATTTCTCACCCCTCCCAGACTGACTGTGCTATTAAATCATAAATCCACAATATTGGAACGATGTACGTATGATTAATATAAATTCCGCATAACGCTACATGTGTACAATACAGTACATCGGTCAGGGTCGTAATTTAATAACCTTAGCACAGACCAGTTTTCTACCTATCACAGATGGGACAACCTATATGTGACCAGAAACTTGAATTTATGGGGGAAGTTTTATAGAAAGTAGGCTATAAATGATAGTACTTCTCCCTGACTTAGAATTTCTCACCCCCCAGACCATAAATCCACAATATTGGAACGATGTTCGTATGATTAATATAAATCCCGCCTAACATTTATATTGCGTTGTACATACAATAGGTACAATCTGCAAACTCGCTACATATGGACAATACAGTACTTCGGTTAGGATCCTAATTTAATATAATCAGGACTGACCAGTTTTCAACTTTTACAGAGGAGACAGCCTATATATGACCAGAAACTTGTAGTTATGAGGGGAATTTAATAGAAAAAGGCGATGATAAATAGTACCTTCACCCTGATTGGAATTTTTTCACCCGCCAGTCCATGGCCCCGAAAATGTTCCACATATATCTGTATATAAAACTAAAATTACTATACCGACATAATTGTATTCCTCACAACCGTTTTCATTCGCATTGACATCCACAAATTTCTCTCCCTCTCTCTCTCTTTTTCTCTGTATGTTCTTTGTTAAACAATTTCGGCTTTTTACTAATTTTATCAACCATTTAAAGCCATAACAAATGATGTCGTCTCACTTTTCTAATGTGTCGAACATTTATTGTGTGACATTCACAAAACACACACTGAGAACAATACATAACATGATATATCGATGTCAGACACAGATACAAATGTAAACAACACTCACACACAGACACTATCACTTGGCTATTAAAAGGAGCCTTACTAAGCCTACGATGATAATGATGATGATGGTGATGCTTATAACGAAAATAGGCACATAAATACAAATATCGAATCTGTATTCGTTGTATGTATTGGAATATTTCATACGACTATCAAATTAATGTGGGTAATTAAAACTGAATTCAAATATCAACTTGAATTAATGGTTATAGTCGTCGCTAGTAGCATGTACAAGTTAAATGTTTTGGTGTAAACATAAGGCTAAACATAATGGCAGACAATGGACACATCACGTTACACATATTAGAATTAAAAAAGATGTATGTGTGTGTGCGTGTGTGATACAACATTCCCAAGACATGTCTGAGTATATTATCTATTAACTAAACTTAAAAACTCAATTTCTCTTTACACCTCATGAAATTATAATTTCATTAAATAATTATGTATTAATTTTATTAAATTGAAGTCTCTTTATTACTAACTCATTTTTTTTCTTCCTTTGTTTTATGGCCTATAAATTAATGACGGTTTTTTTTTTAAATGAACTTTCAAATAATTTATCTCTGTGTTTGCACTCGGACTTCTCACTAGTCTGTGAGTGTGTGTATGCAACTGTAGCACATGAAAAATAAGATTTATGATAAAAATAAAATTTATTTTCGACAATAATGTTTAACACAAAAATGTACCAACGATGTGAAACATAAATCTTTTGATTTTACGTTGCTCTCTCTTTTTTTTTCGCTGGCGGTAATATATTACATAGTGTGTGTATGTCATAAATGTAGGGCAAGTGCACAGAGTAATGTCCTTTTGCCAAAAAGGACACAAAGGGTAGAGATGGAAAATATTTCTTTCTTTTTTTATGTTAACATTTACTCTAGAGCAAGGTAGATGGTAAATGTTTATGTAGTTACAAAATATTGAGTCCGGCAAGTTAACAAACAAGAGGTTGAGTACATATTTGATATGAAATACGAAGACATGTTTTAATGCGAACACAAAAAACTAACAATTTTTAATTGGAAAGGAAAGAGAGAGAGTATATCTGACAACCATTTTTCTGACGAATTATGAAAAAGGGAATTAATTGCTTATAAAGGATAGGTTTTGGTTGTGGACAAGTGTTAACCAGATCGCACTACACTCGGAGATCTATTGATCCATTGTAATTGTCCGATAAAGAAGAAACCAGTAATAAAGTTTCTGTCGGGAAACCCGACGTATAAATATATACATCATTACCCTCAATAAAACATAAATATTTTTAGTATATTGATATTATACCTCGTATGTGAGGTACCAGAAGGGGCGTGACAAGACCCGATTCAGCTGTACTAAATGCAGAATTCGGGTACGATCGTGTTGGGTGTATTGATAATATTACGCGATTTGAAAAGTGGGCGGAGAGATACATTTGTATGGGAGGTACCAGAAGGGGCATGGCTAAACTAACAGGTTTTTCTCCAAAACTTTATCCTGCCATAACTTAACTTATTACAGAATTTGGGTACGATCGCGTTGGGTGTATTGATATTATTACTTGATTTTTAAAGTGGGCGTGGCCATGGCACCCATTTGCAATACCGTAAGTAGTTTTGGGGACATATTAACTCGTTTGGTTGCGTTTTTCGAAAGTTATCGTGCATACCAGGCGGATGGCAGACAAACGGACGGACATGGCTCAAACTACTTAAAAAGTTATGAATCGAATTTGGTTCAAAGAAACCTAGGGTCTAAAGTGACTCCTTACACTTTTGGGTCGCATCAAATGGTATATACCATCCTAACCGTAGGGTTAGGATAGATAAAAAAACACCATATATATAACTGAAAGTATAGAAAATATTTTGTCATGGTATAGATAGAGAAATAAGAGGAAATCGTGGAAACCACATTATAACAAAGTATATTTGCCAGTCATCTTGGCCATGAAAGGAACCGCATGAAACCTATTGAATTATTGACGCCAAATGAGAAGAGATACTCTAGATCATCTATACAACCTTACAAAAGTATCTTACAAAGAAGATGGTCCATCCTCTCAGATTTCCCCTCATCCTCACATACACGGCAGTAGACCGGTATGGATCCATCACATTTGCCTGTCAAGTGCCTAATATAGCAGTGGCCAGTTAGAATTCCTCAGGTCAGCCTCAAATCACTCCTACACAGGCCAACATATATTCGGGCCACAGCGATTTGTCAGCTATACAGTCAGTTCTGGGTACAAAAGGTTTGGAGGCGTAGCTTTCTTCAGCCAATAAGTCTGCTCACTCATTCCCAGGAATCTCTCAATGTACTAGGACCCAATAGAGGTTGACACCCAGAGGCTTCTCCAACTTCTCCTTACAGTTCTTCACCGATTTTGGTTTCAACAATGTAGAATTGATCGGTTTTTTGCAGCTATGAAAAAAGAAGATGGTTATCAGTCTCCACGGCTTTCTGCATGGCAAGGACCTCAGTCTAAAACTGTATTCATTATGCAGACCGAAAGAAAGGCTTAGCTGCAGGTATTTTACTTGTGGCAGATGAAAATAATCACATAACCCAAAAACCGGAGAATCTTATTATGACCTTGTGTGGATTGATGACTAACGCCAGCTCTTCTCAGTCTGATAGCCCATCGGGCCGCTATAGCCTTGAAGTACACGGCCAGGGGCGGAAGGCTCAGGAACACATCGAAATCCGCCTGCCGTGGACTTGTAGCCCCAATAATCCCTGTAGCAGGCATCCTTTAGAGCATGGCGGAGCAGTTACCGTCTACCGCAGTAGCTTTTACCTACAGAGTTCCGGCATGCATAAAGGGCATTGACACCCACCTCTCTTAAGCCTCTCCTTGATATTCCTTGACTTACACAGTACAAAATTTTTCAGATCATTGATTAAGGACTCTATTCTGAGAACTGCACGTGATAGTAGCCCCAAAAAGAAGAAGTTCTGCGTCATTCGTTTTGTCAAGTTACATGCCATAATTACTTAATATCGTTTTAAAGTTAGTAAGTATCGTATAGGGGAATTTGTATGGTTTTAGGTTTTTTTGTTATGGACCGGAGTATTAAGCCACAAAATACATGGCGGAAATATCAGTAAGATCGACAAACTATTTCCCCTTCCCCAAAGAGGTCAAAGGTCAGGTTCTTAGTAAATCCTTTGTAAGTCAAGTCGAGACTAATGTTCGATTAAGGAATTGGATTTTTCACTCGCGTATATGTAATAGTCAAATATTAACGTGTGTGGGCGGCGCCTTGCGCTTTTTTTCACAACTTGGTTTTAAATAGCCTCGTTATATCTCTACTGTACAGTGAAATACGCCTCGGCCTTTTTGCCAACTCGGTTCCAAATAGCCTCATTATATCTCTATTATACAGTGAAATTCCCAGGACGATCAAACTATTACCATGGCTATTATAAATTTTTCTTTTAAATGAGGCGTGGCACATCCCACTTCCACCCTGGCTGTGATTTATACTGTACCAACAACACATACCAAATATCAGCTTTAAGACCACGTATAGTTCACAAGATACAGCCTTTTAAAGTTTCAAGTTTTATACCACACCCACTGACCCGATCCCGCCCCTTTTTTTTGTTGGATCACGAACATTGCTGTCAAATGCATTCACTCAAATTTAGAACGTGGTTGGAGAAACAGTTCTCCAGAAATTGCGGTATCAAATATAGGGAGCAATGGGCGGACCCACGCACGCTCACTTGCTGTATCAAAAATGCAAGTACCCTATTTTCACTACCGACCACACCGCTACAATCTGTGAAACTCTGCATCTTCTTAATAGCCCGGTAAATGTATATTCATAAGGATCTCCGGTGTTTCAGCACTGGACATGGTAAAGAATCATCTGTCCTACATATGAAACCCAATTCTATAGGGTCCTTAGAAAGGTCCCTTCTGATTCGGGCTTCATCATTGTCCCCGAATACAGACTCGTAGTACTTTATCCACAAAGCT
The DNA here is from genome assembly GCA_964034835.1 of Muscina levida. NCBI lineage: Eukaryota > Metazoa > Arthropoda > Insecta > Diptera > Muscidae > Muscina > Muscina levida. Next base: position 103,488,388 of record OZ035880.1, read on the forward strand.
CTCTTTGACCTTTTAATTTTCCTTTTGTAACTGTTGAAACTGACTTACATACCTACTCTAATTGCGTTCTTATCAAAAATGCAAGTACCCTATTTTCACCACCGACCACATAGCTACAATCTGTGAAATTCTGCATCTTCTTAATAGCCCGGTAAGTGTATATTCATAAGGAGTTCCGCTGTTTCAGCACTGGACATGGTAAATGAATCAACTGTCCTACGTATATACCCCATTCTATAGGGTCCTTAGAAAGGTCCCTTCTGATTCGGGTTTCATCATTGTCACCGAATTTAGACTCGTAGTACTTTATCCACATAGCTCACTTTGACTTTTTAATTTCCCTTTTGTAACTGTTGAAACTGACTTACATACCTACTCTAATTTCGTTCTTATCGCTTTGTTGTAAAGCCATCTGGTAGCATTGCGCATGGTTTCCTTGTGCTTATTCCACCACACGGGCAGCGATATCGGATAAGTGAGATGTCAAGACTCAGCAAAGCAAAGGCTGAGAGCTTGCGTCTCAGGACATCCAATTTTCCATTTACCTCATCAATTGTACTGCAGATTCCCCTAGAGAGTTCACTGCAGCAGCAAGTAGGGCCCGGTACTACGCACAGTTAGCTCTACGCATATTCCTATATGGTTTTTGGCATTCCCCTAACATATCCACTGTAAAGTATTTGTCTGAGATGGAAAATACCCAAGAGACCCTCCAATCCAATCCAGACTAAATAACAAAATCCAAGACTGACCCAACTCTCTTGTTTTTATATTATTGTTGCCCTACTGCACATGGTAAGCCTTGCATCCAAGGACCTTTTACTCCATACAAATTAAAATAGTATTATTAACCTTTAGCTTTTTGATCTGGGCAATATTACCTAATTTTCCCCCATTCCTAATTTCATTTGACCTACACCTTAAATGATTCATACTCATTGTAGCCGTCGGGACTGTAAGGGACTTAGTATGAATCAGTCAGCCTTCCATCTAAACATTAAAATATTTATTTAACACAGCAAAACATTATTTTTCTAATAACTGAAGAAAAAACACTAAATCTGCGTCATCCTCATAAGTACTCAAATATTAGTCTAAAATTTTATATATACCAGTGAGACAAAAATTCTTCTATCCAAAACAACAAAAAAAAACTTACCCAACATAACAGACAACAAAGACTATTTCAACCTTGTGCATGCAAAATTATTTCAACGTCTCATCTCACACTTATTTCATATGCAAACATCTTCTAGTGGATATCCGCATGAAGAGCAGCTTTTGTTTTCGCTGTCATAATAAGCATTCACGGCCACCCAAACATAAATAAACATTGTGACTGAAGAAGTCTATCTGTAGTATAGTCCTCGAAATGAATACAAACAGACAGACAGACATAAGTGCATGGGGAGATACCGCTGACACCAACGCCACCCCAAGCCATAGCTGTGCGATTGTCATTGTAATAAGTGGATGTGTGTGTTTGTGTGTGGCTGTCCAACCAAACAAAAGAGGACTTTTATGGGCGGCCACATGTTGTGCTAATGTGACGACATTTACTTAAACACAAAAACAAAGCGAGTACCCAAATCGCAACAGGGTGTGAGAAGGGAAGGGAAGGGAGGGTAACCAACAGTCCTACAAATGTATGATTATAGATACGAACGAATACAATAGGCATGACCACATGCAAGGATTGCAGAAAATGTTAGGTGTGTATGTAAAGGTAAAGAGGAATGAACAGAGGTATATAAACTGCTATAAACTTAGCAACAACTTGGAAATTAACCTTTAAAAAACCGTTCACGTAAACAATTTAAAAACAAAAAATAAATTTTTTTAAAAGAAAAAAACAATATATATATAATTTCTTTTACGTATAAAATCTTAGTCTAACTTTTGTCTGTATGTAATTTTCTTGCCAAAATATAATCACTTCTCCACTGTAATTAATCCACTGATCATATAGTAATATAGCTTCATTAATTACTTTGAACTAAAATCTAACCCAATCTTGCTACTCATCAAGTTCAAGCATACCGCTTGTAGTAAACTTCCATTGAGAATTTATAATTGCGAAATATTGTATATTTAATTACCACTCACGATGTTACATTTATAGCCACAAAGTAAATATACCGCCCTCTCAAGTGATGCAGGTTATAAAAGAAAACGTTTCGTTTTTCACTTCTACATTTCCGCTTGTATATAAATTCTCATATGCAAGTTCTTACCTTTATGTAAACTATATACTTATGTATGTGTATTCATCAGATGAATAGACTTATGTTGTTACCACATACATGACTCTGTTTCATTATGAGTGTGTATTCCTTTTACAAGTTCAAGTAGTTTTTAAGATACATACATAGTTGTAATGCACAAAAGAGATCTTATACGAGTGTGTATAAATATATAGTTTGTATTACATATGTAAAATTATATGTAGCACACTTATACCTTGGCTATGAAAAAAGAACCACAGAGTAAAAGTAATTGTTGCAAAAAGATTTGTTTGCATTACCTTCATATACGGGTCGTGAGAGGATTTGAGAAGGTTAATGAGAACTACAATATCCTTGCAAGAAAGGAACTAAGGTGTGCTAAAAAGATTTAAGGATGTATGTCATGCAGGTTTTTAACCTTGTATATGAAGACGTCAAGAAGACTGTAAATCAGCGGCGGATACAACATAAGATCAGAACATATCTATGTTATTTTATGAATAAAAAGTTTGAAGAAGCTAATGCAAAGAACATTGAACGTCGATGTTTGGGTTTGCTATCCAACATAACTTTGGAAATAGACAATAGCAACACGAAATTTAAAGAAAGCACTTGTTTGTAATATTTTGAATAATATTTATATTTAAAATATTTGCAATATTTCTGATTTTTTATATATTTTTTTTGTTTTTAATATTTTTACTATTTTTAATATTTTTAACAATTTATAACATATATAAATTTTTAATATTTTTACTATTTTTAATGTTTAAAATATTTTTTATATTTTGAATGTTTCGAATACTTTTAATATCTTTTATATTTTCAATATTTTAAAAATATTTTGTATTTTTAAAACTTTAAATTTTTAATATTTTTAACATCTGTAATATTGTTAATATTTTTAACATTTGTAATATTTTTAAAATTTTTAATATTTATAATATTTTTAAAATTTTTGTTATTTGTAATATTTTCAATATTTTTGGTATTTTTAATATTTTGAAAATTTTTAATATTTTAAATATTTTTTAATATTTTCAATATATACTTTAAGTATTTTTGGTAATTTAAATATTTGTTAAATTTTTAACATTTTAAATTTTTGAAATATTCTTAATATTTTTATATTTTTAGTATTTTTAATATTCTTAATATATTCAATATTTAAAATATTTGTAATATTTTTAAAATTTTTAATAGTTATAATAATTTTAATATTTGCAAAATCTATATATATAAAAATTAAATGGTCCACGTATGTCATACCATCACTTGAGAACGGCTGGAGCGATTTGGCTGTTTTTTTTTTATTCGATTCGAAATTTTGATTGTTTGTGTTGAAAAAATTAAATCCAGGTGGCGCTAGGGTGGAATTATATCGAAAATTTGAATGCATGTACCAATTCAACTGAAATTTAGAATTTAGAAATTTATGTACAAATGGACCCGGTAGGTGGCGCTGGGGTCGGTTTACAATCAAAATTTTAACGAAAGGGCCAATTTAACTGAAATTCAGAATCTATGTTTGTTTGATCATCAGAAAAAATTGTATGTACAAATGGACCCGGTATATGGCGCTAGGGTGGATTAATATCGATAATTTGAATGCATGTACCAATTTTACCAATTTAAAGCAGAAATTTAGTATTTAAAACTGATATTTAGTATTTATGTTTGTGGAACCTTGAGAAACATTTTTTTTGTATAAATTGACCTGGTAGGTGTCGCTAGGGTGTAATTTTAATGAAAATTTTAACGAATTAAACAATTTGACTGAAATTTAGAATGTATATTTGATATATTATGAGAATTTTTTAGTATATATGGTCCCGCAGTTGATTTGGCTGGGGTTGAATAATTTCGAAAATTTATATCGATTGTCCGATTTTACTGAAACTTAAAATGCATGATTTTTTTGGCATGAGAAAATGTTGAATGTATGTTTGGAACCAGTTGCCGGTGTTTAGCTTATGATACACTTAATTTTTGGAATGTCATTTAGTCACTTTTTTAAAATCATAGTTATTCAGAAGTCTTTATATATAAAAAAGATGTACATTTTGATGTCGCCACTAATTGTGAAAACGGCTGACCCCATTTGTCCCAAAATGTCAGTAAAAGTTGGGGATTGGCTGTAGGTGGTCACCCAGACCGCAAAAAGGCTTAAAGAAGAATGACTAACTTTTATAATGGCGCACTTCCTACAGAATTAGAGAGCTTCACAAATTGGTTTTTCCCATTTCGAAATTTTATGGGACAATAACGAAAATAGGAATAACTGTTGATAACACCGAAGCCATACGGTTAATGGGGTTGCTGAGCCTAATGAAGGCATTTTTGGAAATTCGTACTCCTTAGGATAAAAACCCAATACACCAATGCAGAATGTTATATGGCAGTCAATCGGCTTAAAAATGTGGTTTTAGAATATATGCCTATCAATAAGTAAGTTTTCATCACATCATGGACGACACTGCTGATCCGTTGTAGCAATTCTTAAAATAATAATATATAATAATCTTTAAGACATATGAGGAACAGAATTTGTCCGTGAAAACCTCGCCCTTTAAATTGAAATATTTTAGCGGTCAAAGAAATAAACGAATCGTTATTAGATTTCAACTACACTCAACATATTTTACAAAAATTTGGAGGCAGGACGAAGTCTGCCGGGCCAGCTAGTTTTTAATATTAAATAAAAACATTAAATAAAAATTTAAGTGTATTTAATATCTTTAAAATATTTTGTATATTATGTATTGTTAATATTAACAGCTGATTGGTTGTTTGGTATACAGACACGTCTTCATAGACGAGAGGATCACTTGAGTCCCTATGGACTCATTGTGTTACCCGTGCTGTGTTTGTGTCATCGCTTCAGCCAACGCTTTTATCGTAATTCCTCTACGGGATGTGGTGGATTCCGTCCATAGTTGGTAGGGAATTTGGAGTTTCGGTCTAATCCATCAAGTTGATGGTTCTACAAAAGTTGTTGATTCCTCTGATGTACAAGGATGCCAGTTCGGTTATACCATTAAATAAGGGTTTTCAATCTCTTTCTGCTTAGTCCAGGGCAGTCACATATAAAATGGTCAGTAGATGGTAGATTCAGTGCTGATACCATTACATGACCCGAACTCTGTTATTCCTCAATATCTCGTTAAGAGATGTGCGGCATGCACTGGCCACTTTCGTCTTGGTGTTGCAGGAGTGCTGTCCGTGCCGAATAGAATTGAATTTATAATATAAAAGTTATAATTGATTATTTCCACATATCACTGTTTTACGACGTGGGGCGTAACATCAGCCTAAAAACATCCTCATAATCCGGCATGTTCCCAAGGCAATGGCTTTCGACATTTCATGTAAAAGAGATGAAAGTCCCAATTCGTCCAGATGTTGCGTAACAGAATTTACCACAATACCAGTACTCGATATTACAATTCGGATAGTCTGTACAGTTGTTAGGTGTTCTCTCTGTTTCACTTCAAACGCAAGATCTGCATATTTGGAAATTTTTTCACTTATGGTACGATTCACGTTATCCGAAAGTGGAACTGCGACATCTAGGTTGTATCCAACCCTTCTGCGTATGTCTATCCATATTATATCTGGTCTGTTGGCGATGATTGTCCGATCAGTTGACATTGTTCGGTCCCAATAAAGTTTAAAATTTCTAACACTGCCTCAGGTTCATACCTGTAATATGGAAGTTTTTCTTCCAAGAAACCGCTTCTTACAGCAAGGCTTTGGTGGATTATTTTCGCCACGTCGTTATGTCTTTTGGGGTATGCCGTACTCGCCATTATCGAACAACCATTGATGATGTGTTTCGTAGTCTCCGCAGCCTGACCACATCGCCGGCAACGGTTATCAATGTCTTCATGCAGGATAACTCGGCGGAAATGCTTGGCGTGCATTATCCCATCCTGTATGGCCATTAAAAATCCTTCCGTTTCCGGAAACAGTTGTCCGTATTGGAAACATATAGTGGAGGCATGTTTATCCACATTTTCGAGGTCCAGTTGGTGTGGAAATTTGCCATGTATGGCCTTATGCTTCCATTGCTCCACTATATCGGCATCACTAGTTATATTTTATGGGACCGGCCGTGGCATAGTGGTTAAAACACGCGACTACCATGCGGGAGATCGCAGGTTCAAACCTGGCTCCAGCCATCTTCAAAGAAAAAAATAAATAAAATTGTCTTTCATTGTCGGCTCCCCTCGAATGTTGTTTGACAGCAATTTCGCAGTATTAAGCGTCGATTCAATCGTCGTGTCTAGTAAGAGCTTCTCAAAACAGTGACGTTCGCATTCGTCGATAAATAAGTAGGTGCCGTTAGTTGTGAATCTAAAAATAGAAAGCGTGTTAATTCACAACAACGCGAGAAGCTATCCCATACCTCATTCATGGGGTGCAAAGGGAAATTAAGTTAAGTTATATTTTCCAGGGGTGCAAAACTAGGTGTTGATAGTTTAAGTGGGGTGTGGTTTGCGTCCAGATTTACCAGGATAGAGCATCGGTCAATCTCCGATGCAGTTTCATAGAAAAATTCCCGGAGATTGTGAATCTGGCTATAATTTTGGTTTTTAATGTTAACCACACCCTGTCCGCCCAGATTACGTGGCAACATTACTCTTTCGATAGAAGCCTGTGGGTGGTGTTGTCTATACCTCGTTAGTGTTGTTCTTATTTTTCTCTGAGCTGAATTCAATTCCGTGTCGCTCCACGCTATTATCCCGAATGAGTAAGTTAGTATTGGGATGGCATAGGTATTAATTGCCTTAATCATGTTCATTGAATTCAGCTTAGTTGCACATAGACTTCTTATTCTTGCTCCGAATCGCATTTTTAAAGCTTCCCTTATACTTGTATGGTGGATTCCTCTCATTTCCTCCACTCCCAGGTACTTATAGGTTTGGTCACACTGCAGCATTTCTATAGTACCATCATGGAGGGTAAACCCTTGTGAATGAACTACTTGTCCTCTTATCATTTCAATAGATTTACACTTATCGAATCCAAATTCCATGCATATATATCTGCTGAATGATTCGACCATGCGTACCAGATTTAAGAGGTGGTATTTCGATCGAGCAAACAATTTTAGGTCATCCATATATAGAAGGTGGGTGACTGCGGACTGTCGCTGTCGATATTTTATGCGATATCCATTAGGGGAGTTGTTCAATGATGTGCTCAGAGGTGAAAGGCTTAGACAAAACCACAACGGGCTAAATGTATCTCCCTGGAAAATCCCTCTTTTAATTTTAATTTCCCAGGTATTATTATATTTTTATATTTTTAAATTTTTATATATTTATATTTCTATATTTTTATATTTTTATATTTCTATATTTTTATATTTTTACCCAGGCCTCTTTCCCCCCCCCCCCCCCCCCCAGATACCGCTCGAGCTGGGGTCCATTTAAGCTGAACATGACGGTGGTCTCGGCCACAAGTCACTATATATTTTTATATTTTTAAGTTTTTATATTTTTAAGTTTTTATATTTTTATATTTTTATATTTTTATATTTTTATATTTTTATATTTTTATATTTTTATATTTTTATATTCTTATATTTTTATATTTTTATATTTTTATATTTTTATATTTTCATATTTTTATATTTTTATATTTTGATATTTTTATATTTTTATATGGTAATGTTTTAATATTTTTATATTTTTATATTTTAAAATTTAATATTTTTAAAACTTTAAAGAACAGCTAATTAGAGGTATACCAACATTTAGCAAATTTGTGTTTTGTCCAAATGATATATAATGACATATCAGTATCAGTATTCTAGTTTTAAATTATTAGGATTTTATCATAATATGTACTAAGTACCATACCGCTCATATTAAACTACCCCCTCTCATTGGTCTCACATTTGCATATGCGAGCACCTCTACTCTTTTACTCCTGCACATGCATACACACAGCTATCTCTCCCTCCTACATTGACATACCCACACACATGTACACACGGAATACAGTTGTACTCATATTATCCTTTTACTTATTTCAAATCCTCCTCGTCCCTCTTAAAAAACACACAGACGAGAGTCCAATGCTAAGTGGCGAATGGCCAGGCGATTGTGGTCACGCTGTAGCTGTTGGTAGAGGTAGTGAGACCTTTAATTAAATTAATTGTGGCTGTATATTTCATTTCAGGAGTGTATTTAAGTACAAAGTGCCTACATATTTACACACATACACATATATAAATTATTGTAGTAATTTATAAAATTCTTCAAGTATTATCACCAGCACTATGGACAGAAATTCGATAGTTCATTTTTAGAAATCCTACTTGAGGTGGTCAGTATACGTCGGAGGTTTAACAAATAAATGTCGATAAATGTCATTAGCACAATATTAATATTTATTTAAGAAATATTAATTGCACCACAAATGTAGAAAGTTAAATATTTGAACAGACTACTTTCAGTACTGTCGGTGGTTCTGAGGAGAAAGTGAGAGGGAGAGCGACAGGGAGTAAAAATGACTACTACACATAAATTGTTGATTACTTAGAACAGTGGTAAAGAACAATGATATATATAGAAGAGATTGCTGGTAACAAAATATCCTAACAAGTCGGCCCTACATCCTATGGTGATGGCACTTAAATAGTAAGTGTAAGTAAGTGTTATCCTCAAATTGCTCAGATTTTATATTTGTATTTAAACATCATTTTTATGTATCATTTAAAAAAAAATTAAGTTGCATCTCCCGTTACTACATTATTATGGCACATTTTACTTAAATTAACATTAGCACAGTTTTCTCATCAATAAATCAAGTTCAAGGTATCTGTTTCATATTAACCTTTTAACCACTGTATCGCTTTTATGCCTTAGACTCTGTGCTGCAATGACAATTTTACATTGAAGTTATTAACATTATTAAACATTTTTCTGTGAACTGTTTAAGGTTATAAAATATTGTATTTTATGTTCATAGAACATGCTAAATTTTAGTACTCTTGCTCTGACTCTCGGTGTCTATGTGTCTGTGGCTCTGTCTGTCTCCATATTAGAGTCCTCGACCACACTAACGTCCTAAATAAACATCATAATACGGGCAATAAGAATGTCATTAAACTCAAATGGGGTCCTTAGGAATAATCGGAAATATTTATGTTATTACCGCACTTTCATAGCTGTTGGTTGTTGTGGTGTCTAGATATGGCTTTTGAGTAAGGATGTGCCTGGCCAAAGGATTCATGTGGAAGAAAAACTTGTTGATTGTGACAACGGAAGATAATAAACTAGTTGAACTGCAAAAGCCTCAAGGGTAAACATAAAAACTGGGTAGAGTTTTTTAAACGAATTCCAAATTTAATAGAAATATTAAAGAATTTAAAAATATTGAAAATTTTTAAATATTTAAAATATAAAACTCACACATATAAATTACAAAAAATATTTAATGTAAAAAATGTAAAAAAGGAAACACAAAAACAATAAATAATTAAAAAAATATTTTTATATTTTTATATTTTTATATTTTTAAATTTTTATATTTTTATATTTTTATACTTTTATATTATTATATTTTTATATTTTTATTTTTTTATATATTTTTATGTTTTTATATTATTATATTTTTATATTTTTTAATTTTTATATTTTTATTTTTTTATATTTATATATTTTTATGTTTTATATTTTAATATTTTTAATTTTTTTTTAATTATTTATTGTTTTTGTGTTTCCTTTTTAACATTTTTAAAAATATAAAAAAACATTAAAATATAAAAATACAAAAATATAAATATTAAAAAATATGAAAATTTTAAAAATATAAAACGTTTAAGCAGTTTTCGCTATAACAAGTAAAAATTGTGAACTCACCTGGTATTGGACCGCATACTCTTGGTATTATTTCTAATATTGCAGAACATGACGCATCTTCAAAACATAATTGACGCGCCAATATGCAATTTAGAATTGCCGAAGCGACTTTTATGTTAGAACCTGAAAGAATAAAAAGAAATAACACTAATTAATAGTTGTTTATAATTTAAAAATCGTAACGTATTTTGCATTTAGTACTAGTACAAAGTAATGTCGCCTGAAAGTATGCAGCAGTAGTATGTTTGTTGTAAAACATTTGCAAGAGATGAAACTTTCTGCGACAAAGGGCAGATGTACTCTTACTTTTTGCGTATATAGTACACAATGAGTAAGATAGTGCACAATAAGTAAAAGTAGTTGGATTAATTAAAGAGAAACTGTTCATACAATAAAACAAAATTTAAAAAATAAATCTCATAATAAACCTATCAGAGGATTTTTCGAAAACAGTGATACTGAAATATGTTTTTGAACCAATTTTATTTCGCAAATCTGAATTCGTATTCAGTTCATTGGTATAAAACAGCTATGCCCAACGTCAATGTATGCGATTTGTTCGAGTGTGTTTGTTGCGTTAAAGCTCTTTTATTGTTATTTCGGAAAACAGTGTGGTGCAAAAGTGACGCACTTCGTCACAACTGACATTAAATATCTTTGCATTACAAATTACATATTATTTTTGTTAAAAATAAAGATTGGGACTTCCGAAAATTGCGGTAATTATACACATTTTAAGAGGAACGTAACGTAATTTGTTCTGTCCTACTGGTAATTATGTTCCTAGATAATCGTACTTTTTCTAAAATGTTGGCCATATCTCTACCCTCACTTCAAAACAACCTAGCACTTCTTTAGCGAGCACCTTAAAAAAACGACATCATCAAACGGACGACAGCGTTTTGATAACACAAACGAAACAATAAAAGACTTTTCAACAGCATTATTAAAAGTGTTTCCTGATTCCCGCTTAACATTGCGTTGGCATACCAAACATACTGGGTCACCAACGCTGTTTTGCGTAAACAAAAAATCATTTTCCCAAACATCATCAAACATTTTGAGCAATACTGTAATTCGCTTTCTGATTTGTATGCGTATGTGTGAAAGCACAAAGATCTTTATGTGTACATGTAAAAGCACAAAGAGCTGTTTTCGCTCGCGAGCTCAAGCGGTGGGCATAGCTGGTATAAAATTGATGAGACTTATAAAACTTATAATATGTGTTAATAAGTTGACAAAGTTTTCAGAGTCCGAAAGTTTCTAGTTTCAGTGCTGAGGTTTAGGGGATAGAGATATGATACTTCTGACATATTTTTTTTTTTTAATTTTGAGTAACTGTAAAAATACAAATTGTGAAAATACATAGTTATATAAATAAACGTATTCAAAATAAAATAAATATTTAATTAAATATTAACAATATCAAAAATTGTAAAATTATTTTAAATATTGAAAATATTAAAAAGATTGAAAATATTAAAAATATTAAAAAGATTGAAAATATTAAAAATATTGAAAATATTAAAAATATTAAAAATATTGAAAATATTAAAAATATTGAAAATATTAAAAAGATTGAAAATATTAAAAATCTTGAAAAAATTAAAAATATTGAAAATATTAAAAAGATTGAAAATATTAAAAATATTGAAAATATCGAAAATATTAAAAATGTTATAAATATTAAAAATATTGAAAAAATTAAAAATATTGAAAATATTAAAAAGATTGAAAATATTAAAAATATTGAAAATATCGAAAATATTGAAAATATTGAAAATATCGAAAATATTAAAAATATTGAAAAGATTACAAATATTAAAAATTTTAAATACACTGAAAATATTGTAATATTAAAAGTATTGAAAATATTAAAAATATTAGAATTATTATATCAATTTACGTTAGTGTATCGAATAATACATCAAATTCTGCTAAAGAACAGAAATGTGTTTTTTTATACACATACACATATTAGAAATATTAAAAATAATATATAAATTAAAAATATTTTAATTCAAAAATTTTAAAAGTATCAAAAATATTTAAAATGTTACAAATATTAAAAGTATTTAAAAGATTAAAAATGTTAAAAACTTTTAAAATATTAAATATATTAAAAACATTAAAAATATTTGACATATTAAAATATTGAGAATAATAAAAATGTGTATTGAAAGTAATAAAATTATTGAAACCGTTAGAAGTATTAGAAATATACAAATAATGAAAATATTAATAAAATAACAATGTTAAAAATTGTAAAAAAGTTATAATATTGCAAATCTAAGAAATTTTAACATTATTACAAATATTAAAATTATTGAAAATATTAAAAATATTTAAATATTTGTAATATTTTTAAAATTATTAACAATATTAAAAATATAAAAATAATAAAAAAAATATTGGAAAGGTAAAAACAATAAAACAATATTTAAAATATTAAAAATATAAAAAATATTAAAAATACTAAAAATATTAAAATTATTAAAAATATTAAAAATATTAAAAATATCAAAATATTAAATATATTAAAAATATCAAAAATACTAAAAATATTATAAATATTGGAAATTTTAGAATTATTAAAATTACTACAAATATTGGAAACAGTAAAAACATTAAAAATATAAAAAAATATTACAAATATGAAAATTGTGACAAATATATAAAAATAAGAAATTATAAAAACAGTGACAATATTTGATTTATGAAAAAATATTACAAATTTTTAAAAAAGCTGGAAATTTTTAAAAAAAATAATAATATTCAAAATATTAAAAGTATTTCAATAATTAACATTTAAGTGTATATTCATTTGATTATCACCATATAAAATTAATTAAAATTAACATTTAAGGGTATATTCATTTGATTATTTTTCGAAAAGTCATTGATTAGGGAGTTAAAAATATGACCCGTCTTGTTTCTTTTCAATATTGTTTTTCTTTTTTAAAAGTGATCCATTATTTGTCATACATTTGTCGGCGTTTTGTGTCTTTAGTTTATTAAAACCGCATTATAAATTTATTAAACCAAAAAGTATATACATGAGATTAGAAGAGGTGCCAAGTTGATAACGGGCCTTAAAAATTACCACCAAGCGTACGTGGGCGCAATGTAGCGTATTTGAAAATACAAGCAAAATATTCAATTTTATGGCTCAAAACTTACAAGTTAGTTTGATTAGCATTAATTTTATTTCATTTTGTAGTTTTTGGTGCTCAAAATTTTTTCATTAAATAAGCCAAAATATATTCACCAAAAAGTATACTAAAACTACTTTTGCTTTTGTTCGTTGAACAGTTTTACCACGTTGGCTCCTCTTGTAATCATATATACTTATTGCCTCTTGTAATCATATATCCTTTATTTATTATACACCAATTTCATTTATTTCCCATATCTAGTACTAAATATTTACTACTTTCCAAAAACAACTCTACGTGTGATCGTTGTTTGTTTTCTTTTCATCTCTGCAGGAATTACTCTGATTAACCGCAACAGCTGATTTTAATTTGTAATGAGAAAATTCTTGAGCGTCTGTAAAATTGTGTAAAAGTGAAAAAAACATAAAAAATAAACAACAAAATACCCAAAAATTTCAGTAAAAATGATGGAATTAGATCCAGATATTGTTAAAGAATTCGAACAACTCGATGTTTCCTCGAAAAAGCCTGCCGACGAAGAACTACAAAAGTTCGACGAAAATTCTGTTCTCAAGATTCCTATCAAAAGCAAAGCAAATTGTAAAGTCAATGCCAATCATCCCACCTATGCAACAATACCGAAATTTTTCCATGCTCCGCCAGCGGCCACTGATACTTTGCGCCAGAACCTACGCAAAGAAGCCCATTCGTTGTTTCTGCAAAAACGTTCCCAAGAGCTACTCGACAATGAGGAATTGAATACCCTGTGGTCTATATTGGAGAAGCACTGCACTCAGGTGACACCTTTGGGTCAGCAGTTGATTGGCTATGATGATTATCTTAAAGTGATGCAGACGGTTAGTGCTAAATGCCGCAAATATTTGACTGCCCGTTTGTTTGCCAAACTGCAGTGTCATTCGGGCTACCCCGGCAAAGTGGAGATTGTGAGCATTTTCAACTATACCATGCGTAAAGTATGGTTGACCCAGGGACGTATAGGCTTGTCCTTTTACGATGATGTGGGTCAGGGCTATTTGAGAGAGATCGATATGGAAAACTATATTATCGACATCATTCCTACATTGGCACAGATAAGTGGCTGCGTTCAGCCCTCATTTCAAAGTTTCTATGTTTGCACAGTGGTCAAGAAATTCTTTTTCTTTTTGGATCCTCTCCACACGGGCCGCATACGTATACGTGACATATTGGCCTCTGGTCTGTTAACTGAACTTTTGGAACTAAGAGACGAGGAGTCATCCAAAGAATCTCAAGAGCACAATTGGTTTTCTATGCCCTCTGTGCTGACCGTGTATGGCAATTATCTAAATCTCGACAAGGATCACAATGGCATGCTTAGTAAACAAGAATTGGCAGATTATGGCTCCGGCACGCTAACGTCAGTGTTTTTGGATCGTGTATTCGATGAATGTCGCACATTTGATGGTGAAATGGATTATAAGACCTTTCTTGATTTTGTACTGGCATTGGATAACCGTCACGAGCCTCAGTCACTTCATTATCTATTTCGTATATTGGATGTCCAGCATAAGGGTTACTTGACCGCCCAGACATTGCATTACTTTTTCAAAGGTATCCAGGAGCAAATAAGAGCGGTTAATGCAGAAGCAGTAAATTTTGAAGACTTAAAAGATGAAATATTTGATATGGTGAAATCAAAGGATCCCTATAAAATAACACTGCAGGATTTAATAAATTGGTAAGTGGCATGGAATGATAGTTATTTACGTAGCACAGTTGTTGTACAGGTTTTTGTATTTCGTGGTACTTGTATATATAGTTTGACGCGAAACACTGCCATTACTAACTGCTTAATTGCACCGCATGTATATCAACGCCTCTTTTGTTACACTATACACATACATATGTATATTTCCATTATTACAAGTATAACATCATATAACATTTTTTTTTACTCTTTAGGGTTTGCTCTTTTTTGAGACTGTTATAAATTTATCTGCTTTATTTGTATTGTATTTGAAAAAAATAGAAGACAGTGTATTCGTTATTCCACAAGCTGGAACTCCATTGGCTACAAATACATAAAAAACTATACACATTTCTAAATTTTAATTTAAAAAAAAAAAAAAATTCATTAAAAGTATTATTTTTATTGTGATTGTCAAAATAACAGAAAAAACCCCAGGGACCTTAAGAGCCACACAAAAAAAAAATCCAGCCTGGTAATTACCCTCCTTTGTCTGACCCAGATTCCAAATTTTGCTTGCAATTAGAAACAACGAAATTAAATATTTTCACCTTAGTTTGCAAAAAGAGCTTACGTTTCGAATCCAAATCTGGAATACGAATGTATACCATATTTACCTCAAAACATTTTTGGAATAAGTTTGGTTATGTTTTTATCTATGGGAGTCGCTTCATATACTCATATACTTCACAAATTAAATTCAAATTAATAACTTGTGATTACAACCGAGATTAATAGTGTCTTGGTCTATGTCTATGTTTGGGAATCTTAGCATTTTGAAAAAAAAAAACGAATAAATTACAAAACTGCTTTAAAATCATTCCTAGTAGGGAATCGTTAAACTAATTCAAAACCGAATTAGTTAAAAACTATGGAATTCTGAAATACACCCAAAATGAACTAGATCCATACTCGAATTTTGATCTAGTTGAAAATTATTAATCTATGAAAAAAAGAATTTTGGAATAATTTCACAAGTTATATTTAAAATTTTACCGAAAGCAAAAGACAAATGATTCTTAATAACTTTAAGATGAATAAAATATATATTTCATTTATTGTATTTAAAAATAATATCGTATTTGTCATCAACTTTAAAATATATTTTAAACGTCATATAAGTTTTTTCATACCATTTATAAAATACTAGTACAGTACTAGTTCAAATTTTCTTGCGTAGGAACTGATTCTGTTCTAGTATAAAATATACAATTGCCCTCAAGCCTAGGACAACTACGTGCTAAATGGGGCTGTTGTTTGTATGGCAGGTGAGCTAGTTCACTGTCCTATAAAGAACTAGTACTGCTCTAGTTCCTAACTAGTATATTTCCCTTCTGGGTTGGTATTAGACAATTCATGAAATTGTTTAATGTCCTTAGATCCATTTCCATTATCTCATTTGTATTTGCATCGTATAAAATCCCCAATCCTATAACACATTAATTAGTCCTTATAAATTCATGATTGTCAGTCTGAATCCCTTCTGGGTTGGTATTAGACAATTCATGAAATTGTTTAATGTCCTTAGATCCATTTCCATTATCTCATTTGTGTTTGCATCGTATAAAATCCCCAATCCTATAACACATTAATTAGTCCTTATAAATTCATGATTGTCAGTCTGAATCGATGGACCACGTCCTCACCCAGTAGGTACTCATCAAACTTGTTCATAAACGAACTAGTTCAAAAGAATGGAATTTTGAGCAACCTGCTAAACTACTGAAGAGGAATTGTTATAAGTATAGTGGTTTTTATGCATAATAATGATTGTAAAGAATTTTTCATTTCATATTATATACTCATTAAGCCGGGTCGAAAAAAAAGTTGTCAATGTTACCGCCTTAAATGAAAAATTAAGTAAAAACAATTTCGGGGGAGCGAAAAATTTTTTTCTGTGGTCGAGGCAAAAACGCCGGATTCGGGGTTTTTACCATAACATGGTTATTTGTATACCGATTGTCAAGATCTATGCATCGTAGAAAAGGTATTAGCCACAGCTTTGTTAGTGTGTTAAAGACTTTTAACTACTAAGCCATCTTCTAGAGGTTCTTAAAAACCCCCCTAAGCATATAATTTTTTGATGTAGATTTGAAGGCCTTGAAAAACTATTAACGATTTTAGAAAAAACCGTTAACTTTTATTCATAAACAAAAAAGTTATATTAATTTAAAAAGTCATTACATGTGATAATGCGAAATATACATTTGTTTATTTTTATTACATTCGTTTGTTGTGTACAATTGAAAAATAAATAAAGTTCAAACAAATAAAAATCAATATTCGAAAATACCAAATAATCGGAATACTATCTAACTGAAGAACTTCCAAAGATTTTTTTAGCGACCAATGTAAATTAAGTATGATGTCGCTTAATGCCATATCGGATCATGAGGAAATCTTTGGTTGAGCAAATAAAACTTTTTATACAAATCTACTTCGAACTATCATATGTACTAAAATGTTAAATCAATATAACTTTTTTGTTTATGAAGAAAATGTAATGTTTATTTCGCAATTATTTTATAGTTTCTACAGGGCTTCAAATCTGCATCAGAAAATGATTAGGGGGGTTTTTAAGAATACAATGTTGAGAACCACTGGAATGTGACGTCATAGTTTTAAGTAACTATATTAATAACAAAGCTCTTGTTAATCCATCTTCAACGATATATAAAACTTAAGAATCGGACAGCGAATAACAAAGTTATGGACAAAACGTCAAAACCGGCGTTTTTGTCACGCTCACAAAAATAAAAATTTTGCATCTCCGAATTTGTTTTTATAAGACTGTTCATATAAGGCGGTAACATTCATATATTTTTTTTTCTCCATATAGATCGACCCGGCTTAATACTCATGCAAAATTCGAAGTATTAGTTCCATAAAATTTTCATAAATTCTAGTACTGCTCCAGTTCCACAGGAGCTACAATAGTATAGTTTTTTAGAATAGAACTATTTCTGTTGCGTCAATTTTGTACTAGTTCTTATCGACCTATTTTGTATTCCTTCCAATCAAGTTCAAAGTAGACAATTGGCTAAAGCCTGAATTTCTGAACTACAAAAGGAACAAATCCCTAAAAGCCTAGGACAACTACGTGTTAATTGAGACAGTTGTTTGTATGGAAAGTGAAATAGTTCACTGTCTTATGGAGAACTTGTTATTAACAAGTTCCGAAATAGTATTATTCTCTGCAGGGCGGCTACCGTGTAAAATTTTGTCGCTAAATCTCCCTTGCACATTTACATGCAAGGTTTTAGAGGTCCTGCTATTATCCTTCCTCAAACAGCATTTCTCGCTCACCACCCATCAGCATGGCTTCAGGGCAGCGCATAGCACTACTTTCGCTTTAAACACGATAATCATATAATATACTCGCTACTAATTCAGAACTTGATAAGCTCATTTCTACCTAATGATCACAAACTCTGGATTAGTAATTACCTGAATGGCATGACTAAAATGCTCGTACCACAAGTTCTATAATCTTTATTTATATAAGTTACCTGCAGTCCCTCAAAGAGTCTCAATTGATTCGTACATTGATGATTTTACAGTATTCTGAGCAGTTGTGAATATAGAAGACATAAGGGCTACAGATTCTCAATACAGAACTTTTTGCTGCAACGCTGTTGAAATCAAAAGCGCAACTATGTACTTCTAGGACCATGGAGGTAAGGATGTAATTATACATCTTGGTATATGGTTAACGCTTCCCTATGCACCAAAACAACCTTACATTTTCTTACATTTTTCAAGCATACATACTACATAAAGGATATGGTCAAATACCGAATCAAGGCAAAAAAGTCATTAAGTGCACCTCATGTGGCACAGACAGGCGATTGGCTGCTCAGTTCTCAATTATGCCGATCCAGTTTGGATCGCATTTTTTAGTTATTGTTGTTGTAACAGCCTGGAGGAAGAAGCTGGGGTGATAATTCTTTATACCGATTTTCAATTTATCGGCACTCGATCGGGCATGTAATGCGATTATCATACTGTCATTGTTGGCAACTCTGTTTCGTTCCTTTGTATAGATGACAAGGTTTGTGTCAAGGGATTGTTAGGTGTTGTTCTAAGTTTTAACCGCCAAATTCCTCCAATGATGGGTCCAGCTGGTTCTATTTTTTATTTTGCGATGTTGATAGATCATTTCCGTATTCCTTGGTTCTTGTGCAATATGGATTTTTGTAGTGGAACTAATGAGTATTGTTGGCATGGAAACTCGAAAGTATTTAAAAAGTAATTTTTCATCGATGTTGATTTGGCCAGTGCCCGGCACCTTTGAATTGTTTTGGACCATAGGAACGCGAAACATTTCGATTGCTAATCTACATCGCTTCCACTGAGCTATCGACTCTCAATAGCGAGGTTTACAAACGGTACAAAACCATGCACTTATGTTCGTTACCGGATTCCTCTTAATGAAGACTAAGGATAGACCAGGGATTATTAACGGCGCAGTACATAGTGGTTTCAACAACAACATTCATTGTTGAAATTTTTTTTTAATTGTTGATAACAGTTACATTTTGCAATCAAAAATATATCAAAATTCAAATGGTTAATTTAATATAAATACTCCTATATAAGTGTATAACGGTACAACTTTTAGATTACATCACCCAACAACTCTTTTTAAACTAATGAGCAACCTGGAATTCTGTTATATATTTGTTTTTACAAAGATCATTTAATATTTTAGTCTTTTTTTCGACACAAATAATCCTTACATTAGTAATTACACCACACTTGATTAAACAAATTAAAGATGTTGAAATTAATTACGCTTACATATTTAAATATTTAATATACAATTTTAAAATTTTTTTCTTGCGTTTTTTTTTGCATTCTGTGTATAATTTTAATATTTATTGTGCATTTAACATTAACATATTGACCTCATTTAAAATCATATGTACGTATATGCAAGGGCGTCTGTGTGGGTGCAATGTGTGTGTAAAATGTAGTATGATTGTACGTTGTTAAAATTTGTATTCTGTTTAACTTTTATTACAAACCATTTTATATTCTTTGCATGCTGCAGCTGTTTTTGCTGCTGTTGGTGGTGGAGTGGCTGTGCCACTGCTTATACTACTGCTACTACTACATATTACATACTCTATATCACCAGTACACTATGACGTTGCACATCATCAGTGGTATATCTCCAAACATAACCGTTATTAACATTACATTTCATATAGAGTAGTCAATGTACGTATGTAATTTTTTTTTGTAGGAATATATGTAGAATTGTACACATGTTTGGTGGGACTGCTGCTGCGGCAGTATAACCAAGCATGTACTAGCACTTATGTATTACGTACGCTATCTTTGTACTTACTAACACACTTGTAAATCCAAACACATGATAACGAAGATGTATACAGTGATATAAATACACATATGTATAAAAAATTAAATATGGACTATATATAGATTTTGCAAGAGTGGTATGATAATCAGGATTATGTTATTGGTAGAGAGAGATAACACTATGCAACAAAATTACAAAAAAAAAACGGCGTCAGTTTTTCACTATATCTGATTGCAAAAACAGTCAAAATTATTTTAAACATGACAGTTTTTTCTTTAATAAAGTTATTTTTTTAAAAAAGAATTTGGAAATTATGAAAACTTTTTAGAACCCTGAAACTATTGATCAGACTAAAAAGATATGTTTTAAGTATAGACTGTGAAGTGATTAAATTTAGGATTCACCCTTAGGGATGAGGGTATATATCATTTTATACGAGAAAAAGCGAACCTCATTAAAGGAGACGTGTTAGACCATCACACTTTGGGATGAGTGTATATGTCATTTTATACGAGAAAAAGTTACCACATTAAAGAAGACGTTTGATAAAGTTGTTTTGCCAAAATTTTGTTATAAAAATTTTGGCTGAAAAGCATAATTTTTTTATGCAATCTTTTCAGATCTTTTGATCAGACTAAAAAATTATGTTTGACATACTATGGGTTGTTTAAATTTAGAATTTTTATGCCCCCACCCTTAGGTATGAGGGTATATATAATTTTATACCAGAAAAAGGCGTATAGCATTAAAGGAGATCCTAAGTATCTTAATACCAAATTCGTTACAGAAATTTTTAAGACGATTGAGCCATGTCTGTATGTCTGGCTGAATAGGGGGCAGGATAACTCGAGTACTGATCCTTTTGGACTATTTTTTCCAAAATGAAGTATTGGGATTGTAAATTGGGCGGAAAATCACCTCCCCCTCTTGTGCCTCCAACACGAATTACATAATTTTGTATAATAGAGATTTCTTCCATAACTTTTAAACGGTGAAAGGATATTAGAATTTGATCTCCTTCTCTTCTGGTGGCTTTCACACAAATGATCGTTTTGACCTGCATCGTTTAACATACATTATCTTTTTTGTTAGTACATTGATTTCAGACATAGTTTGGTAACATGTTCGCTTGCAAGAGTTTTGACTCAGGAATTAGTATGGACTTAGGAATTAGTATATAGGCCAACCCCTTTCGGTGCCTCCTATACATAATAACCAATTTTTGGAAAATTAATATATTATGTCAAACAAAAGAGCCAAAACGTGACAATTTCCCCTATACGATACTTACTAACTTTAAGTCGATATTAAATTATTATGGCATGTAATTTGACGAAACAAATGATGCTGAAATTCTTCTTTTTGGGGCTACTTTCACGTGCTGTTTTCAGAATTGAGTCCCAAATCAATGAGCTGCAAAATATTGCACTGTGTAATACGTGTAGTCACATTACCTGACTGAAATTTCTGTACTGGTTTTATAATCAGAAAACAATAATGCATCAAAAATATATAGTGGGAATACTGTTGTCGAAATTCTTTTTATATGTTAGATCTAGACATCATATTGAATGAAAAATTACAATATTGTCGTAGTGTTATTATTATTCTCCAAATCAGTAACATTGGAATGATTTAAAAATTGTATTTTACTACAGTTATCTTACCACCCTTAAAAAATTCCATTCTTCTATTCATTTTGCCATTACATATGTATATTTACAACAGAAAGACATAACTGCATAGTATATACTACAACACATTAACTTTCATACAAGCTTCTGAACTCATACTACAACAAAATACCTGTAAGCATGTCTATATGCATATATCATACACGTTGTTCGTTCTCCATCATCATTATCATTTTGCTTATCAACAACCTTCTTTCACTCGCTGCTTTTACCCTCTTTTCTCCTATACTCATAGTTTCATTGGTGCACGTAAATTTAATTTAGCAGATATTAATTAAAATCATACATTATTGAATATGTACAACAACTAGAGTAGTACTTTTGTCTCTGCTGCTCCTGCTCATGCTGCAAGCAACGGCAGCATAAACGCTGCAGAGAAAGTGCTTAATCTGCAACATACTTTTGCTGCAATTTTAAGCAAACAACGTTAACCGTTCACGATTTAAAATTTCACTGAAATTTCGTTTACATTCTTTTTCTTTCTTTTCCGGCTAATTATTGTTGACATCCTTGCATATTATAGCGGCCAAGCAGAAACTGTCGTCTCCATCCTAATTGAATTTCATAAATTCTGGGCTTACGAAAATCGTGAAGAAGGTTCACACAATGTCTAATTATTTGTTTTTTTTATCTACGTACCAATTTGTATTGTCTTAATGTAACATTTATTTTTTCTTACCCAAAACCCATTTGAATTTAATTTATGTTAAGTTTTATTTTTCTTTCTTTTTTTGTCTCTTTTTTTCTTCTCTTGAACGACGCGTTTCAATTATAGGTGAACGACAATTAACAGGAGAAACAGACGACGAATTGAAATGATAATGCATTTTATGTTTTCACTTAAAGAGATCCATAGAATAGTATTGCTATAAATTTAATTTTTTTGTAAGATATAGCATTTAAGCTTTTTAGAATAACGAAATCTCATCAACGCTGCATAGATCTATGTTATTAAGTATTCACTTGAATTTTTGTAGACTTTTATTGTAAAAACTTATTTTATGTACTTAATTTAAGAAAGATATATTAAATAAATTTTAAGTATACAAGAAAATTTTGTGCTGGAGAAGTGAAGTTATTTTTTTATACACAAGAGTCGTTAGGAAATGGTTTGAACACGTACACACGTACAACAGAGAGTTCTAAATCATAACGGGACTCGGCACTGCCGGGTAATGGTGTTTGGCTCTGCTGGGTCGCCAGACACAGTAATATACTACGGAACGAGATGGCGGATGAATTGGCACGGAAGGTATTCTCCCTGGGACCAGGCCTATATGCAGAACTTTTAACGGCCACATAGAACGGTTAGCAAACGAATTCTGGTATCACCACTCCGACTGCGTATTGTCAAGGGATTATTAGTCGTAATTGGATGGAAGGCGAACCAGATCACTTTTGGTGTCTGGTAGGAATGCAGTCATACGACTAATAGGCATTGTTACGGGACACTGTGACGTTAGAGCCTATACATCGAAATGGGAAGTAACACAGTAGGTGCCCTTCGACAGTTCAGTGTATTCCCGGCCGGGGCACTCAATCAACATCGATAAAAAATTACTTTTCAAATACTCTCAAGTTCGACAGCCAACAAAACTCATCCTAGATGGCCCTACTACAAAAATCCAAATTGCGCAAGGACCAAGCAAATGATTTATCAACATCGCAAAATTTCCCTTCCATACAAACAACTGTCTCAATTGACATGTAGTTGTTCTAGGCTTGGTGGGAATTTTCCCTTTTGTACTAGAATAGAACCAGTTCAGAAATTCTAGTCGGGCGGTATTTGATTGTCTCCTTTGAACTAGTTTGGAACTACTTTAAAAAAGTTTAATAAGACTTACAACATAATTGACGCAGTATAAAATTTGAGCTAGTACTGTACTTAAAACTTAATTTCCCTTTACACCCCATGAATGAGGTATGGGATAGCTTCTCGCGTTGTTGTGAATTAACACGCTTTCTATTTTAGATTCACAACTAACGGCACCTACTTGTTTATCGACGAATGCGAACGTCACTGTTTGAGAAGCGCTTACTAGACACGCCGATTGACTCGACACTTATACTGCGAAGTTGCTGTCAACAACATTCGAGGGCAGCCGACAATGAAAGAAAAATTTTTTTAATACGACTGGAGCCAGGTTTGAACCTGCGATCACCCGCATGGTAGTCGCGTGTTCTAACCACTATGCCACGGCCGGTCCCGTACTAGTACTAGTACTTCAAATATGGTACGAAAAAAACTTATACGACACTGTAGTGGATTCATAAGGCGACAAGAACCAGCACTTATTCGTTATGCCCAATATGAATCCAAATGACATAATTTAACATTTGATTGCAATGCACGCCGGTCTTGTGACGAAACACAGAATAAATTCCAATAAGTGCATTCACTGTCTGTGTGGTCTAAGTAATTTGATGTTATGATTTTAACTTTTCCTTTTTGTTCTGACCGCACTTATGATCCATAATTATGACCCACTTAGCAATGGTGTAAACTGATCCGGGTTTAATGAACACATCAGAACAAACCGAAAACATACTTAAAATTAAACGCGTATGAGGCTCGCATGAAAAATAGCACTACGAGATATATCGGTAAAACCAAACGCTCACACTCATATATATGAATTGCAACCAATGCAAATACATTGGAGTAAATGCAACAGAAGGTACATATAAAACCATGACCACGGTCAATGCGATCAAATGTTAAAAGGCGGAATCAAATTAGAATGAAAGGGGGACATTGATTCCTAATAATGACTCAATGTCCACCAATGAAATCAAAGAAACTCTAGGGTAAATTTAAGTAGAATAATTGGGATTGAATAAACCCAAAAATATTAAAAAGTAAACTAATGTAAGCTTATGGATAAATTTAGAAATTAAGTTGTTATAACCACTCCCACATTGTATTAGACTGTAAGAAATATTTTCAAATAAATACCGGGACAAATTCGGTCGAAAGATCAGTCTTGTTCCACAACCAAAAAAGAAACTAGTCGTTTTTCTTTACATGGCGATCCTGCCCACTGCGAACTGTGCTTAATTGCACTGCGCTGAAAAATAGAATTGCGTATAAATCCGCAAAAAATTCTATAAGCAAGGACTCGGAGAAATTCCTGACGTGAAGCCAATATCCGTCAGTCGAAGAAGGAAGGAGGATACTGCCTGGCCAAGAGGCAGTGGGACGACGAAGGTCCCCAACGAAGGTCCAACCATCAAAATAAAAATTTTTGTTATTAGCTTTTAAATGAAGTGCGTCAAGCCGCACTCATAGGGCCAATAAGCGATACATCGCTCGTGGCAACAAAAAAAAAAAAAAAAAATAATATATAATTAACAAGGATCACAAGGATCAATCAACAAATATGAAAATTGGACCCAAGCCTCTGACCATAGAGGAGTATAAAAGACGACAACAAAGAAAACAGATCCAGCCGGCCCAACAGGAAATAAATATACCAATTACCAGCAAAATTAAAAGGCGAGGTGGATACGTCCAAAAGCTGAAACGAGAAAGGGCGATAGTGCTGAGGACAATCAACACCGAGCCACCGCCATCGTGGGAAGTGGCCACGTCCCTCTGGAAGAGGATAGATACGATTGACTTCTTAATAAGGCAGTACTTGGCAAACCGCCAAAAAGGACAACAAGAAAAAAAATAATAACAATAAGAAAATGACAAATATTAATAAAGATTTATAAAAAAAAAAAATGTATATATAAGAACATATAAGGGAAATGAGATGGCTCCGAGATTTTTGGGAAAAAACAAAATAGAAGAACCAAGAGAAGAAAGGAAATTAACTATAGAAGAAGAATTAAAATATTTGGAAAAATTATGGAAAACCATTGGAATGAAAAAAACTCCTACTAGGGAGGATATAATAAATCCATCAACAATAGAAGTGGAAATGGATTTGATGATGAGAAAATTTTTACAAGAAAAAAACTAAGAAAAATATAAGAAAGTTATGTTAAAGTAAGATCAAATACAACTAGAGATAAGTATAATTATGAACAATACTCGCACAAAGAGAAATAAGAAAAAAAATTGTAATGCAAAAAAAAAAATTAAATTTAATATGAAAGCATAAAAGATTTTGTATTAAAAAAAAAAATATATATATTTTTAATTGTAACTAATGGCATCCTTAGAATCATTAAAACAAATCTTAATAAATGCAAAGAAATCTTTAAATCGTCCGTATTCCACGGAAACGGTAAAAGAAAAGATAGAAGAAATACATATTTTAGAGGAAGAATTCGGTAAATTTTTATTACAACTTAAAGAAGGACAAAGAGCAGAATTATTGACTACTTTTGACAAATGCAAAGAGGAAGCATTGCAAATACTAAATAAACATCTAGAAGGAAAAAACAACAAGAAAAGTATAATCATGGCACATTTGGAGTTGAACGAGTTGTCTGTTATCGTAAAATTGGTTCCAGTTTTTACCGGAAAAAGGGACGAATTGCAAAATTTTGTAACCAACCTTGAAATAGTATACCAAACCATAGTTGAGGAAAAGTTAAAATCATAACATCAAATTACTTAGACCACACAGACAGTGAATGCACTTATTGGAATTTATTCTGTGTTTCGTCACAAGACCGGCGTGCATTGCAATCAAATGTTAAATTATGTCATTTGGATTCATATTGGGCATAACGAATAAGTGCTGGTTCTTGTCGCCTTATGAATCCACTACAACACTCAAAATGCCTTTTAAATAATTAAATACAATAATTGCGCTATCTACTTTTTTCGTCTAATAGACATTTATCGATCTATTCTGACGTAGTTACAATAGTCACCACGGTTACAAAATCAAAAAATCGGAATTCCAAATCCTTTGTCTAATATTTTTGACTGTGCACCTAACTGGGGTACGTGTCGGCCATTAAGCTCTTTCAAATTGCATAAATATCTAAAAAATTTAAATATATTTACTTTTCTCTGTGTTGTGTTTTAATTTTTTGTTGTTTAATTCATTAATCAGCTGTAAATTGTCAATAATTTTAATTTCACAACAAGTTGCACTATTCCTTATTACGAAATTGCCAGAATACCCGTAACAAGACTTCGTTACAAAGTTGTAACAAATTCAAGGTGACAAATTTTTGCAACCAAATAATTCGAATAGGGCCGTTAGAATAAATTGTCTTTTGCTTTCGGTACTATTTCAGAATATAACTTCTGAAATTATAAAAAAATTCTCTTGTTTTCTTATTCACCAACTTATAACGTGTTACAGGTTCAAAATTCGATAGGAACTAGATCATTTTGGAAGTAGTTCAAAATAACATACTTTTGAACTAGTAAGTTTTTGAACTAGTTTGACAAGTCCCTACTGGGTAGCTCTTCATAGCAGAAGGGTGTAATTCCTAGGGAAGCTGTATTTTCATAGTCGCAATGAACTGTCGTCATCTAATGAAATTTAATAATGATTTGAGCTGGCTTACGTGTAGAAGACCATAGTGTCCCAATGTATATTATTCATAATCTCACTACTTTATCTATATAAGTTGAACGAGTGAAGGCTGATCATAACACATGCAACATTTCTTACTTTCAGTCTTATTCTGTACTCCATACTTTCTTATTTCATTTTCATATAAGACAATCACAATGTACCGTAATGGTCTTCGAGAGGTATTATTACAAAGTCTGAGTGATAACTTATCTTCGAATTAATCAACGTCCCAAACTAGAAGACTCTTTGTTCGTTAAAACACATGAAACTTGGTTTTGTCCCCATTTATTAACAAACCCGCTTTTGCCGACTGCTTCTTAATGTTTGAAAAAGCTGCAGTAACGTTCCCGCAGTCCTCGCCCAATGATATCTATATCACCGGCCTACGGGAGCGGCATATGACTTATTAAAGATGGTACCAGTCATAATAACGCTAGATATAAAATGGTTCCGAAAGATTTTAGCTTATCTTCACTTTGTGATTGCTGCCTGCCAGAGTCATCCAGCAATATCGCATTAGCTTTGCAGATGCTACTAAGTATCGTCTAGTTGTCGAAAGCAAAAAAAAAAATATGGTAGGTATCGATATGCATTTCTTGGTTCTTTTCCATGATTTCTCGTTATCTGGCCAGCCGTGTATTTGTTAGGTCTTGGACCACACTAATAAGTTAAGATAAACTTTTGTCTAAAAGGCTGAAAGGCTAGTTGGTGCATATACTAGAATAGCCTTCCTTCATCACTGTGCATAAAATACATACTTTGTTTCAAAATATGGGTCATGTATAGAGTGTTCAAAACCGAAACCGAAAACCGTTTAACCGTTTTTTTTTCTCCGAAACCATAAGCCGGTTTCTTCAAAAATTCCAATTTCGCATACCCAGTTTAACCGGTTTTTTGATGTCGGTTAACCGGTTTCCCAAAAAGCAGTATTTCACAGAACATTTTTAGGTCAATTATAGGTAAATCGGCAAACAAGGTTGTTTATTATATATACTTATACTATGATTACCATACAATAGTTGGGATCTAATATTGGAAAAGATTGGGATCTCACCTCGAAATGAGTGCGAAGCCGTCGATATTCATATGAAAAACTTTGTGCCTTATATATATTTCCTATGCTAACCGCCCAATGGTAGAAAGGAGGTTAATTTGTGGTCAAATTGATACCTTAATTCTAAACCCTGCTAATTGTAAAATATAAAATGTAAGGAAACGTATTCAAAGTTTGTGAATAATATAAATTCCACTTATACAGCCATGTTCTGGAAAACAATTCGGTTAGACAACAGAGCAAAATCGATAATAATATTTAAAAAAGTATTTCCTTGTTACCGATTTTGCTCTGTTTTTAAACCGAATTGTTTTCCATTACATGTCTGATATACTAAGTGAAAATTTCCTAATAACTTATATTTTAATATATATATATTAATTAAATGGATTAATGTATCGATATTCATATCTTTTCATATTTAATTGGATATTTGGTTCTATTTTACAATTACCGAAAAACCAAACGAAACCGGTTAACCCGGTTTTTTAGTAAATCAAGTATTCGAAATCCGAATTATTGAAAAAAGGCATATTTCGAATAAACCGGAAACCGGGTTTCTGAAAAATTCAAGTATTTGAATACTATTGTCATGTATCATGTATCTATCTAATTGCCGTCGGCCGTCGGGGATCCCTGTTACATAACGCTTCCTTTGCTTGTTGGTAAAATGCTCAATCGTCATCTTTATCCCCTAATTGTTTATATCTTTGCTTTCTTTTCGCCGTAATAACACTGATTCCATTTGAAGAGGTGTTTTATCTATCTACTCTTTGATTTTAACGTTTCCATTGACTGCAAGGTACCCTCAAAATAGGCATTGGCTATTTCGGTATGTATTCTGGCGATGTTCAGATGCGGTCATATATTTCCTTCAGGGGTTCTACCAAGGTTATCACATTTGTCTTCCGTTAAAATAGTGGCGGCTCGATCACTTACAGGTTCAGAACGCCAGATGTCTAAGTCTCCTACTAACTATGAACACAAAATTCGTGTGTAAAACAGCTAGAAAGCTGCTATGTTCATGTTCTTTCGTCCCTGTCCCTTTCATTACATTTCCTTGTATCAGCCTTACGTTTGTTGAGTATATCTGCCGTTGAACGTGTATTTTCTTACTTCATGTTCGTTATAATGTTTGCGGTGGCCCTCAACCTTTGGGTAATTTTGATCTCTTCTTTGGGTTTTCATAATAATTTTGTTTGTTAAGAAGATTGCCTCCGAAGGTTGCTACCTAAGACTCATTGTTGGTAGCATGCCTTACTTAACATTGGCCTAGATCGACGAGAGCTAAAATCTAAATCGTCTATAAACTTTTCCTCTAAGTATCACTGCCGATTACGGAGCTATTTCATTCAACTGTTAGGTGTCTATTGTTGGACTGGCCAGTGAGAATTGCACATGTCAGTCTCAAATCGCCCCTGCACAGAGCAGTCTTGTACTCCAATCGGGATCTGTTGTATTCGGGCCAGTGATGGGTTCGGGCATCATACATCCACTGATTCTTTCCCAGGGAAATTGAAATACTCCTGAACGCAGCAGAGACTGATTTCAATAGTCTTTAGTTACTCCAATGCCTTCTTACTTTGATTTACACGACGTGTAAATTGCAGCTTGACTATTCACGCAGAGTATCGATTCCATATTCCATAATGGCAACCGCGTCTTTCTAAATGACCAGTATCTTAGTTTTAAAAAAAACTCTACATTCATTATGTAGTCTTAAAGGCTAAATTGCCGTCATAAGTCCGGTAAGTTCTTGCTGTATACAGAATTCTGTATACACCAGGATTCTGTATAGATTTTGAATACATATGTAAAAACAGATGTAGAGTCACCCTGGGAAATCACGCCATCACTCTAATCCGATTTTTTCGAAAATGCAACGTTACCTTTTCAAAAATTTGTGCCTGTTCAAGTTTCACTCATTGAACATTTTTTCTCTTTCTGCATTTATGTCTTATTTTGTGATAAATCCGAAACAAGCGTGTGTAATGTTACTTTCATAACACTCAAGCAGAAACTGACTGCTTTGAATGAAACAAAACTTTCTGATACGTGAGAATTAACGATTGTGTCTCTGGGAAAAAAAATATTATTGCTGGCCTCGCGGGGCTATGAGACGCCTAACCCTGCTTTATAATATGGGAAGAGAGAAATATATACAAAGTAAATTTCACGACAAGAAATTTCATTCGATAAAATCGGTCTAAATTGTTTTTAAATATGTATCAAATTCGCTATTTTCAAAAAAATACTAACATTTAAGCTGTTAGTTAACTTAAAAAAATTACGTCCTAATGTTCGAATAAACCGTTACATTTTAACTTGTCCTTTTCTTCTCAAGTTTCACTTATTTTTAACTCATTCACGTTCAATTTCTCTACAACTCGTTGTCTCCTCTTTGATTATTATCATAAAATTTTATGGTTTTCATCAAAATTTAAATAAGTTTTACTATCATTACGTCTTTTGCCATTATAGAATTCAAAAACTATTTTCATGTTGCTGTCATAGTCGACAATGTTTGTTGTCCTCATGCTCATAATTTGTAATGATTTCCAATTGTTTTTTATGTGTTCACAGAGAGAGGGAGAGACAGGAGAGGAGAGAAAAAGTGTTCAGCATAGTAGTTAGTTTCTGTGAATATTGGCTAGACCGGATTGAGTGGCGGAGAGAGAGAAAATTGCATTCATTGCTCTATTTCCTGGGGCTGTTTGTAAAACGATGTTGATATTTTCTTAAGGATGCAGACGTTGTCATCGTCGTTAACACAACAGAGGGGTTTCATTAAATTCTTCGTACGAGAAAATAATGGGAAATTCAAAAACTATTAAAAATATACGAAATTTAATTTTCAAAAAAAAAGAGATTTGTTGAATATTGTCATCATCACGTATTTATTCAGTTTTCAACATCTTTTTCGAAACATTTAACTTCTTTAAAAATTAGCTGTGTTAGGTTTTACTGTTCTTTCAAATTTGTAACATTACTCTAAACTTGGCATTTATTTTACTAGATTAACTCGTCTACTGAGAAGTTGTTGTCGATAGCATCAAGGTGACTGCGGATCAAAGATATGTTGAAAGCTTCGTCAGAGATCGAATCTAGGTTACACACATAATAGTCGCGTTGTCTAAAGCTAAGTACAGACGGTTGCCAGAAATAGCAATTTTGTCAAATCTGCAAATGTACCGGCAATGTACTGACATGTACAGTGTTGCCATATAATTAATCTCTGCAAATGGTGAAATTAGCAGATGCATAAACTTCGCACATCTGCAAATTAATTGTGTTTGCAATTATCTACAAAAAATTTAAGGTGGCAACATATTGCGGTTCAGACTATTATCGGATGTCTGACAATATTGTTGTTTTACAATGATTTTTCTGCAAACGTTGCCATACAAAATTTAAAGTGCACACGGTTGTTGGACATTTTCTGCAAATTTTTCGGGCAATATTGTAAGATCTGGCAATCGTCTGTGCGTAGCTTAACCATCATGTCAAGGTCGGTCAATTTATTGAATAACACGATAACCCAATGTCTAAGGTTTTCTCACCTAATAACATCTAAAACTTTCATCAAAATTAGACAGATATTTTCGTCAATATTCAAAATCTTCTAATTTCTCGAAACAACAGATATATTTAAAACTAAAAATTGCAACCAGGCACTTGCCTAACTGTCCGTCATCGTCGACGTTCTAATGTGAATAGCCGTGCACACCTAACGTCCTTTTGACCTTACTTCCAATCATGATAATAGACTAGTTTTCCTATAGCCCCAAAACTTTCTTAATGCACTGCACTGCAAGCCAAACATCCAACAACTATGCCTAAATCTTAGCGAGGAGCCATTGCAATAATGCTTTTCGTCTATGTCAATCCATGAACTCACTCACTTTGGATGGACTCAGAAATAGCAACACGACCACCGTCCGAGTCATAGTCAGCCAAAATGAAATGCAAATCCTCTGAAGAATACATCAACCTTAAGGTACGGTCAGACTAGTCAAATATTTGACCAAAACATGTTTTCCCCTATTTGCTCAAAATATTGTCAAAGCAATACAGAGTTGATTTTGTGTCCACACTAGGCGCATTTGTTTGCCTCTTTTTGTTTGATCAAACACGTGTCAAACTGTGTCAGATGGACATAAGGGAAAACATATTTGCCCTGCGGTCACACTTGAACGAATATTTGCAACAAATAGTTGTTTGCCGGCAAATAAATTTTGTTTACTCAGAAAGCTTCAGCAAGCCGACAGAAAAAAAATTTTTTTTTCTGAAAATTTTTGAACAATTTGATACAAAATGCAAATATTTTGGTTAACTGTGATGCCTATTTTCTTTTATCCTCATATTTTTCTCAATTTCAACATAATTGGCGACGGTGTGTTTGTGATTTCAATGTATTTATTCTTTGTTTTGTTTTTCGAACAGATGTTCTTGCTATAAGTGTGGTCAACACAACCTTTTTCAGACGACATATTATTTTACTTATTATGTAGTTTCTAGTGGGAATTACATTGAAAATTTTAAAAATCGATCAATCTATGAATTCGGGGTTTTTCCTGTTTCAAAAATTTACATGTACAAAATTTAGGTTTAGAATTTTTTGGCGGAATCTAGTTTAGGTTCCAACGACTGTTTTGGTAGGATAAAACACATTATTTAAGCAAAAAATTAATATATATGTGTCGAAATTCGAACTATTGGATGTTAATTTAAATGTAATTTAATTAATAAACAATTTTATTTAGAAATAAAAGCGGCCATTTTTTTGCCTGCGGCACTTAGAGCTTCGAACAACGTTTTTTTTTATATTATTTAGGTGTAATAGGGTCATTGGGACCAGAGAACAGAATGAATGCATTTGTTTTTATTGTGTATTCATAATTTCATTGCTTTTGCCATGCATTCATTCAACAACAGTAACTAATGCCGTTGTTATTTATATGGATTACAGCAGCTGTCAAGTTTTTAAGTGCTCCAACTAGTAGTGTTGCAGTTTAGTGCCGCCGGTCGGCTCTATTTAGAAAGAAGGCCTAGTTTACATGGAATAAATACTGAAACAATTTTATTCTGCCGCAATTTATCCGTGTTGAAGGCTTTTTTTTTAACTGAATAATTTTTTTGTTTCGTTTTGCTTTATCTCATTTATTTTAGAAATAACTAATAAGTTTTTTCTTTAATAATATAAAGTACTAGCTTTCCCTGCTCGCGTTGCTTCACCCATACTTACAATGAATCTTCTTATGAATTTAAGCAATACAGGTAAAATCATCATAAGACGAACAAACACCCCATTTATGTGATTGTAGCTTTATTCAATTAGTCTAAGTGATTGTACCGCTTTAGTACCTTATTATACCTAAAAGTACGAATTTCAAAAGATACATTCGTAACGCACATCTTAAATGGACTGGTACTCACTCTAATTCTATAGGAATCATCATCATATACGATTATAGATTTAGCCATTTGATTTGGGTGATGATACCAGTTTTATCCCCTTTCTGCCTGTTTTCGCCTAAATGTTCGCATTTCTACAACTTCTTCTGTTGGCTCTCTAATTCTATAGGCAGCAATTCTATTTACATTTTCGTAACTTTACCTTTAGGCAGTTGGTCTGGACCATAGTACCAGAATATCAAAAAATTATTTCACATCGCACATCTAAAATATTCACTTCAATTTTAGCGACTGTGCCTTTAGCTGTTTAGTACCAGTCTATCACTTTCTGCATTTTTACTCCTTAAAGGTAAGAATTTCGAAAACCGTCCTTACTTCGTTCTAATTCCATAGGCAGCCAGCCCATAAAAATTATCATGATTATAGCATTAGCCGTTTGGTCTGAGCGAAAGTAAAATTTGTATCTCTTTTTCGATTTTTTTTACCCAGAAATATCGGATATCACAAAAACCTTCAATTCACTTTGAAAGCGAGCATGTACAATGTACATTGTACATATCAATTTCTGCGATACCGCTAAAAGTACGAATATCCAAAAATCCATTCTTAGCTGACTATTATTTGAAAAGGGGAACAACCACACCAAATTTCATCTTCCTATTTACACCCAGTAAGCAATTTCAAATATATAGATAATGAAAATTTCTATTAATATGACTGACAAACAGTTTAACCAGAAGGGGCGTGGCACCGCTTATTTCCCAGAGATACATTATCCGCCATGTACCAAATGCCAAATTTTATCTTCTTACCTTTAATGGCCTGTGAAATAAAATCGAACCCCTTTGTCTAATTATGTTTTTTTAAGTAGCCGCTGACAGTGCTACACAGTGGAAATTTTGTTGCAATCGGTCCATTTATTTCACCGGGATAACTATTTTTTTCCAAAGTGGCGTGGCACCGGTCATTTTCCAGCCAGACGTATTCCTCTTTGTATCAGTAACATTTGTAGCAAATATCATCTTTATACCTCTAATGGCTATTGAGATATGACCGATTGAAATTTCGGTTTGTGTGGGGTGCCACGCCCCTTTGTCTATTTTTTTTTCATGTAGCCTATGATAGAGGCTCTGCGGACAGTACCTCACAGTGAAAATTTCATTACAATCGTTCCATTTATTTGGCCAGTATAACAATTTTTCAATAAGGGGCGTGGTACCGCCCATTTTCCAGCAAGACCTTATCCTTCTTATACCTGTAACAAATGTAGCAAATCACATCTTCATATATAACTAATGGCTCGGGCTATATGACTAACTCAAATTTCGGTTTGTCTGGGCGGTGCCACGCCCCTTATTCTAATTATGTTTTTTATGTAGCCTATGGTTGAGGCCCTGCCGATAGTACTACACAGTTAAAATTTCACTGCAATCGGTCCATTTATTTTGCCCAGAAAACGATTTTTTCAAAATGGGCGTGGCACCGCCCATTTTCCAGCCAAACGTATTTCTCTTTGTTTCAGTAACATTTGTAGCAAATCTCATCTTTATACCTCTAATGGCTATTGAAATTTGACCGATTGAAATTTAGGTTTGTGTGGGTGGTGCCACGCCCCTTTGTCTAATTTTTTTTTCATGTAGCCTATGATAGAGGCCCTGCGGACAGTACCTCACAGTAAAAATTTCATAACAATCGGTCCATTCATTCAGCCAGAATAACAATTTCTCAATAAGGGGCGTGGCACCGCCCACTTTCTATAAACAAAAATTATTCTTATTCTTATACGACCGATATACGTACCAAATCTCGACTTCGTACCTATAACGGTTTAAAAGATACAGCCATTTTAAAATTCCAGTTGTATGGGGCGGTGCCACGCCCATTTTACCCCCTTGCAGTCCCAATTTCCAAAAATCCCTTCTTAGTGCGCGCCAACGTCATAAAAGAAACCTACATTCTAAATTTCACGGTTCTAGCTTTAGCCGTTTGGGCTGGGGAGTGATCAGTCAGTCACCCAAGCCTTTTATATATATAGATTGAATAATTTGTAAAAGTTTTTAACATTCGGCTTCGGTAAAAAAAAACTTCTACGGTCGAGGTTTTTTTAATATTAATGTCAAGCAACGAAATAAAGAGATGACACATTAGAACAATCACACCTTTTATTCAGTATTAATTGCCTTTTACATTTCGTATATAAATTTATTGTAGCTGTTATTTACCCTTGAGGCAGGCAGACTTTATATAATTAAATATAAATGAATATTTTATAATCTTCTCAAAGTTCAAGTAAATAAAAAAACACCCAAAAATATAAAAGCGTTTCACAGATATTTTTTACTTTTTGTTCAAACGGAATTAAGAACATTCATACTATTCGATGCTTTTGGGACTGTTAGGCAAAATTAACAAAAAATAAGCAATGCAATGCATAGTTTTCGTCAAACTCACAAAATCTATGACATGTTTTACTGAAATTATGTGGATTTACAACAATAGGCATATTTTTTGTGACTGCACTCAAAGCATAAAATAAGGAAATCAAACCGTTCCCTGAGTGGGACCTGTATGTTTTTGAATTACTGCTGGATTCGTCTCCACATAGAGGATCTTCGTAGAACCCACTTTTGACACCCATGGACCCCGGAGCTGGGGGCTGTGATTTTTTGACTCCCATATTCTACAATTTATCACCTTTACCACGGGCTTTAGAGAGTGTAAACTGTCTGACAACCGATATTTTTTGGATTTGCTTGTAACGGGTAAAATGGTCATATTTATCTTTATTATACCATAATTAGTCGCAGTTTACCCGGTTTACAGTCGATTTGAAATAATTAACAAAGCTAGAAGTTTTCCCTTTTAATTATGCATAAAATTTAATAACATTTCCACAATATTACCAAAATATTTTTTATATTTACCATTTCTTCCTTTTATTTAATTTATTATTATTTAAATTGGCGATATTTTTCATCATTTTGTTAATTTCTCTCGGTTAGCTGACAACACCGCTGATATCAGCTGTTATTTACCCTTGTTTGCTCTTACAAAACTTTTGTAAGATCAAATAAATGTTTGCCCAAAAAAGAGGAAAATATTTGCTCTTTGGTGGTCCCACTTTGGTCACATTGAGCATATTTTTATTTGAAGGCAAATAATTTTGTTTGACCAAAATCAGCTGTTTTGTTGTTTGCCTCACAAAAATGTTTTGTGGTTAGACTGCGGCAAAGAAATATGTGACGGTTTTCGTCAAATATTTGCCTAATCTGACCGTACCTTTAGTACAATACGTCTCCCCCGACCCCCTCCCATTCGTTCGTACCATTCCTTCGAAAGTGAATGGTGAATAATGGGGGAAAAAAAATGAAGAAATATTTCACATTTGCATGAATTTGTACAACAAATAGAGAAAATAATAGAGAAATTTTTTATTCAAATGGGAACAAAACTTTTTCTTTGCCAAGAAGTTCAATAATACAATGAAGTTTGGTCTAAAGTAATATTAAGTTTGTGCCGCCTCGCAGTTAAGTCAAGGTTTCCGGTCCTAATGCAATACAAATGAAAAAGAACGGTGAAAAAACACAACGAACTTAAGCTACATTCGGCCAATGCCAGTTGGACAGATTATAAATAGCGTACTGTACAATAGTTGTATCCCTGGCAAGTCGTCGCGAGTAGCTGGCATAGTTTTGTCGAAGCTAGTCGGAGCTTTTTGAATAAATATCATTGTTTCCTGTACGATACAGCAACATTGGTTCGGTTGCTGCAGCTCATTAATGTAATGACCATTTTCATAGAAACCTTGAGGGGCCCTTGGCATGGTTCGCCAAACAGAAAAACGAGGTTGGTGTGTTGTGTGTTGGAAATTGGTATAGCAATTCTCATTAGAATTCTTGGCCCAGTTTATCATGGTAGGCAACGCACAAAACTTATTAAATTACTTTTTGCGACTGAGGAAAGGAAAAATCGTTATAGCAATTCTAATTGGAATTAATGGCCCATTTAATCATGGTAGGCAAAGCATAAAACCTATGAAATTACTTATTCCGACTGAGGAAGGATACTTAAGGTCCTTTATAAAACCTTCCTCTAAGTATCTTAGCCTCCTACTGGCTAGAGCGATAAAGAAGATGTTCCATCGTTTTGGACTCCTCGTCCTCACACACATGGCAATAGTCCGGCATGGATCTTTCCCATTTTCCTGTCAGGTGCCCGATACGGCAATGGCTAGTTAGAATTACACGGGACAATCTCAAATCACTCCTGCACAGGCCACCCATGTACGCCGATCGGGATCTGCTATATTTGGGTCAAAACGATCTAGCAGTAATACTTCTGCTTAGGAGATCTAACGTCTGTTTACAAATCCAATCCTCCACTAAGCCAAAAAATTACAAATGGGCGGTTGAACATCCCCCAAAGAGTCAAGATCAGGTATAGAGCAGACTCCACAGCCCAACAAGTGGACTGATTCATTCCTAGGGATCTCGCAATGTCCTAGAACCCACTGATGCTGACATCTACAGTCTTTATTCCACCCAACTTCTCCTTACAGTTCCTTATGAACTTTGATTTGCAGCCTGGTTATCCACACTTATGGTTATCCGTCTGATAATTCTGATTCGAAATCCAATAATAGCCTCCGCGTTTCTCTGAATGGCCAGTACCTCAGACTGGAAAACACTGCATTCATTAGGGAGCCTGAAAGAGGGTCTTAGCCATGATCCATCTTTTAACCGTCAGTATAGACATAAATGAAGTCTCCATAATAAGACCCGCCGTCATTCCGTTCTGATTCTTCCGGAATTTCGAGTATTTTACTTGAGAGCTGTGAAGCTCTTTACGCATTGTATACTAAGCACATTAGCCGTATAACAATCGGAGCAAGCTACCGCAACTGACGTCTCTTTCTTCCAGTTAGAAGATCCAGAATTGGTATTTCAGTATGGTACATACCCCCCATTAGTGAAAGTAGGGCCTTTTGGTTTCAACCACAAATCGCGTGTACTTATACTATGAGTTATACATTAACTAAACATGCGGGAGACTAAGTCCCGGCTTTCCTGATCCCATCTTTATCCACAGTGAAGCTGCTACAGGACAGCGTTACAGCCAATTGCAACCCAGGATATTAGGAAACGCCACCAGGAATAAGAAAGACAGCCGATCCGGCTAATTAAGCGGAAAAAATCGATAGAACGGGAAACCATGAAAATAGAGAATTACAAGGAGAGAGATGAAACTCGAAAATTCAACCAGAAGGTTTAAGAAAAAGGTTATTGTACTGGGATTCCTTCCTGTAAGGACCATCCTTGGCACCTAAAGTAAAAAA
The DNA here is from genome assembly GCA_964034835.1 of Muscina levida. Lineage (NCBI taxonomy): Eukaryota > Metazoa > Arthropoda > Insecta > Diptera > Muscidae > Muscina > Muscina levida. The sequence goes on from OZ035880.1 coordinate 103,527,681, forward strand.
GATAAGCGAACCGGCTATTAAGGTGGAAAAGAACGAAAGAAGTACGGGATTAGATTTGAAACCCGTAAAATCAACCAGAAGGTTACATATAAAGGTTACTGTACTGGGTTTCCCTCCTGTAAGGACCAAGCTTGGCCTTTGGTTACAGAAGCGCAGAGTGTGATGCATATATTGAACGGGACAGTGTGGAAATGGATAAGTACAGGAATAGAGGTGAAACTCGAAAATTCTACTAGAAGGTCATAGAAAATAGCATATTGTACTGGGATTCCCTCCTTTAACGACCATCCTTGACACCTTGAGTAGAAAAGACAAGCGAACCTGCTATTTAAGCAGAAATAACTCGAAGTAACGGAAGAAGTACAGGAATAGACGTGGAAATCGAAAATTCAGCCAGAAGGTTAAATATAAACATTATTAGACTGGGCTTCCCTCCTGTAAGGACCATGCTTGGCCTTTGGTTACAGAAGCGCAGAGTGTGCTGTGTTTATGGAGATAATATTTCCAACAATTGTTGGTTCCGGAAGACAGCACACGTGAAGGTATCACGTCAATTGCCGACGACTTAGATTACCCGGAATCAAGCCAAACCGAGGTTGGGTTAGCAATAGCCGACGGACTTCCGGCAGAACTCTTGAAGTCCGGTGACGATGCGCCGATAACGATCATGCAACACGCACTGTTTGGTGTGCACCAACTACCGCGAGATTATTTTTTTAATCCATCCCATATAAGGTCCAGTTGAGTGTGTAATGTCTACCTTACCTTATTAGATTGGATTCTAAAGCCCTTTACGACAGAAATTACCATGGCTGAGTTTGGTATTCCTGCGAAGCTAACTGATTCATTCAACATATTTATGAAGATGATTATGAGGAAAACTGCCATAAAAAAAACGGCGCTGATGATATGACTGCAGCCTTCTCAGGTATTCAGAAGGAATCAAATGAAGTAGATCCAGCAGTGATCTAGGACAGAACAAAGTTGTTAGTTTCAATGCGTAAACATTGACACAATTCCGCTGGAAAGAAAACAATTCCTTTCAGATCTAAGTTGTTGCCATATGATAAAGGATTGCAACGTAAATGGCTTCAAAAATTCCGGGTAGAATAAACAGAAATAAGTACTAGTAATTGGATGCTAGCTAAGGAAGAACATAAACAGGCAAGACAGAGGGAATGTCAAAGACTTAAGGAGATAAAAGAAAATATGTTGAAGAGAAAATTGGCATGCGGAAATTTCTCTTAGAGATCAGCGGCAGCAATAACGTCACTCTTTCTTTAATGGGTCAATTCATGTTATTACATCAGATTCCTGCTATATGTATACACCTACAACTTTAAATTCAATTTTCCATTACCGCCCTCGTCTATTTCACTAACACTCTTAAACACTTAACTCCTCTCTTTCATGGAATGCGCTAAGCAATGCCTCGGCAAACGGAAAACATTTGGCATACTGCACGATGTGTTGAAAAATGGCAAATTTTTAACAAGAACGTTTTACACTAGAATATTCGACTTCCATTGTGACCCCAACCTCCATACCAACCAAATCAAAGGAAAGGAGGCAAATGCAAAATACGTGCCAGAGCTGAATGTAAATTTTTATTCGGGTGGACGCAAAAAAAGGGATTGCCCGAAAACATCAGCAAGACAAAGACGACGGCCTTTAAACATTCGAAAACTCCCATTGGCAAGACCAGAGTGATAGTGATGGTCACCATGGCACGTGTATGAGTACAGGGTATTTTCGTACGTCTACTTTTGGATAATGCAAAACTGAAATGTGGTCAATCACACACAATTCAACAACACAACTCTGCTCATTGGCAATGACGATGACGGACTGACTGTCGGGGGCCCTAAAAGGCTCAAATGGGCGAACGAGCGAGTGAGAGACTGCATGAGTAAGTGTAGTGGCTTTAGCAGCAAGCCAGCATTCTCTGGTTTTTGTGACGGGTTTTTCTGCTGCCTCCTGCCTACCGCCTGCTGTCTACCTTTCAGCCAGTTGTGTTGGTTGTTATTGTGTTAACTGCTTGTCCTGCCGTTGGCTGTTGCTTTCTCATGGACATTATTCTGCTCCTTACATTGAGAACTGTGGCCACCACACAATAATATTCACAAGCTCCGGTCGGCCAGATGGCAGTACGGTTCAGGCCGAAAGCCGTCAGCTTGAATGTTTTTGTTGGCCATTTTTGTCGTTCTTGTTCCGTTACGTTTGGGGTTTTTAGTTTGCCGGGGAGTTGTGTCTTCCTTGCCAACTAAGAGCCGGAAATGAAAATGCAACAAATATATTGTTATGAAGTGGCAGTGCATTTCAGAGTTGTTGCTGGTGTTTTTCTCTTTTTTCCAATTACATTTCATTTGAACGCCCGTCCATCCATCCAACCGTCCATTCATCGGGGGCAGTCTGTTTTGTGGTATTTTTTGGTCTTACGAAACCGTTAATGTTATTGTTGTAGTCGTTGCTGGCGTTTCACAGTTTTCGTTATGGATTTTTATGACCCTGGTTTACATATAAAGACTACACCGCAAATTGTTTGTGGTTACATAAGTTTTTATTACTGTGGTTAACTTGCACCGAGTAGGGTATTCACCGATAATATGCAAAACCCCCCACGGTCTGTACTGACCACTGCCTGAACTACCTTTCAGTGCTGAGCGGTTGCAGAGTAAAGTGAATAAAGGAAGGAGAAGGAGGAAAAAGTCACTCAAAAAATAACTGGTTGAGTGGTTAAGTAACCAGGAAATGACTTTAAAGCAGACTTACTCTATAGTTAGCGGGTGTAGAAATGGAAATTGCCAAACAAAAAACAGGCATCACAACTACAAACTAACAGGAAATTTGGTCCTTAGGCATCCCTCTGTAATGGCTTTATGAATTATAAACAATCATCGTTATCTTTAGCTAATGAAATGCCCCAATCTACTGCCTCTGGGTAGATGGGTGCTGGATTACGGTTACCACATAGTTTGGCTGATTAAAAACAGTTTGACATTCAAATATAAGAAGAATATACAGAAGTTTTTGATTACTTTTTGTATTACATGATTGAGATATAGTACAGCTTTTTGCATTTGAGTAAGTTGCGGGTAACATGCTGTTATTTTTAAGTTTATACAACGGAGCCTACAGTTTGACGTCGAAACCGAACATCAGCTTTTACTAAAGAAATGCCGATTGATTCGATTACATACTATCTATAAGATGATATGAAGACATTCTGTTACTGTGAATACATAGAGGTATATTGAATTTCAATGGTTTTAATCATCGATCGTGATTTCAGCAATATTTACTTGTTGTGCTGTTCGCTAACATTTTGGGTAAAAAGTCATCCAAAATGTGACATTAACTGGCCACCACACAACTCAGACTTTTACCCAATAGACTTTTTTTTCTGGGGATACCTTAAAAGTAAAGTTTTCAACAGAAGCCCAGAGTCTCTTGAGGAGTTAATAGAGTGTGATCTCTTTAACATACTAACAAAGATTATAATGAGAAAAGCTGTAGTAAACACGAGTAGCACGATATTCAGCAGTAGTAACGTTCTACTTACGTACGCTGTCAATATAGACATCATTGGCCGAAAACTGCGTGATGTGACTGCAGCCTCCTCAGATATACAGAAGGAATCGGAATCAGAATAAAAATGGGTCTGAAGCTGAAAACAAAAGTTTAGTTTCAACGAATAAAGAATCTTCTCGTTTGGAACGCTGCGTGACCATTGACAACTTCAACTTTGAAGTGGTAGACAATTGTAGGTACTTCGGCTCGACCATCAGTAAAACAAACAATCCCACGGCAGCCGGTTCTTTGTACCGGATTGACCCGAAGCAGCAATTCTTCGGCCAGGGGCTGCCACCTCAGTACTATGTGTCCCTATATGTTTGTTTATCTTTTTGCCTTGGGAGAGGCACATCCCGGAGTGTCTGCTCCGCATTCTGTTGGTCCGTGCCGGGACTGAACAAAACCCCGGACCTACACAATATTTCTGCTCCGTCTGCAGAAACCTCCTCCATCACCGTTCAACATCAGTAAGGTGTAACCGATGCATGGAGTGGGTGCACTTCAGGGGTTGCTCTGGCATCAGCCACCTAAGGGAGTATTGCCAGGATTACGTTGCTGCTTGCTGTGCCTCCGTATCCCGCAGTCTGTCCCAAGACTCGCAGTCGTCTTCGTCGTCGCCCTCGTCGTCTACCTCTTCGATCTACGGGACACCACCGCAATCTCCCTCACAGCAATACCAGCTCATACAGCAACCAACACCTCAATTAACACCACATATTGCTGTACCAACCCCTGATCGTGCAACCTTTTTGCAATTCAACTGCAATGGTCTCCGTGGCAAAATCAGCGAGATAGTGGATTTCATGAATCGGAGAAACATCAAGGTCGCCGCGATCCAGGAAACTAAGCTGACCGACACCTGCAGCTTGCACAGTTGTCAAGGTTACAACGTGCTTCGAATGGATCGCACCAGAAATGGAGGTGGGGGATTGGCCTTCCTATTGCACCATTCTGTGCAGTACAGACCTATCTCGCCTGAGCTTGACTCTAGAGACCCATACATTGAATGTATGGGGGTAGCAGTTGAGTCCGGGACTGCCGAGATAGAGCTGTACAACGTATATATACCGCCGATTGGCAGCTGTCCTCCGTGTTATATGCCTGACATCAGCCCATTGCTCCAGGGCAATAACCGCGTGGTCCTAGGAGATTTTAATGCCCACCATGAACTCTGGCATTCTCTCCTAGCCAATGACCATAGAGGAACAGCTTTGGCCGAGCAAATCGATGACTCAACGTTTTGCACAGCGAATGAGGATACCCCCACACGGATTATGGGTGATTGCAGCAGCTCGCCAGATATCACCATAGTTTCGCCGGGTCTGATCAATGACGTTACCTGGCAGCCCGTCATTGCACTTGGATCAGACCATCTCCCCATAATCCTCTCCATTGATAGACCAGCCGATTACATCATCTCTGAACGCCGTACTTTCTTGAACTATAAGAAAGCGGACTGGAACGGGTTCAGAGAATTCACCAACCACAGCTTCAGTGCTCTACCCATACCCTCAGATGTTCGGGTTGCTGAGAAAAATTTCCGAAACATAATACGCGCAGCGGCCGCTCGCTTTATCCCTGCTGGTCGAATAGCCGAGATACGACCTAACTTCCCAGCAGTGGCAGCGGGACTCGCAGACGAGCGTGATGGAATTCGTACGGCCAACCCTGCTAATCCGAGACTCAGTGAACTGAACCTAGAAATTAGTAAGATGGTCGACGAATATAAGCGGAACCTTTGGCTAGAGCACTTGAAGAACTGCAATTTAAGTTCCGGTATCAGTAAATTGTGGGCAACGGTTAAGTCACTCTCGAATCCAAGAAGGAGAGAAGACCGAACGGCCATCACATTTGGTGCCACCACTGTGACAGACCCAAAGAGGTGCGCGTGTTATTTTAACCGTCAATTTGTTGAGCACCCCGAGAGTGACATGGCGAAAAGGAGAGTAATGCGACGTATTCATGCTCTCCGAGTCGAAGAAGCACCACCACAATTTACAGTTGGAGAAGTTGCAGATGTCATCCACAGCGCAAAGGCATCAAAAGCGCTAGGCCCCGACGGAATATCCATGTTGATGTTGAAACAATTGGGCATACCGGGAGTCGAATATTTGTCTTATGTCCTCAATCTGTCCCTGACCACTCTGGTAGTACCCGAGGCCTGGAAAATGGGTAGAGTGGTCCCGCTACTGAAACCTGGCAAAGACGCGAGCAAAGGAGAATCATACAGGCCCATATCTCTCCTCTCGCCAGTAGCCAAAACACTTGAGGCGCTAATCCTCCCGAGCCTGACAGGACATTTCCCAATTGCCGATCATCAGCATGGATTCCGTAAGCAGCACAGCACTACCACTGCTTTACACGCCATCACCACACAAATAAGTCGCGATCTCTACCAGAATAAGCCCAGTGACAGGACGGTCCTCGTGGCGCTTGATTTATCGAAGGCTTTCGATACAGTAAATCACGCCACGCTCTTCGAGGACATCGCCAACACGTCCCTCCCGAACTATTTGAAACGTTGGATCGTGAACTACATGTGTGGACGCCAGTCATACGTGGAATTCAGAAATAGAAAGTCCAAGCCCCGTAGAGTGAAACAGGGAGTTCCCCAAGGTGGGGTGATATCTCCGGCACTGTTTAACCTCTACCTTTCTGCAATTCCACCACCACCTGACGGCGTAAATATAGTATCGTATGCCGATGAATTTACGATATAAGCGTCGGGCCCCTCGACTGATGACATTTGTGGAAGGTTGAATGCCTACCTCGCTGATATTGCCAATTTCTTCGCTGCGAGAAGGATGAAAATTTCCGCCACCAAATCATCGGCTACACTGTTCACCGCATGGACAGCGCAAGTGAAGGAGCAGCTCAATGTGATAGTCGATGGCACAACAATTCCGACCACCAACCACCCCAAGGTCCTTGGTGTCACATTTGATAGTCTGCTCAGATTCAACGCGCACGCCACAGCTATCTGCAATAAGATGAGAAGTAGGAACAAGGTCCTCAAGTCGCTTGCCGGCAGCTCTTGGGGAACCGACAAAGAAACCTTGTTGACCTCTTACAAAGCGATAGGTCGGTCTGTGGTGAACTACGCAGCTCCAGTGTGGTCACCGAACGTGAGCGAGACGCAGTGGAAGAACCTGCAGATATGCCAAAATGCCGCCCTGAGAACTGCGACAGGGTGCCTCCTCATGTCATCTGTGGATAGGCTTGCCAGATTTAAAATTGTTAAATTCTTGACATTCACCAAAAATTATCTTGATTGTAAAAAAAAATCTTGACAAATAAAAACACTCATACGTTAGATGTTGTAAATATGTCAGTATCACTTATTTTTTTTTAAAAAGTACTCACATGTTGTTACACCGTTTAAGGGGTTAAAGTGCAAAAAAGTGTTAATGAATTTGCCAACAAATGTAGAAATTTTAATTCTATATTTCTGGGAATATTGTAATTTTGTATGGGTTTACCGAAAAAGTCTTTTACCACAAATATCTCTAAAAATTCATAATTTCTAATGGGTTGGATGAAACACTGTTCTTTAAGTTTCACCTATAAATGCAAAATATTAATAGTAAACTATTTTTAACGTCTTGAGTTTATTTTAGAAACTGTTGAAAGTAACTACTTACTTAATTTCCCTTTGCACCCCATGAATGAGGTATGGGATAGCTTCTCGCGTTGTTGTGAATTAACACGCTTTCTATTTTTAGATTCACAACTAACGGCACCTACTTATTTATCGACGAATGCGAACGTCACTATTTGAGAAGCTCTTACTAGACACTTTTACTGAGAAGTTGCTGTCAACAACATTCGAGGGGAGCCGACAATGAAAGAACATTTTTTTTTTAAGATGACTGCAGCCAGGTTTGAACCTGCGATTTCCCGCATGGTAGTCGCGTGTTCTAACCACTATGCCACGGCCGGCCCCAAGTAACTACAGATGTTTATTTGCAGGATAACGTTGAATAAAATCTTACCTTGTACCTAAATTTAGTGTACTTAACATAAAGATATAACTATGTGGGTGTTTTCGGTCAATTTTATGGGCGATACTACAGAGAGTGTGACAATCGTTTAAGTTTCCCAAGGATTTTGTTTTAAACTCAGGGGTTGGCCGATATCGTCCATATTCATTCCGGGGTGAAATTTTTATTACATGTTTAAATTCAGTGTACTACCAAAATGATATGTACCTAAAATTATGAGGGTAAATTCGCTCATTTGTATGGGAGGTGCCAAAATGATTGTGGCAAAACTTTACGATATTCTAAGGATTGTCTACTATTACCTCATACCTAAGGTTAAGGGTATAAAAAATATATGCGTTAAATTCCCGTTAAAATATATCTTCATTTACTAGAGTTATTAATTACATCCCGCTAGCAAAGCTGTTTGACCCACTGTGCTACGGGTCGTTTTCGCCAACACTTCAGCTTCAGATACAAATTTATAAAACAAAATGAATTAAACAATTTCTACACGAACGGAGCTTCTGCTAGATATTGGCTGTTTAATGTTGTTAAATTACACTGTGCTACACACAAAATATACAGGGGTTCTCATGTAGCATTTCTGTTAGACTGGAGTCGATAGAGTACAGTGATACTCACAGTTTTTCTCGGTCACTTCGTTAAGTAATGTTTTTATAGCAAATTAAGTGAAATGACGATATTCTTAAAATTACGAGTTCAAAAAATCACAAGTCTCTTTGTAAACCAATTTTCAAAAGCTTACATCTATTTTAAAGCAATGATTTTCAGATATTTATTATTATCTGTTTAAGTAAAAAAAAGCGACAAAAAATTGCGAATTCTCATTTTCTCACCGCTATAAGTTGATTGAGAGGCAGCGCCATGTATATTTTTTTGTGCAATGCCATATTAAAATAGCTTTCTAAAGCTGGTAAGATACATTTGTATCACTGTGTTATTATAGTTCAATAGAGAGGCAAAAGTAACTTTTCACAATAATATTTTAATGGACTGTTCATTTGATTTTTTACAACACTTTGTTCAAGGAAAAAACATTTTGAAAAAAAAAAATATTCGTTATTTTTTGGATGGTCTATAAAATTCTTGACAAAACTTATTTTTTCTTGATTCTTGACAAGCATTAAAAATTCTTGTAAATCAAGAAAAATCAAGATCGTCTGGCAACCCTATCTGTGGATCACCTACATGAGGAGACGAAGGTCATTCCCGTGCGACGACATAATTTCCTTTTGTCGAAGCAGTACTTGCTTGGTTGTTATCGGACCAGCCATCCCAACCACCACCTTATGGATAGGCTCCCTCCCCCCAGGCAGGTCAGGAAAGACCTTCATGATCTAGAGCGTGAGATCCAGCGCTACAAGAGAGAGCCTCTAGATCAAAGCGCATATCAAGCAGGATTAGCAGACATTCACTCGGACGAAGTCTTGGAAGCAGTAAACAACTATAGAGTGAATGTCGTGCTCGGAGATCACCCTCCATCAGTGGCTTCGGAAGAAGAGGTTTTACCGCGGCAGACGAGAGTTGTTTTAGCCCAACTAAGATCCGGATGGTGTAGCCGCCTCAATTCATATTGGGCAAGAATTGACGGCAATACGTCGAACGTCTGCCCAGCCTGCAACCAAGGACCACACGACACGCTACACCTCTTTAACTGCCCAGCCAATCCAACTCTCCTTGTTCCCAGGTCTCTTTGGACCCACCCAGTGGAAGTAGCTTCCTTCCTTGGCCTGGATACAAGTGCAGCGGAAAACAACGACGCAGGATAAACAAACAGACACATATGCTGCTACAACAACAACAACAACGTCTGCCTTAATGTTATTTGAAGAATACTGTTTGCTATGACGGACTTAGCAAGCGATTTAATGACCTCACTCGGTGAATCCAATTACACCAGATAATCATTCCTCCTGCCTTCATATAAGGCGCAGAATCCTGGATAATAACACAAGCGGACGAAACGGTTCTGGCAGTATCCCAGAGGAAAATTCTCCGTAAAATAAATGGACGTCATTGTTAACGGAAATTATCGACGTCGTTTGAATCATTAGCAATACAAACTGTATACCGACATTGACGTAGTCAAGCGCATTAAAGTACAGCGGTTGCGTTGGCTAGGTAAGGTGTAAGCACGGAAATGTTCCATCTCGAAATGTCTTCCGCAGAAAAGAGAGAACAAAACTCTGTTGGAAAGATCAGGTTACTGAAAACCATTTGAAACTTGACGCGGCGTATTGGAGAAGAAGTGCAGAAAATCGCAGATTCTTCAAGCGGCATATAGTCAGTAATTTACGATTGTAGGGAAAAATTGCATTCCGGTGGAAATTCACAACAATCCAATTGTCAAGGCGCTACTGAAATATTTCGCAGCATTGTCATGGTTAAGGTTTCGTGTGATTTGGGAAAAACCATCTCACACTATACCTGGTGATCTATTGATCCATTGTGATTAAAGGATACATTTAAAGAAGAGAAACGAATATACAACAAACATTATACAAATAGAATTGTAATTATTGCTCTACTTGCAGCTAGGCTATCCACAAAGAGGGTTAACCACCTTTTAGTATCGATTACACATACAATATTAGCCTTTGCGGCTTTCTGAATGATCAGTACATCAACTTAAAAACCCCGCATTCATTGTGTAACCTGAAAGCATGGCTTAGCTGCAGGCCCTCGATATACAAACGGAAATCCGGGGCCGGCCATGGCATAATATTAAGAATAAGAAACTATCATTCGGAAGACCCATGAATCAATTCCTACCTTAGTAAAATACATTTTCTTTCATCGGCGGCCTCCTCAATTTTGTCGACAACAACTTAGAGGTAGCAGATGAAAAGAGTTGTCGTTACCTAAAAGCTGGAGAATATTCTCATGACTATCTGTGGACTGATGCCAATCGCCAGCTGATCCCTCAGTCTCTTAGCCCCTCGGGCCACAGTAGCCTTGACGAACAATTCTCGGGACAGAAAGGACATTCAAAGCCCCTTGATGTGTGTTCGAACATGCCGAGCATTTTCAGTAAGTAACTCTTATTTAGGTCGGACTACCGCATCCACATTTTCACCTTCCTATGTGGACTGATGTCAATAGCCAGCTTCCCTCCGTCAGATAGCCCCTCAAGCCGCAGTACATGAACACATCCAAAGCCGCTGGCGGTGTGCTGATTCTTGCTCCAGTAACCCATATTGCAGCTATCCTTTGGACCTTGTCGAACATTTTCAAGAAGTTACTCTTATTAAGGCCCTCCCACCAAACCTGACATCCATATGTGATTGGTAGGACTACCGCAGCCACATTGTCACCTTCGGGCTGTGTCTTTAGCTTTTACCTATAGGGTTCCGGTAGGCATAAAGGGAATTGACACCCCTCTTAAACCTCTCGGCGATGTTCCTTGCCAATTTAGCTTCTGATCGAGAACAACACCTAAGTACATGACCGTCGTTGGAAGCTTGAGTTTCACGCCTGTTATGGTTTTGCAGACATGGATACAAGGGAGGACTCCAGAAAGGAACGGACTATATAGATTTTACATCATGCCCGGTTATATAGTGATCCCTGATAAAGAGAATTGGAAAGATTCCTTGCCTTTCAGAGGGATGTCCATCTTCACTGATGACTCTAAAATGAAGATTGCAACAAGATTAGATATCTTAAGTGAGAATCTCAATTACAGGCAACACTTTCGATTGAATGACGATTGCAGTGTGTTTCAGGTGGAACAAATATTGGTAAGAAATTGTGGAGACAATTTTGGCTAGAAATTTGAAGGAATTCTTCACGATCTATGTAGACAGTTAAGCGGTCTTAAAGGCTTTGGTGCACAGATGTAGGAAAGCGCTCTCAAAACTGTCGGAAAAAAGTCTTCGACTATGCTGGGTCCCCGCACATAGTTACGTTTTAGGAAACGAGATAGCGGATGAACTCGCGCGGAAAGACTGAGTACAGCGACCCAGTCAATCAGATGGATCAGTGCGACCACCAATGTGTCATATATACGGAATTGTGACACGTCACATTGAACGGCTGGCAAATGCATACTAGGATATTTGGTCAGGATTGGATGGAAGACATACAAGATAGGAGTTCTGTCAGACGACTAATCGGATTTATTACGGGACACTATGCCGTCAGAGTATTTACATCCAACTGGGAGACGACACAGGAGGATTATTGCAGACTTTGCGACGATCGGGAGGAACTTGAGACCATTGAGCATTTGCTATGATATTGCCCACCTCTTCATAAAACAAGGAAGCAAATTCCTCGGGAAATGATTCTTTGATAGTCTAACCGAATTGTCGTCATGTAAGATGGATAATCTGGTGAAGTTCACTGAGGGTTTGAGCTGGCTTAAGAGCAGAGAACAATAGTGTCTCCACGTAATTTTACTACATTGTATATATAAAGTTGAAGGAGAGAACGCACCGGAATTATTTTAACACTTTTTTCTCTCTTCCCCTGTACTTTTCTTGTAAACTTTTCTACTATCTTGTACTACACTTTTTTCTTCATATTTTCATTATTTACATTAGGACAATCGCAATGTGTTCTTACACATCCTCAACCTAAACGGTCATGTGACAATACTGCCTTTAGTGGAACGTAATACGGCCATTTCTGAGTGATATACCGCCACATGCTTGCCAACAATGTTCGAAAAACAACAAGAGATGATGTATCATTTGGCATCACGACAATCCGAGCTTTCACACATCAGCTGCAACAATAGGCTATTTGAGCACCCTACATGTAGAATTGATGGGTCGTCCGCCGTACATCCCAGATTTGTCACTTAATGACTTTATTTTTTTATTGAACCACAACAACATCGAGAAAAACTGCGTGGTCAGCGTTTTTCGACCCCCAAATCAACGTTGAAGCGTTCCAAAACCATATTTTGGTATATGCAAAAGTATATAAATACTTACGGAGAATATTTCGAAAAACAATAAAACCATTTCCAATGATAAATGTTTTGCATTTTTTAATGCTGGTACCGAAATTTTAATAGCAACCCTCAGATTACATACAGTTGGGCTTGAAATGCAATTTTAATATGTTAAGTAAAAAATCTCCTGCGTATTCCCTTCCCTTTACCGCAATAACCATCAACACAACCATATAATTTCTAATTTGTATTTACATTAAAATTTTAATAGTTTAACCCTTTTATTCTAACTACAACCCTTTTTTTGTTTCCTTTTCAGGTTTCCGTTTAATTTAAAATTTTGTATTTTACTAAAAACAAACAGTTTTTGTACTCAATAAATAATTAACTCTTTTGATGAAAATAATTAATCAACGGACACTAAGTGAATGTTAGTATGGAATTAATGTGAAAAATGTGTGTGTGTGTGTGCAGCAGATTTGTGGTATATTCGAAATTGGAACTTTTTCATGCTTACAATACTTCCGGTGAGTAGATAGACAACAACAACTTTAATATTCAAAACTATCCCTTTCATTATTTATCATGTATGTTTTCTATGTATGGATATTTTCATGCTGTAAAAACGCACATTCTTTGTTGATATTAGAAACCAATTTTATTCGCATTAACACATAAAATATTAAATGGGTGAAAATTATATACAAAGTATAAAACATAGAATTTGTAAAATAACATATGTTGTGGTCTTATAACACTTTTTCAGGGGTGAACCAAACCAATATCAATCGACAGCATTTGAGCTCAGTAAATAAAACCCTAAACTCCATTTTGCTCCACTACTTCACAATTTTTGTTTACAGTGGTTTAAAGTTTGACTTTTTTGGTCAAAAGTCAAATAAAAGAAAATTAAAAATCCTGTGTAAAAATAGATTTGGGATAGTTCATGTGTTCGGAGACCTACATTAAAATTTTCCGGGGAATATTTCCTCGGAATATTTTAACTTATATCTGCCACCTATATTGAACATTTTGAGAAAATTTGACTTTTAAGCTGTTTTCAAAATTCATCCTAAGATGTCCCATCCGGGTGGCATTAAGAGGGTTCAACTGTTCTGATGAAATATTCCCTGGAAAGTTTTTATATATGTCTCCGAAGACATGAACTATCCCAAATGTATTTTTAAACATGATTATTTAAATTCTCTGACTCGACATTTGGGGAATGGGACTTTGCCCAGAGGTGGAAAGTTACTGATTGTCACTCACTTGGGAGTGACCAGAATCGATTCCTTTGTGGCACTGTCCAAGACGCTAACTACTTCCGGTCTTAGACCAAGTATTCCCTGGGCAATGACTTTAAAGCAACCGCTTCGAAGTTAGCTAGAGTTAGAAGGCGAAATGTTGAGTAACCTAATCGGCATGCTACCACCGATGCGTCTTAGGAACTAGGTAACAGAAGTTACTGAAACTCAACACAGGCTCTCTTAGTGGCTTTGGCAGCCCCAAGAAACTAAGATCGGGAGCGGTGGCCTAATAAGCCACTCTCTTTAAACAAAAATTTATTATGAAAACACGAAGAAAACGAAAAACAAGAACCCCCCCAAATGTTGACGACCCCCGCAAACGATATAAGGACCATGATTTAAGGATATGCACCTGGAATGTCCGAACTCTATACAAAGATGGTGCCTCTATCTAACTGGCGGATGTCCTCGACAAATACAAGGCTGACATCACCGCCATACAGGAAATGAGATGGACGGGACAGGGATGCACACGACGGAAGAACTGTGACATCTTTTACAGCTGCCATGCAGAAAGACACGAATTTGGATGTGGTTTCATAGTCGGCAAGAGACTTCGATACCTGGTCTCGCGGTTTAACCCTGTAATTGACCGTATAGCCACCATTCGCATCCGGGCGAAATATTTTAACATTACGCTGATTTGTGTACACGCCCCGACGGAAGACAAAGACGATGACATCAAAGATGCATTCTATGAGCGCCTGGAGGATATATATGACCGCTGCCCTGCACATGACATTAAAATTGTTCTCGGAGATTTTAATGCTAAAATAGGAAGGGAAGATGCTCTTGGTTTAGCAGTCGGAAAATTCAGTCTACACAACAACACCTCCGATAACGGATTCAGACTGGTAAGTTTCGCGTCGGCAAGAAACATGGTTGTGAGTGGAACCAGATTCCCGCATAAAGATATCCACAAGGCAACCTGGATATCTCCCGATCAAAATACAAGAAATCAGATTGATCACGTGGTAATTGATGGAAGGCATGTCTCAAGCGTTATGGACGTGCGTGTGATGCGCGGTGCAAATATCGACTCGGATCACCATCTAGTTGCAGCCAAGGTACGCACACGATTAAGTAGAGCCAAAAATTACTCTTAATCAAACGCAAAGGAAGCTAGACATCACAAAGCTGCAGACCACTGAGATAGCCAATGCCTACTCTAACCAACTCTCTCAATTACTCCATACAAATCCCCCTTGTTCTGATGTTCCCGACATGCAGTGGCAGCATATTGCGAATTCTATGACCACTGCCGTACTGGGTTATGAAAAACCACGCTCAGACAAGCCCTGGTACGATGACGAATGTCGCGAAATGTCTGAGGAAATGGATGCTGCATACAAGCCAAA
This sequence comes from Muscina levida, assembly GCA_964034835.1. Classification (NCBI taxonomy): domain Eukaryota; kingdom Metazoa; phylum Arthropoda; class Insecta; order Diptera; family Muscidae; genus Muscina; species Muscina levida. Next base: position 103,542,823 of record OZ035880.1, read on the forward strand.
ACTGCAGCCAATGGCGACGCGTGCGGTGACGGAGCGTTATAAAGAGAAAAGGAGGGAGATGAAACGCCTGTTCAGACGGAAAAAGCGTCTGTGGAAGAAAAGAGAGAGCCAGGATATCGAAAACTACAGGGATAGAGGTGAGGCCTGAAAGTTCTACCAAAAGGTGAAAAGTAAAGGTTTTGAAACAGGGATCCCCACCTGTAAGGACAGAGACGGAAATCTGGTCACGGACACTCAGAGTGTGCTGTAAATATGGAGGGAACACTTTCAATCTCTTCTCGTTCCCGAAGGCAGCATAAGTGACGAAATCGCACCAATCATCGACGATGGAGTAGATTGTCCACCACCGAGCCAAAACGAGATCAGCACGGCAATTGCCCGGCTTAAAAATAATAAAGCTGCGGGAGCCGATGGACTGCCGGCAGAGCTTTTTAAAGCCGGCGGCGATGACCTGGTAACATGCATGCACCAGCTCATAAATACGATTTGGCTCAGGGAATGCATGCCCGATGATTGGAACCTGAGTGTCCTATGTCCCGTGCTTAAGAAAGGCGATCCTAGTGTGTGTACCAACTATCGCGGGATTAGCCTTTTACCCATCGCATACAAGGTCTTGTCTAGTGTGTTATATGAAAGACTAAAGCCCCTCCTGGCGAACCTGATTGGACCTTATCAGTGTGGCTTTAGATCTGGTAAATCCACCACCGACCAGATATTCACGCTACGACAAATCCTGGAGAAGACCCAAGAAATGCAGATCGATACCTACCATCTGTTCATCGATTACAAAGCTGCATTTGACAGTCCGATACGACAGAAATTGTTGGATGCTATGGCTGAGTTTGGTATCCCCGCAAAACTAATTCGACTCTGCGGGATGACACTGACTGACACGAAGTCTTCAGTGAAAATTGGCAAAAATCTGTCAGAGCCTTTTTCTAACAAGCGAGGCTTTAGACAAGGCGATAGTCTGTCCTGCGATCTCTTTAACATCGTAATGGAGATGATCATGCGGAAAGCAGCAGTAAACAGGAATGGCACCATATTTAACAAAAGCCACATGTTGCTCGCGTATGCTGATGATATCGATATTATTGGACGTGGATTGCGAGATGTTACTGCGGCTTTTTCGAGCATTGAAAAACAGTCGGCTGAAGTGGGTCTGGTGATAAACGAGGACAAAACCAAGTTATTTGTTCAACGAACAAAGAGTCCACTCGTCTGGGACGCTGCGTGAACGTTGACAACTATAATTTTGAAGTGGCAGATGATTTTGTCTACCTTGGCTCCGCCATAAACAAAAATAATAATGTCAGCCTCGAAATCAAAAGACGAGTATTGATCGCAAACCGCTGCTACTATGCGCTAAGCAATGCGCTAAGCAAAGATCCAGCTCTACCAGACTCTGATCCTACCTGTCTTGCTCTACAGCGCAGAATCGTGGGTAATGACACAAGCGGATCAACTATTCTGGGAGTCTTCGAGAGAAAAATACTCCGCAAAATATTTGGACCCATCATCGTGAACGGCGAGTACCGTCGTCGAATGAATCATGAGCTGTATGAGCTGTACAACGACATCGACGTGGTCAAGCGCGTTCAAATAGACCGAATGCGCTGGCTTGGACACGTTGTACGAATGGACGATAACGCTCCGGCTCGAAAAGTCTTTGGCAATAAACTCGATGGGCGGCGCAGGAGGGGGCGACCAAAACTCCGATGGATGGACCAGGTGACGGAAATGTTAAGTAAGCTAGGTATGACTAACTATCTACGGAGCGCAAAAGACCGAAGCGCTTGGAATGGTTTTCTACGTGCGGCTACTGATAGATGAATTTCTGTTGTTGCTGCCAGTAAAGAAGAAGAAGAAGACTGGACATTTAACCATAATAAAATAAAATTTCAAATCATTGTAAAAAAAAATTGTGACGTAATGGAGCAAATTGGAGTTAAAGGTTTTATTAATGGGGTCAAATGCTACCGTTTGATATTGGTTTGGTTCACTCCCTATAAAGGTTGAGATTCGGAGATTCTATGCCTTTACCTCCGTTCAATGTTGATATTTACACAGTTGTGTAAATTGTGCCAAAAATGTCCCATACAAGTGGGAGCAGTGATGGTATACAAAATTGGTCAAAAATCGTCAATTTTGGGTTTTGAAATCGTCAAAATCGTCAAAACCTGATTTTAAAATCGTCAAAAAATCTACACAAAAATTCACGCATTTTATCCGGTATGTAACAAACTAATGCAAAAAAAAACAATAAAATACATCTATATATATAAAAGAGGATGTGTGTATATATGTAACGTATGGACTCGAAAACGGCTGGACCGATTTTAATGAAATTTTCAGGGAATCTTCCGAATAACCCCGCGAGTAACATAGGCTACACATTGTTTGGATTTTTCTACATTTAGGGGGTGAAAATTGCAATATTCGATAACACAAGGTATTCCGCGCTTACAAGAAGTAATTTTTTTTGGTTTTTAAATGAGCACAAACCGAAAACTTCAGATATATATTTTTCGAGACCTTTTGCGTAAAACTAATTTCCCAGCAAAGTAAATGAGGTATTACAGAAGCAAATCTATGTATTGGTTAAAAAATTATGACCTCTGAGAGTTGGCATACGGAAATTAAGTTTTTAAAAATCATTTTTCAGAATATTGGGCGGGATCCACAACAATGTCAAAAATATACTATTCTTTTCGTCTTGGTCTCCAAACATCGGGATGGTACGTCTGACGTAACTGAAAAATTGCTAAAAATATACCTAAACCTGAAATCTTCATGCTTCTCAGCGCGAACTAGGAATTGATTGTAGACATATAGTTTCTAAGCGAAATTGTCTAAGAATTCATCGTACATTGCGATACTGGTATACGATTACCACGTTTTTTTAAACGCGAACAAATTGTTCCGCCCTAATGAACAGGCTATTTGGAACTTAATAAGTAAAAAGTGCCGAGGCGCTGCCACGCACTTCAATAGTTAAATATTTAAACTGTATCAAATAATGGTCCGTACACCAGTTACTTTTCAGAAAAAAATGCAATATTCATTGTAGTTATACTGGAAAACACCTTTTGTTTTATTGGGGCACAATTAACATTTTTAAAGTATGTCAGAGGTAACATAAGCAAATATTTGTAAATAACCTATATATGGGGTAATTTTTTTTGACGTATAGAACTTCTTTTAGTATACTTTGGAAAATCACCATGTAAAAACTACACAAGAACAACGTTTGCAAATCTTGCAAATTTATTTTCAAAATGCACGTTCTGTTCGCCAAACTTATGGAGCCCTTTGTGAAGTTGAGGGTGCATATAATGATCCATCTGAGCAGCTAATAGAAGCCATCGACGCTGTAGACGTAAGTGTGACAGGGGACTCGAATTTATCAAACCGACGCCATTCTCAGCAACTCGGTCTATGCAAATGCTGAAGAAAGATCTTGGCCTGCATCTATATAAGATCTAACTGGTGGAAGAATTTGAGCCAGTGGACGATCAAGTGATTTTTTTTATTTATCATGTCATTGCATATTATTTGAACGAGAAATGGTTCCAACACGATGGTGTAATATGCCATACAGCGCGTGAGACCATCACTTTGTTAAGCCAAACATTGGTGACCGAATTATCTCAAAAAAATGGTAATACGAGTTCAATACAAAAATAGTATTCCGGAATATTCTTGATCCGTGTGATAAGAAGACATGACAAAAGAAGTTTTTATGGCTAAAGGCATGAAGCTTCAGACGGAAATTTCATTTGCGGTCAATAGGCGGAGAAGGCATAACAAAATGTTTTGTATGCCCAAAAAGATAGTTAGTATCCGCTACTACAGATCAAAATAAAAATTATTAAAATTAGCGGAATGTCTGTTTCCGATTTTTGGAAGAAGTGGCTTTTCGCCCTACATACAGAAAAACTTAATCTACATGTAAGCACTATAGATATGACTTTGCTGATGAACGTTTTCAAAGTACTTTGTAGACCTAAATGTGAAATATATTACAAGTTAATGTGCAATAGCGAAGCATTGCCGGGCCCACTAGTTTTTATATAAAATACATTAAAAATTAATTTAAATAAAATAATTCATTGAATGAAATAACTTAAAAAAACAAACCTGAAAAAAAACATAAAAAAAATAATATTTTAATTAGAATTAGTTTAATAGTTTAGAGTCCACACGTCTTAGCTCACAGACTGTTTTCCAAAATTTCAATAACTCATCGTTGTTACTATTAAATATATTTCTAAAACCTAACTGGGATACTTCGCGGAATTCGGAGTTTAAACTTTGCAGTTCATCGTATTCAATAAAATGTTGATACTCTTTTACAATAATAGAGGAAGACTGTACATAAGGATTAATTAAGTTTAATGATTTGAATTTATTTTCAAATTCAAATCGTTTCAGAAGTTGATCACAAAATGTGTCAAAAAGTATTGTTGCCATGTTTTGTAATGAATTTACCATTTTTTTGGCATCACTTTCATTGTGTGCTGATTAAGTTAGGGTTACCAAGCGCAAACTTGGAAAGGAAAGTTGTAATTTGTAAAAATCGTCATTTGAGGAGTAAAAATCGTCAAATCGTCATTTCTGTTATTTTGGACAAAAAATCGTCAAAATGACGATAAATCGTCAAATATACCATCACTGAGTGGGAGCCTGATTGTCTTAATATAGATCTCCGAAGACATGAAATACCCCAAACGTGTTTTTCCAGATGATTTTTCATATTCTTTGATTGGACTTTTGACCAAAAAAATCTAAATTTAAACCACTGTAAAAAAAATTGTGACGAAGTGGAGCAAAATGGAGTTTATTGTTTGGTTACTGAGGTCAAATGCTATCGTTTGATATTGGTTTGGTTGACCCCCGAGACAATGGCCGTGTTTTTTTTGGTATCCTTTATAGGAGACCGGTATAGGATACCAACAAAACGCTTCGCCGTTAACAAAAAGAAATTACTTGGCAGCACAGTAATTTATGTCAAATAATTGTTTGTTTTCTTTTCATTCATTCATAAATTTTGTATTAATTATATTTTTGATTTTTTGTTGATATTTTCGAAAAATGTTGTAGCATATGTATAAAAATGATTCACATGATCCTTCTTGGGATCTAATGTTCCGCCGGGACCATAAGCCACAAATTGGAACATGTTTTTAAAATAAAAGGAACATAAACTGTAAAATCAAATTTTATTGAAATACTATTATTCAAATGCAAATTATTTTATTTGACGTTCTCTTTTCTTTCCTATTTTTTGTTTACCCCTGCAATAAACAATTTGGTCACATTTTTATTTTGACTACTATTTTGAACAACTTATCCCCGTTAAGCTTAGCATGTAAATTTATCCCCGTTAGCGTATATGGTATAGCATTTTTATGGCTAAGCGGATATAAGTTACCAACAAAACGCAACCAATGTCTCTCAAATTGTGCCATAGTGTAATCAGTACAGCCTGTAAAACAGGGTTTAATCGCCGGACAGCATAAGAATATAATACTTCCGTTCTTTGTGTGTTTCAAATCCAAATGTGTTGCTAGAACTTGGATCAAACTATCACGATATATTGGAATTAATCTAGGTTCTATGGAGAAGCTTCGCTTTAAACCAAACATGTATACACAAAATAAACTTCGGCCAATACATGTTAAGTTAAAATTCATGCTTAGAGAGTCAAGCACTTCAATACATTGGAAAAGAAGACTGTCGAAATCTAATCTATTGCATAATTTTTGGGTAAAGTTCATTGCAATTACTTTCACAATACATCTTGAATTGCGTGTAAATTATACCCGTTTGGTAATAACAAACACCACTGGCACCTCATAGCTTATAGGTTAAGTATTTGAATTACTTAACCGCCATTTCTTTACTTTACACCAAATCAAATATGACCGCATTACGGCCTAAGAAATGTTAACTCACTAAAGAAACAAACAAGAAAGCGGAAAAAATCAAAACAAAATGGCAGCTTTACAACTTCCGGTGAAAGCAAATTTAAATAGGGTATAGTTTTCATACAAAACTACTACTGCTCCTGCTTTACCATTGTTTGAGCAAACAAACGAAGTTTTTTCTAACTCAACTTACACAAGCTTCTATTAGATTTCCGCATAACTTTTGTTTTAGTCAACAACAACAAAAAAACAACGAAACAAAAAAACATTCCAACAATTTACTCCATACCAAAATGATAGTTCACCCCTTCTCACCAACATTCTGCCCCCTCCAAAGCTAAGGGGAAACCTTTGGTATAATCTAATTTGTTGTTTTCTATCTAAGCAAAGTTCTAAGAGCGGGGAGAGTGATGAATGAAACACCATTTGATGGTGTTGGCAAATATTATATACTCCTCTTGTTATAAATAGATTTAACTAACAATTGTTATTATTACGACCATTGAGGGAGGGGGAGGGGAGGGGCCATTGTTGGCCACAACAACAACAACTACAACACTAGCAAAAATAACTGCCAAAGTTGTTCATGATGATGACGAGTTGGTCTATTTTCTTTGGTCTGGAATAAGTAAATGAATGAATGACTGTAAAGGAGAAAACTTTTTTGGTTTTTTTTGCGGCTACTAAATTTTAACATAACACTTGGCCAAATGTTAGACAACAATGGCCGAAATAGACAACAAATGACGGCAGCAACAACTGATATTTATTGTTTACCACATACAATTTAGATTTTCCGGTCTTCTTTATATTGTTTGTAGTTTTTTCGGTCATTTGATGGTTCACGTTAACTTTGTTTTTTGTATTTTGGTGTATAACACCAATAACTACAAATTTTTATTTTACCGCATATTTAGAATGTTTGCTTTTTTGGTCTACAGAATGTCATCGCTTTTGTTGTTGTTGTTGGCAAATAGTGGATATTAATGTTGGATAGACATGAAAAGATATTCGTTAGACTTAAATAGATAAGAAGGCCCGAACCACAAGTTAATAGAATTTAACTGTACTTATGTGATATTTAATTTTTTGATTAGAGGGAGTGATATAAGAGGAAATTAATAGAAATTCTTATAAGTGCTATGTGCGTCAGGAAATGTCTGTTTAGTGGTAATGGAATGTGAAATAGTAAAAGTTAAATATCGACGCAGCTAAAATACCCAACAGCGAAAAAGACGAGGCATTGTACAAATATGCCTGCAAACATGCCTTCAAAGGCAGTTTGTTAGAATTCAAATACGCCTTTCCTTTCTAGGCATATAAACAGGCTATAATTAGTCCTCACTAAGCCTTACAAAAAAATGCATACCCATGCACATTTCGCTTCTAAAATTAGACCTGCAAAGAGGCCTCTTATTAGGGTGAGAAAATATCCAACAAACATGCCTTATTCTCTTCTTAAAACTGGCCTGTAAGCAGCCCTACTGTGTACCCCCAAAAATGCCATAGACGTGCACAAAAGACATGCAAAATTTCTTGCCTTATATATGTTGACATACCTATTAGTAGAAGGCAGAATTGACGTTCATAGCCATGCAGTTGTCACTTCTCCGATTAGCCCTGACTAAGACTTCATTTAAAGGGTAGGGCTTCTGACTGCCTTTGCAGGCCACCAAGAAGGCATGCCAAGCCCCATTTTTTGCTGCTGGGTACCTACTCCACCAAAGAAGATTTCGAAATATACAATATCCAATGTACATATAAGTTAACTTTATATGTGGGGTAGACCTTATGAGATATTATTGGACGTGGATTTCGAGATGTTACTGCGGCTTTTTCGAGTATTGAAAAGCAGTCGGCTGAAGTGGGTCTGGTGATAAACGAGGACAAAACCAAATTATTTGTTTCAACGAACAAAGAGTCCACTCGTCTTGGACGCTGCGTGAACGTTGACAACTATAACTTTGAAGTGGTAGATGATTTTGTCTACCTTGGCTCCGCCATAAACAAAAATAATAATGTCAGCCTCGAAATCAAAAGACGAGTATTGATCGCAAACCGCTGCTACTACGCTCTAAGCAAGCGATTTAACGACAAAGCGCTCTCTTGAAGAACAAAGATCCAGCTCTACCAGACTCTGATCCTACCTGTCTTACTCTACAGCGCAGAATCCTGGGTAATGACACAAGCGGATCAATCTATTCTGGGAGTCTTCGAGAGAAAAATACTCCGAAAAATATTTGGACCCATCATCGTGAACGGCGAGTACCGTTGTCGAATAGATCATGAGCTGTATGAGCTGTACAACGACGTTGTACGAATAGACGAAAATGCTCCGGCTCGAAAAGTCTTCGGCAATAAACTCGATGGGCGGCGCAGGAGGGGGTCACCAAAACTCCGATGGATGGACCAGGTGACGGAACTGTTAAGTAAGCTTGGTATGACGAACTATCTACGGAGCGCAAAAGACCGAAGCGCTTGGAATGCTTTTCTGCGTGCGGCTACTGATAGATGAACTTCTGTTGTTGCTGCCAGTAAAGAAGAAGAAGAAGACTTTATGAATTAAATCGAAAAATCGATGAGTGAATGTGCTCGTGGAAGCGTACTTGTGTACTCAAAGCCGTATCAAGAAGATGCCTGGTACGATGATTAATGTCGCAATGCCACGAGAGAGACGAATGCTGAATACAGAGCGAAACTGCAGCCAATGGCAACGCGATCAGTTCGGGAACGGCAGAGGAAGAAGAGACAAGAGACACTCGTCTCTTTAGACGAAAAAAGAAAGAGCTGAACAAAAGTCAGGATGAGTGTACATAGCTGCTCCGGAATAGGGGAGAAGCCCGAAAATTCTACCAGAGAGTTAATGCGAGAATGCATGGAAACGAGTTTCTCTCCTAAAAGGATAGCGATGACCCGGATAACGTTCTAAAGATATTAAGAGAACATTTCAGCAATCTACTGGATACGGACCCAGAAGACACCGCACTAATCCATGACTATGGTATTAACTTTCCACCTCCGAGCCAGAGCGGCTGGAGCCGATGGTCTCCCTGCTGAACTTTTCAAGGCAGGCGGGGAGAAGCTAATTACAAGCATGCATCAGCTCATGGAGAATATCTGGCTAGAGGATAGCAGGCCCGGGGTTTGGAGTTTGTTATGTCCCATATACAAGAAAGGAGATCGTAGTGAGTGTAAGTGGAATAAACCTATTACCAAGTGCGTACAAGGTCCTTTCGAGTATATTGAGCAAACATCAAAATCCAGTTGAAGAAAAGCTAATTGGAACTTATCAGTGCGGCTTTAGAACTGGTAAATCTACGACGTATTAAATATTCACTTTACGACAAATCCTGAAAAAAAACTCATGAAAAGCAGATCGACATCTACAACCTATTTGTCGGCTACAAAGCTGCCTTCGACTCTCAGATAAGGAATAAGTTATATGAAGGCATGTCAGAGTTATGGCATTCCTGTAAAGCTAATTCGACTTTGTAGATGTACCTTGGAAAACACTAAATCCTCGGTTAAGATTTGGACCATTCAACACCGAAAGAGGTCTCAGGCAGGGTGATTGCTTGTCCTGTACACATTTTAATATGGAGAACGTGATGAGAAAGGCTGGTGTCATGTCTGGCACCATAATCCACCAGAGCCTCATACCACTGGCATATGCCGATGATATAGACATCATTGGCCGAAATCTGCGGGATGCTAGTGCAGTTTTTTCATCGCTAGAAAAGGAGTCAGCAAAAATAGGTTTAGCGGTCAACGAGGACAAAACAAAAATAATGATTTCGACGAACAAAGGCTCCTCTCGATGGGGACGCACCGTGAACGTTGACAATTAATGTTTTGAGGTGGTAGATGAATTTACCTACCTCGGTTCTTCCGTCAATAAGAAAAATAGTCTCAGCCAAGAAATCAACTCCTCGCCAATAGATGTTTTTACGGACTTCTGCGGCACTTTCACACTTAACACCACCTTATCTCGGGATACTTAGGAGGTGTTAAGCCTACTCGTTCTGTTGTATGCTGCCGAATCGTGGGTGGTTACGACAACGGACATAAAAAACCTGGGATTATTCGCGAGAAAAGTACACCGAAAAATTTATAGCACTATCTGTGTCGATGTCGAGTTTCGCCATCGGATGAACCATGAGCTGTATGAGCTTCATCACGACATCGACGTAGCTAAAAGAGAGACTGGGATATATGGAAATGCTCCTGCGAGCAAGATGTTTCTGAAGGACGACGCAGAGTAGGGAGACCCAAACTTCGTTTGAAAGACCAAGTGGCAGGCGACGTGCCACCATTTGATAGGAATAACTGGATAATGCAATTTAACTACTAGACGTGCCGATTTAATCGACTACGAACTTAAAAATTGCGGTCGATAACATCAAGAGTGCCGCCGATCACAGAAATTCTGATGGCTGTAATAGGGATCAAAAAGAATTCACCCTCATGATAGTCTCGTGTTTTAGCCATCATGCCACGTTTTGTCTCGAAATATTAAATGATTTTATAAATTCAACGAATTTCCTAAAGAACTTAAATATATTAAAGCATTCGTGTCATCCTTATGCATTAATTTTGCTTTTCAACGTTCAACACCTTTGGTTTTGTTTAAGGTCCCAGATATTGTAGCTGTCCTTTTATATAATTCGCTTGAAATTAAACACAAAACATTCATTGAAATTCACAATCCTGGAACAATTGCTCCATTGCCCCAGGCTACATTCGTATGTTATAAATGGGACATTCAAGTCTCTTGAATTCTTTATTAAATTTGAATTCTTTATTAAATTATATAAGATTTTGAAGTTGCTTTGTTCAAAATGTTGCAAACACAAGACTTAATGAAATAACATATATTTAAGGGGTTAATGGTATGTTATTTAAGTTCATTAACATGAAAGTGATAAAAGACTTCTGCTAGTGGAAGTAATTAGTAAGCAAGCGTATCTCAAATTGACGGTGAGCCCAATAAAGTGCTCCCAATGCCAATTCTCGACATTGACAATGTTTTTACTAACAAGATCGACATGTCAGATTGTTGGTCCTGCTAAAATATATTGAAGAAGTTGAAACGGAATACCTTTTATAATGACATCACAATCACCTTATTTAAATAGAAGCAATGCTGCATTTCAGGGTATAATTCACAGAATCTAGCACATATGGAGAGAACACTTCCTGCAACTGCTGGTTCCAGAAGGCAGCGCACGTGAAGTTATCACGCCAATTGTCGACTACGGCTTAGATTGCCCAGCACTAAGTCAAGCCGAGGTAAGAAGAGCAATATCGCGGCTGAAAAACAACAAAGCAGCCGGTGCCGACGGTCTGCCTGCTGAGATCTTCAAGTCCGGTGGTGGGGAGCTGATAACGAGCATGCACCAGCTCCTGCGCACGGTTTGCCTTAGCAAGTGCATGCCCGACGAATGGAATGTAAGCGTATTATGTCCTGTGCTGAAAAAAGGTGATCCAAGTGTGTGCTCCAACTACCGCGGGGTCAGCCTTTTACCCATCGCATATAAGGTCCTGTCGAGTGTGCTATGTGAAAGACTAAAGCCAGTGTTATCCAATCTGACCGGGCCTTATCAGTGTGGCTTTAGACCTGGAAAATCAACAACTGCCCAGATTTTCACACATCGGTAAATCTTGGAAAAGACCCAAGAGAAACAGATCGATACGTACCATCTATTCGTCGACTATAAAGCTGCCTTCGACAGCCCGATACGGCAGAAATTACTCGAAGCCATGGCTGAGTTTGGTATTCCAGCGAAGCTTATACGTCTTTGCGGAATGACGCTGACTGACACGAAGTCTTCAGTGAAGATTGGCAAGGACACTACGAACAACAAAAGCCACATGCTACTCGCGTACGCTGCTGACGTAGACATCATCGGTCGAAAACTGCGGGATGTGATTGCAGCTTTCGCAGGTATACAGAAGGAATCAGGGAAATTGGGTCTAACGGTGAATGAGGACAAAACGAAGTTATTAGTTTCAACGAACAAAGAATCTACTCGTTTGGAAAACTGCGTGAACGTTGACAACTATAATTTCGAGGTTGTCTACCTAGGCTCCGCCATCAACAAAACAAATAATGTCAGCCTAGAAATCTGGAGAAGAATCCTGCTTGCAAATAAATGCTACTACGGACTAAGCAAGCGATTCAATGACAGAGCCCTCTCTCGACGAACAAAACTCCAGCTATACCAGATACTGGTTCTACCTGTCCTAATGTATGGCTCAGAATCCTGGGTTATGACACAAGCGGATGAATCGGTTCTGGCGGTATTCGAGAGAAAAATACTCCGTAAAATATATGGGCCCATCATCGTTAACGGAGAGTATCGGCGTCGTATGAATCATGAGCTGAACACTGACATTGACGTGGTCAGACGTATTAATGTGCAACGGCTGCGTTGGCAAGGTCATGTTGAACGAATGGACGAAAATGCTCCAGCTCGAAAAGACTTCGACAATGAACTCGATGGACGGCGCAGTAGAGGGCGAACAAACCTCCGTTGGAAAGACCAGGTTACTGAGAACCTTACAGAACTCGGTGTGACTAACTTGAGACGAAGCGCAGAAGATCAAGGCGCTTATAATATTTTTCTACGTGCGGTATATAATCCACTGGGATTGCAAAGAAGTATCAGCTAAAGTAAAGTAAAGTTTATGTTTCTTATATTTATTCTTCATATTTTCAACATATCGATCCTCGGCGAAGATCATCTTCAGGAATTTTTAAACATACAACTTTTCATATCAATACTAAACCCTCCACTTTGTCTTTAAACATTTTTCAAATATTTACCCTCAATATGTTACAATTACATATCTTTCCCATCCTCTCATCACCAATAAGGTTTGCAAAAACAAAGACTCTAATTACTCTTCCCCACCCTTACAAGAACATTGACAGCGCAAAAAAGGAGGCACATGAACAACGACATGTAATCGTAAATTCTTAAACAAAACACTTCAATTTGCCACAGTTTCAACAAAAGAGGGAGTATCTCTACATCAGGCAATTGCTGCCCCACTTCAAAGCTTAAAGAAGAAAAAAAACAACAACAACTAAAAGTCGCGCGAAACAAATGTTCCGCCAACATAAAATGGTAGAAAAAAGGGCGAAATGCTACTTTCTATAGTTATTCCGTACTCTCCGTCCAATCCCTACATCGCAATGAGTGCAGTAGCAAATAATTCAAAATAACAATTTTTTTTTGTTTGGTCGTTTGCAAATTTCTTAGCGTATCTGAATGTGACACAAATAAATTTGTTGCTTTGCTGGCGCCTTCCTCCAAAATGTGGCCAAATATACCAAGCTTCGTTTTTTGTTGTTGTATTTTTTCCATTATTTGGTTATTTGCCTTGCAATCTAACCAATGCCTCGCCATTGTTTTGGAAATAATAGAGAGAGTTGAAAAAAACTACAACAACAATGTATTGCTATTGCCATTGTAAAATACTCCTTGTTCCAGTCTTTGCTTTTTGTGACATATCCCATATCGTTCCCTTACACCCTTCGCCTTACAGAGACGTAAGGCAAAAGTTGTGTAAAAAAGGAATTACGCCAACTGATAAAAATGGAACAAACATTACACATTGGTATGCAAATTTATTGTATCCCTTAACAATTTTTAAATGGCTGATAATTGTTTTATTGTGTCTTAGATTTTATTTATATTTCACCACCTTCGACAAATGGGATTTGCTATAAAGATAAGAGGGAGTAAGAGGATATAACACAAGGCTGGCATTGTTGACGTAGGCAGTGGAGTCATTTGCGTAATTGTCAAGATAAATTGAAGATGTCGATTTTATGTCCTGGAATTTCTATTAATTTTTAAATGGGTTTTAATGTGGTCCTGTCGTTAGACAATTTGATGCAGGCAATAAGTGTTGTGAGGAGTGATATAAATTGTGAATGGGATTCGGTTTAGAGGGTGTCAAACAAAAGAGCCTAAAACGTGTCAAATTTGCCTATACGATACTTACTAACATCAAGTCGATATTAAATTATTATGGCATGTAACTTGACAAAACGAATAATGCAGAACTTCTTCTTTTGGGGCTACTTTCACGTGCAGTTTTTAGAATTGAGTCATGTGTTGTACTGTGTTAGGTTGGTGAAAAGATTTTCACGTACACAGAGCTTTGCTGTAATCATATACAGCGATTTTTTAATGTAAGGAAACTTTCTATTTACTTACTTACTTACTTAGCTGGTACTTCTATGCAATCCTAGTGGATTATATACCGCACGTAGAAAAATATTATAAGCGCCTCGATCTTCTGCGCTTCTTCTCCAGTTAGTCACACCGAGTTCTGTAAGGTTCTCAGTAACCTGGTCTTTCCAACGGAGTTTTGGTCGCCCTCTTCTGCGCCGTCCATCGAGTTCATTGTCGAAGACTTTTCGAGCTGGAGTATTTTCGTCCATGAGTACAACATGACCTAGCCAACGCAACCGTTGCACCTTAATGCGTGTGACCACGTCAATGTCAGGGTACAGCTCGTACAGCTCATGATTCATACGAGGCCGATACTCTCCGTTAACGATGATGGGCCGATATATTTTACGGAGATTTTTCTCTCGAATACCGCCAGAACCGATTTATCCGCTTGTGCCATAACCCAGGATTCTGAGCCATACATTAAGACAGGTAGAACCAGTATCTGGTATAACTGGAGTTTTGTTCGTCGAGAGAGGGCTCTGTCATTGAATCGCTTGCTTAGTCCGTAGTAGCATTTATTTGCAAGCAGGATTCTTCTCCGGATTTCTAGGCTGACATTATTTGCTTTGTTGATGGCGGAGCCTAGCTAGACAAAATTATCTACCACCTCGAAATTATAGTTGTCAACGTTCACACAGTTTCCCAAACGAGTAGATTCTTTGTTCGTTGAAACTAATAACTTCGTTTTGTCCTCGTTCACCTTTAGGCCCATTTTCGCTGATTCCTTCTGTATACCTGAGAAGGCTGCAGTCACATCCCGCAGTTTTCGACCGATGATGTCTACGTCATCAGCGTACGCGAGTACCATGTGGCTTTTGTTGAATATAGTGCCAATCGTGTTTACTGCAGCTTTTCTCATTATCATCTTCATAACAAAAAACTTTCTATTTATGGAGACATATATGCATCAAGGACCGGCCGTGGCAAGAGGTTAGAAAACGCTAATACCATGCGGGAGATCCGTTGTTCAATTCCCGGCACCAGTCATCTATCACATTGCCGGCCCTCTATGTCGTCGAGTGCAACTTTGCAGTATAGTGTCGAGTAAATCGGTGACAGTGACGTTCGCATTTGTCGATAAACAAGTAGTTGCCGTTTGTTGTGAATCTAATCTAATAGAAAGCGTGTTAATTCACAAGAACGGCAGTTGCTATCACATACCTCATTCATGTGGTGTAAAGGAAAAATAAGTTTTTTTTTAATTAATGCATCACGACCGCTAGTAAACAGGTTGGATTGCTGCACGAAAAGGATGGCTACTAGAGAGACACCACAGTGAGGAGTCCTGTCCCTTCTTCTATGGCTCCTTGTATTAAGCAAAGTGCTTTAATCATTCAATGACAAGTATTATGGCATAAGCTATGGAAAATTTCTTATACAAACTGCCCTTGGAAAGCTGATACGCCACAGGCCATAACCTGTGGTCTGGGGATGACCTATCAGAAAATGGAAATATGTAGTTCTCTTACCCGTAGCATCGCCAAGGACTTCAGGCCACCGAAACTGAATGGTATGGAACAGAAGCTCTCAACGAAGGCCAAGTACCCAGGTGTGGTTCTCGATCGGAATATCGAGGAAAGGATAAAGAGGGATGTCAATGCTCTTTATGCCTGCCGGAACTCTATAGGTAAAAGCAGGGGACTCAGCCGGAAGTGGCTGTGTACTGCTGTAGTCCTGCCAATTATAACATATGGATGTCTGCTTTGGTGGAATGGCTTAAACAAGAGTAACTCACTAAAAATGCTAGGCGAGGTCCAAAGGATATCTGCACTGGAAATTACAGATGCTAGAAGGAGCACACCGCCAAGCGGCTTTGGAAGTGTTTCTGTGTCTTCCACTGCTAGACTATGGAACTTTCAGACTATAGCGGCCCCAGAAGCTATCATATTGAGAGAAGCTGGCGTTTGTTGATACATATACTGCGAAGTTGCTGTCGACAACATCAAGTGGGCCGGCAATGAAAGAAAAATGTGGATAGCTGCAGCAGGGAATCGAACCAATGCGGGAGATCCATGGCCGGTCCCGACCAGAAAAGTTGTTTTATTGTTGATAATAATGGTAAATTTATTGTCACGCACTAGGATCACGCTTTTTTTTACTTCCATTTACCACCTCTTAATGATTTTTTGACGAAACGTGCGGATTTCCGTACAGTGGCCGTCAAAATACCGAAATACTTTTTTTTGGCTACATCATGAATGCGGTGGCGTGTCATAAGGTCAATGGTTCACGGACCTAATGTACCTTTTCCTTGTGTCGTAACGTCCATGGACTTCCCCAACATTTATGAAAAATGCAAACAACGATACATTCCTTCAAAATAAGCCGGTATCAGGACTGGAAAAAATGGTGGCTGTCACCATGTTAATGCTTATGTGGAGGGCGTGGCATCAGAACTATCCATGGTGGGCGTGGCACTTGACCGCGGCTTATATTTGGAAAAATGTCAATAGGTTCATAGACTTTATGTCGATATACTTGTGGGTCTTATGAGACAACGCCCCTGTACATAAGGTCCACAGACTTTATGATTTTTCTTATGTCATAACGTCCACGAACCTTCCATAGACTTTATGGCAATTTTTCTTGTCCATGGAACATATGCCATGCCACCAATATATGTTTTGCAATCTGAGGCACTCACCAATCAGATAGTCGCTGAGGCTATTATGGGATGTGGAATCTATACTAGCAGACGGTTAACCCTCTTTGTGGATAGCCAAGCTGCAATTAATGCGATCAATTCTACATCAAAGTTGGTAAGGAACTGTAAGGACAAGTTGGATGGGCTAAAGCCGCTGGATGTCAACCTGTGCTGGGTTCCGGGTTATTGCGAGATCTGGGGAATAAATCATCGAACTTATTGGCTAAAGGAAAATATACTATGTCTTTTCATGACCCTCTGATAGACGTAAGCCCGCCCATTTGTTACCTTTTCGGCTTAATGGAGGACTGGATGTGGAAAACAGCCTGCAGACATTGGATCTCCAGAACGGACTGTATAGATGCTAAAACGCTGTGGAACGAATATAGCAGAACCCGATCGGAATACATGGCTGGTCTATGTAAAAGTAACTTGAGACTGGCATGTGGAATTTTAATTTAAAAAAAACCTAGTTTCCCTTTATACCCCATGAATGAGGTATGGGATAGCTTCTCGCGTTGTTGTAAATTAAAACGCTTTCTATTTTTAGATTCACAACTAACGGCATCTACTTGTTTATCGAGGAATCCAAACGCCACTGTTTGAGAAGCTCTTACTAGACACGCCGATTGACTCGACAATAATACTGCGAAATTGCTGTCGACAACATTCGAAGGGAGCCGACAATGAAAGAAAAATTTATTTTTTTTTCTTTTAAGATGACTGGAGCCAGGAGTTGAACCTGTGATCTCCCGCATGGTAGTCGCGTGTTCTAACCACTATGCCACGGCCGGTTGCGATGGTTTTGACTGGCCACTACAATATCGGGCACCTAAAAACCTAATGGAATAGGTCCATATGAGAATAGTGCCGTGTGCGTCAGGACGTAACGATGGTATATCTTCCGTCCCGCTCTAGCCCGAAGGAGGCTAGAATACTTGGGGCAAGGTTATATAGATGATCTAGTCGGAGTTTCAAGCGGTGTCTTTCATGATTAACTGGGCCAAGATGATTGACTTAGGTACATTTTGAAATGGGTTCTCCACAATCTGCTCCTCCTTCACTATCTTTACCTAGACAATTCTATTTCAATACTTTTTTTGTTCTATATTCCTTTCCCATCTTTTTTTTGGAAAATCACGATGGATCAGATTTCTGCTTCTCCTTTATCACGGATGAATATGTTTATTTATTGATCACACGTTTCCTTAACCTCACCTAACGTAAGCTGTAAATGCAAACATTGCCTATGAACAACGTTCCATGATAGAAGGAGGCAGACTTCTGTTATGGAACGTTGTTTATTTATCATGGAATTTATCTTTAAAAACTGACGAATTTTTTTTGTAGTTCTCTTTTGAGGCCAATTTTTATCTACCAAGAGTGTTGGAAAGAATAGTTATGATTTTGATGTCGCTGAAAACGAATCTGAAGTTTCTTTATCCTAATTTCGTCAAGTTTTTGACATGACGTCAAAAAACCTTAACTTTGTCTCGAATTTTGACGTTGGAAAAAAGTCCTTACGTGCTGTAATAAAATGGCTTCAAATTCGTATTTAGTGCATCAAAATACATAAGAAATTGATAGTCTGATCTCCCAACCCCATGCAACTTAGGAACTAATGATAAAAAACTTATATTCTAGGATCCTACTAAGTGACTATATCGTCCTTTAGTGACATTTTCCTTAATTCTTATATCTAAGGCCTTTAAAAAGTCCCACAACTTTAGTTCTCAAGCGCTCTGCTTACTTTCATGAATACTATTTTCATTTCTCTTCTCACTTAGGCTCTCAAAACATTCCGTGTCACCACTTGAGCTTGTACGACCACTGCTAAACTCAGTAATCCAAGTATTTACAATTGATATTAAGACAGGGACCTCTAAGTATTATATATATTAGTATTTTCGGTCATTCTTTGTGATAGGTTTTTATGCGATACAATGCGTTATGAGATCACCGAAAATTGTTATCCTTTTCACAAAGGTTCAGCCAGGTCAATGACTGTCAAGCACTATTGAAAATATCTGCAGTACTCAAAATATGACAATAGTCTTAACTGCTGTCAAATTCATAAAAAAACCATAATTTCTTTTTTCCGACCACTTTTTATAGTTGTAATATTGTGTCCAGTAATTTTTCGGCAAAAGTCAACCTTAATCTTACACATACATATGTACATATGACCTTCTTGTTTGTACCCCACAGTTCTCATCACCCGTTGACCATATGCTGAGCTTAAAATATAAAACTGTCCATTTAAAAAACAGACAACACGACATTTCTTGTTTAACACCATTTCACTTTGGTTGTTGCTTGGTTGGTTGGTTGCTTCGTTTTATTGGTCATTTACACACACTCGTGTGGCTTGTAATAAAATAATGCTCGTTACAAAACCAAAATTATCCGTTTTAATTACAATAATTGCTGTAATATACAACAACGACAATAACACAACTGGGCAACAATGAAAGTGTCCTTTGCGCTCGCGTGTGTGTGTGTGTGTGCTGGACCACCTACAGCCCTGAAACCAGTGACATCAACAGTAAAATCATTTAACAATTATTGTCTGCTGCTACTGCTGCTGTTGTTGTCAGTCGGTCGGTCGGACGGTCGGATGGTTGGTTTCGTTTTGTATCGTTTCATGTGTCTGCAGTGTAAACAATTAAATTGTTCTTTAAGCCTCAAATGTTATGTGTTATAATCATCATCCTGATGCTGCTGACGTAGACAATGATGTTGTTGTTGTTGGTGTGACAATGCTGATGTTTTGGGGTGATAATGACTTTAAATGGTTTTATTGGTCATAGACGCAGTAACCTACAAAAGGATATGAATCACTTCAAGGTCCATAAATATTGCCACTTTATAACCACTTCATAATTGTCAATTTGTTTGGAAAATGACAAAGGAAATGAAACAGCAACAAAAAATTATGAATGGATTATGAGTGTACGAGATGATGGAGGTATTAAATGGTGACACAATGATTAAGAGCAGCGGAACAATCAGCATGTCTGTTAAAAAATTCTCAAAAATTAATTAGAATAAAATTAAAAGGGTGAATTCGGTCATTTGTATGGAAGGTACCGGATGGGGTGTGTTAAAGATTTCAGTTTTCTGAAAATTTGTCTACTACTATTCAAATACCCTACAGTCATCCTTTTGGAAGTTATTTAAAGAATATACATTTTGTATTGGAGGTACCAATAGGGGTGATGCTATTTTGCCCATTTTCAACCCCATAACTACATTTTGGGAAATATTAAATTTTTACAAGGACCAGTGGAGATTTACTCAAGTTATCGCCAGCTAGATAGAAGGAAATGAATTAATCTTCTTAAAAATTCCTGATATGAATTTTGGGTTCTAACACGACTCCTTAATGCGTTACACACGTTCTCTTATCAAATGTTTAAAAACCCTCATCCTCATGGGGAGGGTATAAAAAAGAAAGATTCATGCCTATTTTCGATATTAGCTGGATTTACGTCAAATGTACACAAACGTTTGATCTCCTCCGCAGCATAATTATACAGGAACATTCTCGCAGACTGTACCGTCCGGGGCATAATACTCTAAAACCATATCTACATTTCTTTGATTGGCGGTCTATTGGTGTAGTCGAAATTGTTAAGATTTTAGTTGGCGCAGAATATTCATACTTGTTGTAAGAGGCATGCTAACTCCCTAAGCTTTCAAGCTCATCCGCTCTGTAGCTCTCGGGTATGCGCCATTGATTCAATACCCATATATGTTAAGAGGTGGGAGTATATGCAAGTGTTCAGCAAACTCATTACGGCTTGACCGATCTTTTTGAATTTTTACAGAATGTAGCTAAAATATCAGTGGTGAGAATAGAGTAACTTCAGTTTTGATATATCAAGTTGGCGTGGTCCATTGGACTCCATTTTTTAAACCGCAATATCTGGAGGACTGAAAATTTGTGTGGATGCATTTGACAGTAAAGTTCGTGATCCTACATAAAAATGGGCTGGATCGGATCAGTAGGCGTGGTATAAAACTTGATACTTTAAAAGTGGGGATCTCATGAACTTTAAGAGGTATCAAGCTGATATGTGATATGTGTTGTTGGTATAGTATGAATTATAGCCAGGGTGAAAGTGGGCTGTGCTACGCCCCATCAAAAATAAACCGTTATAAAAGCCATAATAATAGTAAGATCGTCCTGAACATTTCACAGTATACTAGAGATATAACCAGGTTATTTAAAACCAAGTTGAAAAAAATAACAGAGGCGTCAATATTTGACTATAACAATATTTGACTATAAAATATAATTCCTTAATCACGTATTAGTAAAAACATAGGATTCACTAAGAACCTGACCTCTGAAATTTTTGGGGCACGGAAAATAGTTGTCTGATCGTTCTCAAATTTCCGTCATGTATATTTCACATCAAGTTTCGATAAGTTTCGCTGCCGCCCTAATGATCAGGTATTCGACAAGAGATATAAGTACATCCCTAGAATAAAGTTAATAGACTTCCCGATTTTTTATTTCCTCTGCGCTCTTCTGGTACCCCTATCGAATACAGTCTTTGAATATCAAAACTGTCTTCGAGCACTGTTCCAAGACCATCATTTACAAGTACCCATCACAAGTCATTCGCTTGGGGAACACTACAAAGATCAGTTATTTAGGACATGAGATAGACATAAAAAGATCCCTAGAGTAAATTCTATATCCTACCAGATTTATAATATCCGAATCATTCGCGTTGAAAATCTCGTATACCTCTACACCACTGTTATTTTTATCGAATTCGAGTTTACACAAGCGGAATATCCAAAGTGTCATCGAGCACTGTTCCCTTACCATTGCGGCAGTTGCATTAGCCGTATGTAGATGTGGAAGCATTCCGTTATGCTACTTGTCATCATCGCTGTGTGAGTTTTGAATAGTTACCGTAACTTATGTGGTTGATAATGAGATAAACCGTAGTGCACACAACTGAACTCATATATGCAATGATATGTAACAAATGTAGCAATCATTATTTAGAAATTGCAAGTTGTTACTGCAGTCTCCTCAATCATTGCATTTAGATCAACAAAATTGTAAGTAGCAGAAAATGAGAACAGATTTACGTTATTAATTTCGGCAAATGTAGTATCTACGTTTCTGAAATATTGAGTGTTACCTTATTAAGTTTAATGTGACAGATTTTGAGTTATTACTGCAGCCTTTTCAAGCATTAAAATTAAAAAATAAAATAAAATAGGATAAAGCGAAAACTGAGAATAGATTTATGTTATTTGCTTCGCTAAATGAAATATATACTCTCCTGTGAAGTTAAAAGCTAAATTCTATAACATAGTTCAACATTTTTTAGCTCATTGATTTGGGACTCAATTCTGAGAACTACACGTGAAAGTATCCCCAAAAAGAAGAAGTTCTGCATCATTCGTTTTTTCAAGTTACATGTCATAATAATTTAATATCGATTTGAAGTTAGTAAGTATTGTATATGGAAATTTGTCACGTTTTAGGTAATTTTGTTTGACATAACTCGACAACACCTAGTCCGATTTAGCTGATTCAAATTTAAAAAAAATAAGAATTACAATTCCTTTAAACTGTTTGTATAACATTTCCCTACATAATCAACAGTTTCACTTTTCTAATCATCAAATGATTTTGGACTATGTTTATTTTGTAGCAGTTACAATAAAACTGTTGTACTCCGTGGAGTATGATTTACGTGGATTATTATTTATGATAACCATACGAGGAATGGGACTTTGCCCAAATGCTGAAAGTTACTGATTGTCACTCACTTGGGAGTGACCAGAATCGATTCCTTTGCGGCACTGTCCAAGCAGCTAACTACTTCCGGTCTTAGACCAAGTATTCCCCGGGCAATGACTTTAAAGCAACCGCTTACAAGTTAGCTAGAGTTAGAAGGCGAAACGTTGAGTAACCTAATCGGCATGCTACCACCGATGCGTCTTAGGAAGTAGGTAACAGAAGTTACTGAAGCTCAACACAGGCTCTCCTAGTGGCTTTGGCAGCCCCAAGAAACTAGGATCGGGAGCGGCGGCCTAATAAGCCACTCTCCTTAAACAAAATTTATTATGAAAACACGGAGAATAAATAAAACAAATGTTGGCGACCCCCGCAAACAATATAAGGACCATGATTTAAGGATATGCACCTGGAATGTCCGAACTCTTTACAGAGATGGTGCCTCTATCCAACTGGCGGATGTCCTCGACAAATACAAGGCTGATATCACCGCCATACAGGAAATGAGATGGACGGGACAGGAATGCACACGACGAAAGAACTGTGACATCTTTTACAGCTGAAATGCAGAAAGACACGAATTTGGATGTGGTTTCATAGTCGGCAAGAGATTTCGACACCTGGTCTCGCGGTTTAACCCTGTAAGTGACCGAATAGCCACCATTCGCATCCGGGCGAAATATTTTTATATCACGCTGATTTGTGTACACGCCCCTATTTTACGAGCGCCTAGAGGAAACATACGACCGCTGCCCTGGCCACGACATTAAAATTGTTCTGGGAGACATTAATGCAAAAATAGGAAGGGAAGATGTTCTTGGTTCATCGATCGGTAAATTCAGCCTGCATACCGACACGTCAGACAACGCGTTTAGGCTGGTTAGCTTCGCAGCGGGAAGGAACATGGTAGTTAGTGGAACCATATTCCAGCACAAAGATATCCACAAGGCAACTTGGCTATCCCCCGATCAAAACACCAAAAATCAAATTGATCATGTGGTTGATGGCAGGCATGCATCTAGTGTCATGGACGTGCGTGTGATCCGTGGTGCTAATATTGGCTCGGATCATTACCTGGTTGCAGCCAAGGTTCGCACAAGATTGAGCAGAGCGAAAAACGCACGTAACCAAACACAAAGAAAGCTGGCCATCGCGAAGCTGCAAACCCCAGAGATAGCTACTGCCTACTCCAACCAGCTCTCCCAACTTTTACGACACAACGCCTCTACTTCTGAAGTTCCCGATACACAGTGGCAGCATATTGCGCATTCCATGGCAACCGCCGCACCAACCGTGCTTGGATATGAAAAGCGGCGCTCAGACGAATCCTGGTACGATGAAGAATGTCGCATAGCGTCTGAGGAACAGGATGCTGCTTATAGGGCAACGCTACAGCCAATTGTAACTCGTGCTGTTAGGGAACGGCATAAGGAGAGAGCAAAACGGGCGAGACAGCTATTTAGCCGAAAAAAACATCAGATGAAGGAACGGGAGAACGAGGATATATAGCGATACAGGGATAGAGGTGAGGCCCGAAAATTTTATCAGAAAGTAAGAGCAAATGGATACGGTAATGGCCACCCCACCTGTAAGGACAGTGATGGAAATCTGGTCACGGATACGCAGAGTGTGCTGCACATATGGAGTGAACACTTCCAGCAACTGCTGGTTCCAGATGGCAGCACACGTGAAGTTATCACGCCAATTGTCGACGACGGCTTAGATTGCCCACCATCAAGTCAAGCCGAGGTAAGAAGAGCAATATCGCGGCTGAAAAACAACAAAGCAGCCGGTGCCGACGGTCTGCCCGCAGAGCTCTTCAAGTCCGGTGGCGAAGAGCTGATAACGAGCATGCACCAGCTCCTGCGCACGGTTTGGCTTAAAGAGTGCATGCCCGACGATTGGAATGTAAGCGTGGTATGTTCTGTGCTAAAAAAAGGTGATCCAAGTGTGTGCTCCAACTACCGCGGGATCAGCCTTTTACCAAGAGAGACAGATCGACACGTAACATCTTTTTGTCGACTAACAAGCTGCTTTCGACAGCCCGATACGGCAGAAATTACTTGAAGCCATGGCTGAGTTTGGTATTCCAGCGAAGCTGATACGTCTTTGCGGAATGACGCTGACTGACACGAAGTCTTCAGTGAAGATTGGAAAGGACCTTACGGAGCCATTCTATACCAGACGAGGCCTAAAACAAGGCGACAGCCTATCGTGCGATCTCTTCAACATTGTGATGGAGACGATAATGAGAAAAGCTGCAGTAAACACGAGTGGCACTATATTCAACAAAAGCCACATGCTACTCGCGTACGCTGATGACGTAGACATCATCGGTCGAAAACTGCGGGATGTGACTGCAGCCTTCTCAGGTATACAGAAGGAATTAGCGAAATTGGAAATAACGGTGAAGGAGGACAAAACTAAGTTATTAGATTCAACGAACAAAGAATCCACTCGTTTGGGAAACTGCGTGAACGTTGACAACTATAATTTCGAGGTGGTAGATAATTTTGTCTACCTAGGCTCCGCTATCAACAAAGCAAATAATGTCAGCCTAGAAATCCGGAGAAGAATCCTGCTTGCAAATAAATGCTACTACTGACTAAGCAAGCGATTCAATGACAGAGCCCTCTCTCGACGAACAAAACTCCAGCCAGATACCAGATACTGGTTCTACCTGTCTTAATGTATGGCTCAGAATCCTGGGTTATGACACAAGCGGATGAATCGGTTCTGGCGGTATTCGAGGGAAAAATGCTCCGTAAAATATATAGGCCCATCATCGTTAACGGAGAGTATCGGCGTCATATGAATCATGAGCTGTACGACCTGTACACTGACATTGACATGGTCAAGCGCATTAAAGTGCAACGGTTGCGTTGGCTAGGTCATGTTGTACGCATGGACGAAAATGCTCCAGCTCGAAAAGTTTTTGATAATGAACTCGATGGACGGCGCAGAAGAGGGCGACCAAAACTCCGTTGGAAAGACCAGGTTACTGAGAACCATACAAAACTCGGTGTGACTAACTGGAGAAGAAGCGCAGAAGATCGAGGCGCTTATAATATTTTTCTACTTGCGGTATATAATCCACTGGGATTGCATAGAAGTACCAGCTTAGTAAGTAAGTAAGTATATGCCACCATATAGTATTTATGTTATGTCAAACAAAAGAGCCTAAAACGTGTAAAATTTCCCTATACGATGCTCACTAACTTCAAATCGATATTAAATTATTATGGCATGTAACTTGACAAAACGAATAATGCAGAACTTCTTCTTTTTGGGGCTACTGTCACGTGCAGTTATCACAATTGAGTCCCAAAATGATGTGTTGTACAGTAAACTATTTTTAATGTTTTAAAGGCTTTTAAGTAGTTATTGGAAAAATATACATTTTCGCGACATCAACTAATTTGTAACGAGGGTGCCAGTAGGGAGAGGACAACGTGTCCGACTTTTGTTCGTAAATCAACGTTCAATAAAAGCTTACATTGTGCAAAATGTGACTTAATTCAGTGTACTTACAAAAAATATAGATATGCATGTAGAACTATGGGGGCAAAATTCGGTCATTTGTATGTGAAGTACCAGAAGGGATGTGGCAAAGGTTTCGGTTTTCTAGGGTTTTTTTACTATTACACGATAATTAAGCCATCCACATTCAAAAATCCACCAGTTGTTCGTCCGGATGTTATGGAAGAAATATTAATTATTTAAAAATAAGTACTTTTGTATGGGATGTAGCAGAAGTTTGGTGGGGCTATTCTGCCTATTAACAATCACATTATTTCATTTCGGATAATATTCGTATTGGTTAATTTTCATAAGGGTCAGTTAAGGTTTACTTGAGTTATCCTGCCCACCAGCCTTTCAGCCAGACAGACAAATTTTTTGTTAATTTAAACACTGTTTCAAAAATACGATGGCAAATCTATGCTTACGGGGTTATCTTTGATCATTTCATAAGTGCATCCAAAAAAAATTGTGGTCGCCGTACCGCCCCGTTCTTGGGTTTTATAGCCAACGACTTTACGAGCTTCATTCGCACACTATGCCCCTGCCACCTTATTCGCCCTATTTCGGCGCACTGGACCAGGTCGCACCTCATTATTCGTACGACTATTTTAGATCTATTCTTTTTTTCGATTAAACTAAATTTGTTGATCACTTTTCAAAACTAGAGAGGACTGCAGTGATATTTCATAGTTTTTCAACAACGATTGCTACATTATTAGAGCTCCGTGTATATGTTACATATAGTGTCAGTAAAGTTTACTACACTTTTACTCATTATCATCTAATAGTTTTCAAAGAATAGTAAAATATTTCTCCCAAGAAATGAGAGGAAAATTACAACTTGCTTATCGTTAGCAAGGTACTTAATACATATGTACTCACATTCTGCAATAACTAACATCATTCCCAAAAAAAACCCACTTCCATTTTTGAAAAAATATTCACGTTCTCCTATCTTATTTCTTTGCAACCAAAAGAATTTATTAAATTATCTCCTACTCTACAGCGGATTGAGTTGACAGAGGACAGAGATGAAATGCAATCCGTGACAATTGCCAACTGTTTCTTTATCTCCCATCTTGATTTCATTTCGATTACCACTGCATTTCGATTACCATTGTATTGGTTACACAGTCACCCAAAAGTGGCTGGCTGATGACGTCCTAAGAGAATGAGTGACAAAATTCACGAATATTGACAATATTCGTACATTTTCAAGTACATCGAATAACTGAAATGACCAAAATGACTAACAAGACTAACAGCAAGTGGCCAACCATGGAAGATGATAAGCATCATTGTCATTAAGGTTATCTTCATCATCGTTTTTAATGGCCTTACCAAAAAACTGGTGTGTACAAAGGACGAAGGAGAATATTGTGGATTGCAGAAGGGAGAGAGTAGCAGCCATGTTTATCGTTGGCACCCTTGTCACTGTGGATAAAAAAAATCGAGGGACATGGCAAATAACGCAAACAATTTCATTGCTTGTGGGCAAATTCTTGTGGATAAGTTCAAGTGGCTTATAACAAGTACAAGTACAACAGCAACTAAAATGCAAGCAGACCAACGAAAACAAAAAAAGTCTTTCATAATAGCCAAGAACACGAGGTCCTTTGTGTAGTTGTTGTTGTTGCCAAGGATTTACTTGTTTAACCTACTAACGTTTGGCACACACACACACACAGCCATTCACAGCCGCACACACATCCCCACTCAAGCTTGCTTTAACTCTCCGGGCATTATGGTCAATTATGTGCGAACCCCATTGTCTTTGCTAGTGGATTCATTTTTATTGCAGTATATTTTATGGTGTCACTGTCTCTGCCGTAGATTATTTGGACAGAGTGTTATGGTAATTGAATAAAAGCTTCTTCCATGACACAAAAAGTTCATGGAGTATCCATGAGCCAGGACAGGCGACAGATGAATGTGTGTGTTATGGTCTCAACAGCAAAAAAAAGAGAAAAGAAATCAAAGTGCTGCTCTTGTTTGATGTCATAACCTTTGACAACGTTTTATGCATTTAAATCGAGGCTTCGACAATGAGAATATATCGACAACCAACAAACTGAGTCACGCCATTCGAATGATGTTATTTTAAGCAGACTGATATGTCAATACGACAAAAGGAGGACAATTTTTTTTGTATTAGTTGAGTCTATGATAATATCAAGTTAAATGCTGTACAGATTGTTATGTCCTGGTATTAAAACCAGAGAAACAAAGATTAATGATAAAAAAAGCTATGGAACATATAGAAATTGTAAAATAAGATTAGGTTTATGCAAATGGATATGCTTAAGTTTGAAGATATGATCACAATGGTAAAGATGCGATGTTAGATAAGATTGTACGTCTCATAAAAATTTATACAAGAGTGCCATTTCGGCTTTTCACAGAGACTCAAAAAAGTTCTCTTGGCGAATAAATTAACATATTCGATCGGTTTTTACCACACGGCAAGCCAACGGGCGAGAATTGAAAATTTGTTTGCTACGATCGGCTGTGTCGATCTACAAACTACACCTACTTGAGAAGCTTTTACTAGCTTTTACATATCCGTTGACTCGAATCCTGCGAAATTGTTGTAGACTACATCGAGGGTGCTCCGATCGAAGAAATGTAGATGACTGTGACAGAGATCGAAACTTGGTCTCCCGCATAAAGTTCTAACCATCATACCACGGTGAGCTCCCTTTCCGGTTTTCTAATTTTAAACGTAATTGCCGTTCTGTCTACGACAAAGTTCATCAAGATCTTAAACAATCCGTTGTTTGCGCAGAAAGTTTCGTTCATGAGCGAAAACCTACATTCCAAGATTGTCATAGGACTTTTGCAATTGATATTGCATAATGTGAAAAAATTCGATCGCAGTGATATAAAAGACGCCAAACAGATCCATCAGAAACTGTTTACGTACATAAAACTTTAATATATATTGAATTTACCAAGCAATCATTGCGATTTCCTGTAATCGATAGGAGTAACAGAGCGCATGTTGTAGAGGAATACACAATTTTCTACATGGATGGGTCGAAAATAAAAAAATCAGGAAGTCTATTACTCTAGAGATGTCTACCTTTCGCCGAATATCTGATCTTTGTAGTGTTTAACAAGCGAAAAAAAGCGCGATAAGGGAGAGAAATAAGCAAAAGTGATGGGAGTCAATATATATGTTGATAGACTACTATCAAATCCTTGGAATCAAATTTTCTGAACTGAATTAAACATATGCCTAAGACTGCCGCAGAAATCTTAATGAGATTGCCTAACCTAATATTGGTACATTCAAAAGAACGGCAGAGCGCATGAACTTGCAAGAATAGGAAGTTAGCATGGTTCTTATAGCACATTTGAATACCAAAAACTAAAAAAACTCGACTACACCAATAGACCAACAGACTTAAACTTAATTTCCCTTTGCACCCCATGAATGAGGTATGGGATAGCTTCTCGCGTTGTTGTGAATTAACACGCTTTCTATTTTTAGATTCACAACTAACGGCACCTACTTGTTTATCGACGAATGCGAACGTCACTGTTTTGAGAAGCTCTTACTAGACACGACGATTAAATCGACGCTTAATACTGCGAAGTTGCTGTCAAACAACATTCGAGGGGAGCCGACAATGAAAGAAATTTTTTTTTTTTTTTTTTCTTTTAAGATGACTGGAGCCAGGTTTGAACCTGCGATCCCCCGCATGGTAGTCGCGTGTTCTAACCACTATGCCACGGCCGGTCCCAACAGACTGCCGATCTAAAAAATCTAGAAGCATGCCACGTCCGCCCCGGTCTGCGAGAACGTTCCTCTATTATTATACAGTGGAAGTGGTTAGACGTTACAATTTTGCGAAAATTTGTATTTTTCCAAAATTTTGTAAAAGAAAATTCACAAAACGTTGGAAATAGTATACTTTTAAAATTTTGTATTTATGGATGAAACTTAAGAAACCGGGAATGTTCCTCGACCTCATTAAATTTATGATTTCTTTTAAGATTTATGATATTAAGAGACTGGCGTCGGGAGTGTGTTGCAAGGGAAAGCTTCTGATCCAGAGTGTTCCTTGCCAAATGCACTTCAAGTCTACTCACAGAGCTCCGTATTCGTGGTACTACTGCGGACGGAGTATCTCCACGTGGTGACGCCTGGAAACGTGGCTTTGACACCCGTCAGAGCTCGGCTAACTGTGAGGGGCGAAACTTAAAACCCAGGCACGTCGGCTCAGAGTGAACAGTAACCTGGTCAGCGTCTGACCCAGAATGGACGGCTGTAATAAAATCCTGGCAGGAGGAGAAAACTGCGACATGGTGCGCTGGGCTTGCAACCCGCCACTGACGTTTAAACTATTGCAATGAAAAGAAGTAAGATAAGAATAAAACGGAACCGCCAAAATGTTGACGACCACCGCAAACGAATTAAGGATCATGATTTGAGGATATGCATCTGGAATTTTATAACGCTGTATCGACCAGGTATCTCCATCCAACTGGCGGAAGTCCTCGAAGAATACAAGGCTGACATCTACTATAGTGGCCATGCGGACAAGCACGAGTTTGGATGTGGATTTGTAGTTGGCAAGAGACTGCGACACCTAGTCTCAAGGTTCAACCCGATGTGTGAACGTATTGCCACCATAAGAGTCAAAACAAAGTTTTTCCACATCACACTTATATGTGCCCAGGCTCCGACAGAAGAGAAAAGCGATGAGGACAAAGACGAGTTCTACGAGAGCCTAGAAAGCTGGACATTGGTAAACTGCGGACCACAGAGGTAGCGGACGCCTACTCCAACCACCTAACTCAACTGCTGCGGAATGCTCCAACCCCCTGATAATATAACCTCGCAGTGGCAATATATAGCCGACTCCATAGAACGAACTGCGAGAAGCGTACTTGGGTACTCAATGCCGTTTCAAGAAGATGCCTGGTACAATGATGAATGTCACAAGTCCACGAGAGAGAAGGATGCTGCATACAGGGCAAAACTGCAGCCAATTGCAACGCGAGCTCGTCTTTTTAGAAGAAAAAAGAAGGAGCTAAAGAAGAGGCAGGATGAGTGAACTGAGTTGCTCCGAAGTAGAGGGGAAGCCCGAAAATTTTACAAGAGAGTTAAGGCGATTATGCGTGGAACAGGGTTACCCTCCTGCAAGGACAGCGATGGTCAGCTGGTGACGGACCCGGATAACGTTCTGAGGATATGGAGAAATCATTTTAAAAATTTATTGGATGCAGACACCACTCCAGAAGACCCCGCTCCAATCCATGACGATGGTCTTTATTGTCCGCCTCCGAGCCAGAGCGAGATACGTGTGGCAATCTCCCGCCTTAAAAACAAGGTTTAAGACTGGCGGGGAGGGGCTGATTAGGAGCATGCATCAGCTCATGGAGAACATCTGGCAAGAGGAGATCATGCCCGGGGATTGGAGTCTCAGTCTGTTATGTCCCATATACAAGAAAGGAGATCGTAGTGAATGTAAGAACTACCGTGGAATAAGCCTATTACCAATTGCGTACAAGGTCCTTTCAAGCATATTGTGTGAACGATTAAAGCCAATTGTAGAAAAACTAACTGGACCTTATCAGTGCGGCTGTAGGCCTGGTAAATCTACGACGGATCAAAAATTCACTCTACAACAAGTCCTGGAAAAAACTCATGAAAAGCAGATCGACACCTACCACCTCTTTGTCGACTACAAAGCTGCATTCGACTCTCCGATAAGGAATAGGCTATATGAGGTCATGTCTGAGTTTGGTATTCCTGCAAACCTAATTCGACTTTGCAGATGTACCTTGGAAAACACCAAATCCTCGATTAAGATTGGTAAAGATCAGTCTGAACCATTCAACACAGAAAGATGTCTCAGGCAAGGTGATAGCCTGTCCTGTACACTATTTAATATAGTTATGGAGAAGGTGATGAGAAATGCTGGTGTCAACATGTCTGGCACCATATACCACAAAAGCCACATGCCACTAGCCTACGCCGATAATATAGATATCATTGGCCGAAATCTGCGGGACGTTACTGCAGTTTTCTAATCACTAGAAAAGGAGTCGGCAAAAATTGGTTAAGCGGTCAAAAAAAAATAATGATTTCGACGAACAAAGAGTCCTCTCGATGGGGACGCAGCGTCAACGATGAAAACTAATTTTTTGCGGTAGTAGATGAGTTTACCTACCTCGGATCTTCCGTCAATAAGAAAAATAATGTCAGCCAAGAACTTAAGCGGAGTATAGTCCTAGCCAATAGATGTTGTTACGGACTTCGGCATCACTTTAGTAACACAACCTTATCTCGGAATACTAAGAAACAGCTTTACCAGGTGCTAATCTTACCCGTTCTTTTGTATGCTGCCGAATCATGGGTGCTTACGACAACGGACATACAAAACCTAGGAGTATTCGAGAGAAAAGTACTCCGAAAAATTTATGGACCTATCTGTGTCGACGGCGAGTTTCACCATCGGATGAACCATGAGCTGCATGAGCTTTACCACGACATCGACGTAGCTAAAAGAGTCAGAATCCAATGACTACAATGGCTGGGACATGTTTCCAGAATGGATGTAAATGCTCCAGCGAGAAAGATGTTTGAAGGCGAACCTAAAGGACGGCGCAGAGCAGGGAGACCCTAACTCCGTTGGAAGGACCAAGTGGTAGGCGACGTGCCTCCATCTGGTAGGACTAACTGGAGAACACACGCAGAAGACCGAAGCGTGTGCAATTCTTTAGTACTTCAGGCCTCAAACTTATGAAACACGTTCGTAAGTTGTAATGGGCCACTTAAGTAAGTAAGATATTAAGAGACCCCATGCAAAATTATAAATTCCCAGAAATAGTAACTTTTTACATTGGCTGCCGAATTTAATAACACTTTGTATAGTTTTACAACATGATTTTAAACCTCTGGTCTTACAGCCGAAAGTCTTATCTCCAACTGTTTATGCTCCACAAGCAAGCAAAGTAATTTCAATTAAATATCGGTTAGTTTCAATGACCCAAGATTTAAACAATATCATTCATAAGGTGAGGGTATTTCTCAGTCACTTTTTCTTACTGAAATTGCTACACTGGTTGTAAATGAAATTGTGAATAGACTTATATATACGTCTACGTATGAGTAATATTGGACTTACTTAATTAATCATACGTAGGTATACGATATACGACTACAAGATCTATTTTTTGTGGTAAACTAGTAGTAGCATTAGTTTCACTGACTTAGACTCACACAAAAGGATCCAACAACTTTACAACAATTACAAATGATTGAATCTATTACATCAAGTTATTGTACTTAAGTAATAACGTGAAGGCCGCCTTTCATAGAAATGCAGATGACTGTGACAGGGCTCAAACCAAGGTCAGGAATATGACATTCGCGTGGTCTAACCATCCTCTTACGGTTGGTCTCAACGTTAAATACGTAATAACATTTAATTAAAGCACTTAACAATTCCATTGTCTGTAAATCACTGAAACTCATCAAAGCCTAACAATATTCATACAAATTTTTTTAAAAATTATAACATCAACAACTAATTTGAATTTTGATGATTTCTATTTGGTAGCCTCATCACATAAGATTTTATTCTTCTTGAATAAATTGCTACAAAATCCATCTTTTCTCAGTTTGTACACAATTATAATTTTCATTTGTTAACTAATTTGCATTGATTATAGTCCATTAAATAATACCGAACACCAACACTCTTGCCGAAACTCTTCATCCTCCCACATACAAGTCTACAATTATATACATGTACTACTACTACTACACATTTTTAACTAACAGTGATGTTTTGTTGTTGTACATAACAACATATAAAATATAACTCATCATTAGTCAAAATCCTAAAGCTTTAAGCAAAGAGGGCGTTAAAATATATAGCGAGAAAAAAAACAAACGCATGCGAGCGGAATGCGAGCTACTACAGCGAACGTTAGTAAGAAAAAAGTGCATAAAGTGACAACGAAAATATTGTCATAAATCTTTTCGGTTGGTTATTTTTTTTCCTGCGGACTTGATGTGTTTGCTGTTTTGCGTTGCTGTTATAACGATAAAAACCAGCAACTTAAATAATAATACGTTTACCTGGTTTGTGTGAATGTAATCTGGTCTTATATACCGCCAAGTCCAAGTTGAAAGGTATGACAACACCAGCAATAACAGCAATGTATATGTTTAAACTTACGCATAATAAATTACTTCAAATTTATTATAATTGTTGTGTGTGTATGTGTGTACATTTTGGCGTTCTATATAGGTGGTGTAAAAATAGAGTAAAAACTTGTAAAGAAATAAATTTGGTGACCACCCATGACTCAACGTTGAGTGTAGGGCAATTTTATACATGGTAAGAAAGATTTAAAATGTATGTTGTTCTAGCGATTGCACTTAACTTGATAGCTGTGAACCTGGCAATCAATGAAGCAGATTGCATTGTTTATCAAATATTGTCTAATGCTTATGTTCAGAAATTGGCTTATTGTGAGAGTAATGAGACAGCCTTTTTATTTTTGAGAAGGCTGCAGTAACATAAAACAACATATTTTCCATGTATATACATACATTTTCCATATAATCATATTTTTGTTTTTACATAGCATGAATGGAGCATGAATGAGATACGGTTCAGCATTTCATATTAGAGCAATTAACACGTGCAATCAAAGTGCTGCTCATATTCACGTCGAATATGAACGTCTCTTGCTTGAGAACATTTTAGCAGACATGCCGATTAACTCGATACTACTGCGAAGTTTCTGTCGTTGTGGACGCCGATGAAAGAAAAGTAGATGTCTGAGACAGGAATCAAATCTGGTCTACTGCGTGTCTAATCATCTTGTCACAGTCGGCAACATTAGTATTTTAAAATAATTACTTGAACATAAAAGGGACCGGCCGTGGCATAGTGGTTAGAACACGCGACTACCATGCGGGAGATCGCAGGTTCAAACCTGGCTCCAGTCATCTTAAAAGAAAAATAAATAAATAAAATTTTCTTTCATTGTCGGCTCCCCTCGAATGTTGTTTGACAGCAACTTCGCAGTATTAAGCGTCGATTCAATCGTCGTGTCTAGTAAGAGCTTCTCAAACAGTGACGTTCGCATTCGTCGATAAACAAGTAGGTGCCGTTAGTTGTGAATCTCAAAATAGAAAGCGTGTTAATTCACAACAACGCGAGAAGCTATCCCATACCACATTCATGGGGTGCAAAGGGAAATTAAGTACTTGAACATAATATTAATCGGGATAAAGTTAATTTTTCTCCGCAATTTCAATGCCTGATAAGACTGCAGTAACATCTCGCATAAGCATTATAAAGTACCAGTTGACTGTAGTTGGAAATGGTGTCGTTTGGGTTTACTGAAGCTCTTATCCTCTTCTCAGTACTTGAGAAGGCTGCAGTAACATGTCTCAGTTTAAAGTATGGCAAGTCGTCGAGGCCAAATTTTAGATAGAAACAACTTTTAATTCTTACTGAAGTTATGGGAACTTGTAGTAATAAAGAAAATCGGGTCGGCCGTTACAAAACGTTACTATCATGGACCCATTTTTTGCAATGTTCATATGAAGTGAATTTTTGCTGGGTCAGATCACGTATCATCGACTGAAACAAGTATTAGTTGTAAGGAGTTATATCTGAAGTATACGGCGTGTGGGGAAGAACTTGCAATTATTACTTTGTTAGCCGTGTGTGCTTCAGGGTTCACGAGAGTTTTACATGAGCCTTGCCGTGAAGGCCGTAACGTCAAGTGTGCTTAACATATTGGGCATATAACAATGGCATTGAGAGCGCCCCTTGGGATAGTCCAAGCAAGCTTGACAAATGTAGGTTTAGGGGCCGACAATCTTGGGAGCAAGCTATCGCAATTGTCGGCTCATTCTTTCCGCAAGAAGATATCAAATTTTCCAAGGTGATGCCTATCTTACTAGCTCTGCTACTCTATGAGTCTGTAGCATCCGGTTGCAATGTAACTTCACATTCGAGTCCGGAGACTCTACCAAAGCTGCAGCGTTTTTGGTGTTCCTCATTTACCACTCTACTAGCCACACTCACCGGTGGGAGTTTCCCACTGAAGCTACCAATATTGATATTGAACCATACGTACCTCACAGGTTTTGTCACCTTTAGGGAAAATAGAATTAACTGGAACTTTTCAAAACTAGCGAGTACCATTGTCGAATACACCAAGCAATTTGGAACGGTAGCTACTAGATTGCAAGAATGCAACATCCTCACTTGTGAGATGTACTTGGTAGGATAGGCCCGTGTGAACCCCCATGAGATGAATAGCATACACATGAACAAGAGCACGCACAGGAGACCATGCAAGTATCACCATATCACCCACAGTTCCAGAAAAAATAACTCTAGTCGAACTACTTTCAGTTTTAAATCCTTGCAGTAGAGCGACTGGTGATGTTGAGTTGTGTCCGATAGGATTCCCTCGCGTTTGTTTCATTGGCTTAGTTCGGATCATTGTAGATCTGACCGAGCTGATACCACCAAATATAGAACATAAGCCAGCAGCAAAACCAGACAAAACCCAAGACTTAGAGGGTGTAGGTTGTCGTAATGAACCCACTTGTCGCTGCCAGTCACAAAAAAACCTTTGTCTATTTATGGCGATCAAGAAGCAGTTCAAAAGCGAAAAGTTCTTTGTTTCTTTCTATTTCTTTGTTTATTTCTATTTCTTTGTATATTTTTATTTCTTTGTTTTTGCATCAACACCTTGACTTTTAGACATTTGCTGACTATCGACTCATCCACGCCCAATAATTCTGACAACCCTTGAAGCTTATGCCATTCGTCTACAAGCATTCCATAGCCTCGCGAGGCTGGCTATAATCGTTTTTTCCCTCAGACACGATTGGCAATTCACACGTACTAGAACGTTTTGTTTGCTTGAAAGCAGTCAGTCGCAGCTTGAGTGTTATGAAAGCAATACCACACACGTTTGTTTAGCTTTCAACACTGAAAAACATACAGGTACGGAACAGAGGAACAATTTTCAACGTTTCTTTGGAAAGCTCAACAGTTTCACCGTGTACCATTCGACAGCGCTGACGCTTTTTGTGCGACCGCACATAAGCACACCCTATTGTTGCCTACCACAGACATAGAGCAATGCTTCCAGTTCTACGCCTTCAAATTTTTGGAGTTAACTGGGCCGTTCGTTGTTGTCGACTTTAAAAATATCATTTTTAAAGCGTTCGAACTAATTCCACCACGACTGTTCATGTGGAGCATACAGTTCCACAAAAATTCGATGTCTATTGGCAGCACTTTTCACTTTTCTTCAAATTCGACATGTTTGAGGCAATATTGTTGTATTGTTGTTAACGTTTCAATTGAAATATTTACATGGCTTCTTGTGTTAAACATCACCAAATTGCTTAAGAAACATCAACTGTTTCTCTTTTCATACTATTTTTAACAACTTTAAGTTAATTCAACACATTTAATATTTAAATTTTTCTGAATATCTTTGTCCCAAATATTGTATTCAATTTTTGATTTAACACTTACTCTGCAACACTACTTGAGAATTCATACCAACGAGTGTAGGTAGGCTGCACCGCGCTCCCACTTCCAATGATCTGTGGGTGCTACCAACACCTTTATCGTATGTGTACACCTAGATAGCTTTTGGGTGAATTCCCTTTACTTTAGTGCTGTTTTTGTATTTGCTATCTATACTATTCTGTTTAGTGCTTGTGCTCTTTTTTTGTTCTGCTTGTTTCTACAATTGCCATATAAACCTTTTAGGCTTTTAAGTGTAATGGTAAAAAGAGAAAAATATGGGTCAAAAGGTGTGTCACATATGTCAAGTGACTGTAAGACGTGCTAAAGCCGACAGCATCATCTTCAAATTCAAAATGTGTAAAGCAAAAACGACTGGAGGTACAACAAGAAAGGAAAGTATGATAGAAAAACAGAAAAAAAACAACGACGAATGCTTGTTGCCTGCCTGACTTCTTCATTTCTATTTCTGGCCTGCCTGGCTGCCTGGTGACTTGCCCCTATGTCTTCGTTAAGGTTTGCACCAACTTCTGGTGATTATTTTGTTTTAAGAAATGACCTCAATTCGTCTGTGCATTACTCGCTTCAAGATGAAGTGGAAATTATTTTAAATTTTCTCTAGCAGCTCAAAAGATCCTTAAAAAGCTAGAAATGAAAACAGCAAAGAAGACATCAAGAAAATGGAAAACAATTTTCGTGTAATATATTTTGCTGCTCGACAATTTATCTTAATTTCTTGCTTAGCTTTTAAGATATTTGCATATGTATGCAAATGTCTGTCGCACACATTCTCACTGTGTATGTAAAGTTTCTTAATATACATTTGTTTAAAGTCTTCAGGTACATACAGTCTGTTAACAAAATTTTAATGTGGTCTTATATACTGTGGCGGAGGATTTCAGGATTCATTATATGTTCGTGAGTAAAGGAAACAATAATGCTGACTAGACGTTGTCATGGCATTAATTTGTTTTGCCTTCATTCCAAAATTTCAACGACTTAATATTAATGGCAACATTGTAACATACTGCCAACAATAGTTTTCTAATGTCGCGTCAAGTGCAAGGTAGTGGTATTTTATTTAAATATGCATTCTATGAGAGCCTTGAGAAAATATATGACCACTGCTCTGCCCATGACATTAAAATTGGTCAGGGAGATCTTAATGCTAACATAAAAAGGGAAGATGCTCTTGGTTCAGCAGTCGAAAAATTCCGTTCATACAAAAACTTCTCCGATAACGGATTCAGACGGGTTAGAAATATGATAGTGAATGGAACCAGGTTCGCGCTTAAAGATATCCGCATAACAAAAATGGAAGGCAAGTCACTCTCGATGAAAGACACTTGTGATGCGTATTGCATATGTAGACTTGCATCACTTCCTAATTCCTAATCGGGCCACCATCAAGTTGCAGCTAAGGTATGCTTGCAGCCAAACCCGAATAAGCTAAACACCGCAAACATAACACCCAGATAGCATAACCCCCAGATAGCCAATACCTACTCCTAACGACTCTCTTAATGACTTCAAACAAACCCCACTAATCCTGATGTTACAGAGTGGCTGTATATTGCGAATTCTATGACCACTGGGTTATAAAAAACCACGCTCAGACAAGCCCTGGTACGATGAAAAATGTCGCGTAATGTCTGAGGAAATGGATGCTGCATACCAGCCAAAACTGCAGCCAATGGTAACGCGTGAAGTGACAGAACGATACAATAAGAAGAGTGGAAAGGAAAAAAGCGTCTAGAGAAGAACAGTAAGAGCCAGGCTGTCAAAAACTACAGGGATAGATGTTAACCCAAAATTTATAACAAATAGGAAAAACCACAGGTTTTCAAAAAGGGATCCCAACTACTAAGGATAGAGATGGGAATTGGGTTACACAGACACATAACTTAAACTTAATTTCCCTTTGCACCCCATGAATGAGGTATGAGATAGCTTCTCGCGTTGTTGTAAATTAACACGCTTTCTATTTTTAGAATCATAACTAACGGCACCTACTTGTTTATCGACAAATGCGAACGTCACGGTTTGAGAAGCTCTTACTAGACACGCAGATTGACTCGACATTTAATACTGCGAAGTTGCTGTCAACAACATTCGAGAGGAGCCGACAATGATACGACGATATGCCACGGCCGGTCCCACACAGACACAGAATATGTTGCAAATATCGAGGGAATACTGTTGCACTCCACATGTTCCCCAAAGCATTATAAGTAATGAAATCACGCCAATCAACGACGAAGGAGTAGAAGGTACATCACCGATCTAAAACGATATCAGCACGACAATTCACGGCTTAAAAACAATAAAGCTGTAGTAGCCTATGGACTGCCGGCGGCAGACATTTTTAAAGCTGTCGGCGATGAGCTTGCAACGTGCATACAACAGCTCATAAGCACAATGCGGCTAAAGAAATTTATATCCTGACAAGTGTGTTATGTGAAAGACTAAAGCACATCCTGACGCACCTGATTGGATCTTATCAGTGTAGTTTCGATCTTGTTAATCCACGACCGACCTGATATTCACTATGCGACAAATCTTGAAGAAGACCTAGGAACTGCAGATCGACGTATACCATCTGGTTATAGATTACAAAGCTGCTTTCAACAGAACGATAGAAACGACGACAGGATCTATTAGATTCTTTATCTGAATTTGCTATACTCGCGAAGCCAATACAACTTTGCGAGAAGGCACTGACTGACACTAAGTTTTCAGTGGAAAAAAGGTAAAAATCAGACAGAGCCATTCTCTCCCAAGCAAGGGGTTCAACAAGACAATATTCTGTCATGGGATCTCTTAACCATCAAATGAAGATAATGATGCTGCTTATAACCGCAACTAGTACCATCTGTAATAAAAGTCATTATGTCATTTGCCAAGGACTGCGGCGTGTTACTGCGGCCTTTTCAAGCATAGTTGTTTGGGACTCTGTGTAAACCTTGACAACTATAACTTTGAAGTCGCCGAAGATGTTGTCTTCCTTGGCTCCGCTGTAGACAAAAATAATAATGTCAGCCTGGACGAGTATTGATCACATATAGCTGCTATTATGCGCTAAGCAAGCGATTTAATGACAAAGTCCTTTCTCGAAGAACAAAGATCCAACTCTACCAGATATTGATTCTACCTGTCTTGCTCTACAGCGTAGGAACCTGGGTAATGACACAAGTGGATCAATCTATTTTGGAAGTCTTCGAGAAAAAAGTACGTTGCAAAATATTTGGATCCATCATCTAAAATGGCGAAGCAACCACGAGCTGAATAACGACATCGACTAAGTCGAGCACATTCAAATAGACTGAATGCACGGGCTTGGACACGTTATATGAATGGATGCTCCAAAAACTTCGTTGGATGGACCAGCGCTTGTAATTATTTTCTAAGTGCGGTTGCTGACGGATGAATTTCTATTGTAAAGAAGAAGAATATGACCTCCGCGACTGATCTATTGTTGGAGGTTTATCAGCACAGACCAGAGTATTGGCGTACACCCACAAAAAGTGGTTCAAAGGTTTCAACAACAATGTAATGGATTCACCCGCTGTTGAAAGGAGCATTTCTCCCTCGTCTCGTCATTTGCCTGTAGCGTTCCCCATTCACTGTGGTGTTGGCATCGATGTTGGGCCGATCACGGCTTAGACTTATAAATCGCATCAAACAGCGATTTTTTTTGGCTTTTAATAGAGTCTTAAGAGTTTCATAAGGAATTTGATTTCTCAAAAAACCATCTCTCTCTCCGGGATAGCTGAGTTCGTCAAGGCGACGCCGCCGATGAGTCTCTACCCAAAGACGAAACACGTATGGCGATGGGTGCCGCCGTTTCGAATCCCGGCTTGTTCACTTGATTTTGTCAATTTGTTCTTATTAACCAAAAACCAGTTCAGAGAAATTATTTCTACTATGTTAGCTCAGAATTAAAGATTAAGTGACATCTAGTTACTTTCTTCCTTTTTCGTCCATGACAAATCTGCTTGTTAACTTAACCGTTAAGCCAGAAAGAAGCCTGATCGTCGTAGACGTTTTGACGAAAAAAATCTGGTTCAACATCCAGTTGATTCTCAGCCTATTCACACACGACACAATTGATGGACCGATGGCATTGATTGGTGCACCAGTTGGATCTTACATGGATGTAGGTGAAGATCTTTTCTCCAAAGTTTCCAAGAAGTGGACGGGCAGAGACTGAATCGCTGAGTACGGCGTCGGATCGATAATTTCGATTCGAGTCCGTCTCACGGCTACAGCGGCATTCGATAGCGCAGTGAAAGCGACATAGATCCGAAGGTGCCGGGTGCCAAATCAACATCGATGAAAAATAACATTTTAAATACTTTCGAGTTATCCAGCCAACAAAACTCATCCTAGACACTTCCGCCACAAAAATCCAGATTGCGCAAGGACCATGTAAAAAGAACCATCACCAGAACCAGCTGGCGCCATCTTTGGAGGAATTTGGCGGTTAAAACTCAAACAACTACATCAACAATCCCTTGACACAAACCTTTTTATCTACTAAGAATCGAAATAGAGTTGCCACCAATGATCTTATGATAATCGGATTATATGCACGATCGAGTGCCGATAAATCCAAAATCGGCATATAGAAATATCACCCCAGCTACTCCCTCTAGCTGTTACAACAAGAAGCGGCGATGGCTTTTTGTGTACGCCCAATATGCGCGTTCTAATCGATTGAATATTATTCGAAAGTTCGCTACTCAGATGGACGATTATGTGCACATTAAACATGACGAAGGGCTCTATATTTTAGAAGAACTCAGCGCGATTTGTAAAGGTAGTTCCGGTGTAAGTTTTTGCCTGATAATTGCCAAAAAGTCTAACAAATTTTATTAGTAACAAGGCTAATTTTATGGTTATCCCTATCGGAAGATCTATACGTATAAAGATATAAATATTTTCAAAGTTATTAACTTTCCTCCATTCTTTCTATCAAGTTCCAGCCAGAACCATTAGTCAGTAAACCCTGGATATTATATGCATATTAACAATTCAATTTCCAGGCTTTCCAAATCCTTCCTTAAACCCAAATCCTTTCCTTTGGTAAATTGTCTTTAAAATGGGTAATTTACCAAAGGATATGGTAAGCATGAATACTGCAAGTCCTTGTGCTGCCTTATTCTTAGTGTAACACAAATTTCCACTAATTCCCAATTGCAATGGCAAAATATTTACAAAATCGACCTTGGTCAACGCGCCAAGCTTTGTACTAGTGTTATCGTGTTAAAAAAAGAAAACTTTTAAATATGTACAACACACTTGTGCTAAAAATGCAAAACACACTTTTTTGCATTCATGTTTTTAGACTCTCTTTGGGCAGGATGCTCTTCTAAATTGTACGAGTATGAAAATGTAAAATAATAAAACAAAGGATTTATTATTCATAACATTTCAGAAAGCTTTGCATGTTTGCCATACAAAAGTCGCGCGCAAAGCAAAAAAAGAAAAGAAAAACACACACAAAAAGTGATGAAAAACAAAAGTAAAAACCATTTGCAATGGATTTCACTCTACATTCGGCCTTTTTAATTCATATTTTTTTTGCGTTCGCAATATTTAACTTGCCTCCCGCTGTCACAAGGACCTGCCTGTGCCCACCATCACTCTTACCATAACATTGTAAGAGGAGTAGGAGGAGGAGGAGGTGGATCTAGAGGTGGAGGTGTAGGTGTAGGTGGTCGACACAATACACCCTTTGTTCAACTCAACGCTCAAATGCTCAACGTATGATTTATTTATAACTTTTTGTTTAGCTTTGCACGAATTCTACGTAAAGATTTTGCTTTTGCTAACAAATTGTTGTCAAAAATGTTTGCATATTATATTTGGTTATCCTTTTTCTATTTTCCCGGTTGTCATTGTTTTGAGATATTATTGTTAGTTTAGTGTTTTTCGTTTGTTGTTGTTGTTGTGATTCCAATAAGGTAATGTAATTAATTTGCTGAAATGTGAATAGAAACTGGAACAGGTAGGGGCGATGGTGGTTGATTGTTATAAGAAATGAGTTACTGCTAAGCTGAGAGGTGGTGGAAATAGTAAATGTACTCGTGTTAAGTAGTAGTGGAATCTAAGCAAGTCTTATTAGTACCAATAGACTCTCAGTATGTCTTATCCGATGTAATATGGAAACATATATGCCAGAAGAGAGATAGAAAGGTCCAACTGAACAGTGACAGGAAAAATTAAATCTTCAATGAAAATATAATAAATCTGACAAGTGAGGTGTACGAAAGGACAAGCGGACATGATCCAAAGATCTTGTCAGAGATTCACAAACGGCAGCTGAAACTAAGTCGTGACCTTCACAGTTTCACCTTACAGCTATATTGTAAGAGCCTTACATTCAAGCCATTAAACACCCAGAACGAATATGTTGCAACCTCAACCTTGATATGTAGGTGCTGCACAACCCAAACATGTCAGGGGATTCGAACATACTTCAACCAATGTGTCATTGCTCTACCCAGTAGCGGAATTCATGCCTTGGAAGACTTTCTATCAGGCCTTCTTTAGACGCTGAAAGGCAATCTAAACACATTGACACTTAAAAAAAACTTAATTTCCCTTTACACCCCATGAATGAGGTATGGGATAGCTTCTCGCGTTGTTGTGAAATAACACGCGTTCTATTTTTAGATTCACAACTAACGGCATCTATTGTTTATCGACGAATGCAAACGTCATTGTTTGAGAAGCTCTTAGTACTAGACACGCTGATTGACTCGACACTAATACTGCGAAGTTGCTGTAGACAACATTCGAGGGGAGCCGACAATGAAAGAACAATTTATTTCTTTTTTTCAATTTTTAAGATGACTGGAGACAAGAGTGGAACCTGTGATCTCCCGCATTTTAGTCGCGTGTTCTAACCACTATGTCA
Organism: Muscina levida; assembly: GCA_964034835.1. Classification (NCBI taxonomy): domain Eukaryota; kingdom Metazoa; phylum Arthropoda; class Insecta; order Diptera; family Muscidae; genus Muscina; species Muscina levida. The sequence continues at coordinate 103,587,394 of OZ035880.1, forward strand.
CTGTCGGTCCCAAAAACACATTGCCATTTTCTTTCCAAATTACACGAGGCGACATTGGCGGTCCAGGCCGTCTTTCCTCCCTTCTGAATGAATACAATAATTTTTTCTTTGGAAGACTTTCAAGCAAGCCTTCAGTAAAAAAGGGGTCCAATTTGAAGAATTCTACAAGCCATCTGTAACTTTCAAGAAGTCATTCTGTTGAAGACCAGCTTACAAAGTAAGCAACGATGTCAGTTATTGCCATTTCAAATGTAATTACGTTATAAACGGAATTATAAGCGAGCTTGGTAACACTATTGATTACGAAGTAAGTGACGAAGTCAGTAGGTGCCATCCCAATAGCATTGTAATCGGAGTTATGATGAGTGGCTGATATTTTTATACCCTTCATGAACAGAGTGAAGGGTATATTAATTTTGTTCTTTCATTTGTAACGCCCATAAGGATGCGTGGAAGGTATGACAATATCTATATATATAAAAATCGTAGCAAAAATGTATAGTAATTCATCAATTGAGAACGGCTGGGCCGATTTTGCTGAAATTTTTTTTCATTTGTTCGTAGTTACCAGGAGCTGGTTTATGTAAATGAAAATTTTGGGAAAATCCTCCGGAAAAGTCGGGAAATTCGAAAAATCTAAAATTGCTGTTTTGTATGGAATTATGTGTGCAATTGTTACGAATAGATTTTCGAATGGAAAAATAAAAAAATTTTGTTGATAAACTCGGAAAATTCCGGAAATTTTTTATTTTTTTTCGACGAAATTTTGCATATTATTGTATGATTTGATAATTTTGAACGATATAACTGCGAATTGTCGGATAATTATTCCGAAATGACTTTTCGAATGGAAAATAAGAAAACTTTTTGCTGGAAAACGCGGAAAATTTAGGAAAAACTTGGACTTTTTGGATAAATCATTGTACCGCTTGATTTGATGAAAATCGAAAATTAAATTTTTTTATAAAATTGTGTGTGCAATTGTTCCGTAATGGCTTTTCGAGTGGGCAAATATAAAATGTTTGTTGGAAAATTACGGAAAAATGCCAAAAATTTTAATTATCTTTTTCGACGAAATTTTGCAATATTCGTATGATTTGATAATTTTAGACGATGTTAAAATTTCGGATAATTTTTCCGAATTGAATTTTAGAATGGGAAAACAGAAAAATTCAAAACTCAACGCGAAATGATCGAACAATTGAAAAATCTTCGGCATGAGCATTACGATTGTTCAAAAACCGCACTATGTACAATGCATTATGACGACCACAAGATCATTATCAGAGCAGACAAAAGACCCTCCATGCAAGACAATTTAAAGCTCCCACTATAAATAAAGTCGTAGTGGTGATTGTTGAGGAGAATGTGGAATCACGCGATATTGTTCTAAAGCGTCGAGATGGTAGACAACTACAGCACCTACTGGAGAGGATTTTTTTCATTCTCCATTTAAGTTCGAATTCGTATTTCAGGAGAAGAAACGAATAAAATGGTTAGCTCAATGAATTTTTATGCGTGTCGATTGATGATTCGGCAAGATGTTGACAATCATCTGTTAAGATATTTCCTGTTTTTCAACAGTACTACGTTGACATGTACGTCAAGGTCGAAACGGAGCGTCTCAGTTTTATTCTTTTCAATCATTTCGAGAAGCTTGCCAACGTTTACATTTGCTCGAAAACGATACGCATTGGGACTCAACGCTCGACGAGGCAACTGTTTCTGCTCCACCGATAAAAATTCGTTCATTGTTTGCGATCATCAGTTTCTCATCCCTCGAACCCGAGCGCATTGTGGAACATATACAAGGATGAGGTGGCTGACGATATTTTGCACATAGTTCGCACGACAACATCGAATTTCAATCTTAAATTAACTTCTGATATAAGACATGTGCGACAATCTACATTCGAAATTGGGAATACCAGCGCCAAATAGTTCGATGCACGATGCATTAAATCGCGAATTGCAACGAGAGCATGGCTTTGATCGAGATGAGCTGACTGAAAGAGTCCGAACAAATGTGCCGTTGTTAAATGCCGAGCAAACGAACGTGTACGATTCGATTCTGGCAACAATTCGTCAAGATCGCAAATAACGTTAGCTGTTGCATTCTCTGGTATTGCTGCCAAGCGAATTGAATTACCCATTTGATCGGCTTTTGCGATGACAATCAATAAATCGCAGAACAATCGTTGGAAGTTTGTGGGTTCAATCTCAAATTTCCCTGCTTTTCGCACGGTCAGCTGTACGTTGCCTATTCGCGTGTTGGCAAACCGTCTTCATTGTTTATTTTTGTGCCGCAAAACAAATCGAGAAACATTGTTTATCAGATCGCTCTTTACTGATTTTGATTAAATTCAAATAAATCACATTAAAATTTGGACTATCTGTGTTTACTACTATCCTGGAGCTTATATGAAGGCGTTAGCTTAAGAGCGAGACGATGTTCGCAGGATCCGAAGTTGTATGGCAGAACAACGTTTGCCGGGTCAGCTAGTATATATATAAATGATCAGCATCTAAATCTGAGTCGATGAAATTTGGAATACAAGCTTTTATCCTCAAAGCGGAGGTTAAGTTCTAAGGTGAGCCCGATCGGTCAAAAATTACTCCCACCTTCCATTAAAACTCCCCCTTTTCCGGGCCTGTCCCTGCGATTATGAAATTTTGTATGTGAGCTTCCCTACACTAAGTGGAGGTTGAGTTGTAAGATGAGACCGATCGGTAAAAAACTGCTCCCAACTCCCATACAAAATTCCTCTTTTTGGGGGTATCCGTACGTCAGTGTATGCAAGCTTTGTTGCCCTGAATGGAGGTTGAGTTCAAAGATGAGCTCGATCGGTAAAAAACTACTCCCACCTCCCATACAAACTCCCCCTTTTTGGGGACTATCCGAACGATTACAGCTGTAGTTCAAGGGGAAGGTACCCCACACATAAGCTGTTGAACAGGCTTCAACAACTATATTCTATCTTAAAATTGTACCACAAAAAAGGGGGGTTGGTGAGAACTGGACGTTACTTTTAGCTTCACACATCCATTTTTTGTCAATAATTAAAGCTTCCATATTTCCTAACCTACGGCTGAAATCGCAAGGGCAGTTAGGCAGACACCCCAAAAAAGGTAGAGTTTGAATGGGTAGAGTTTGAATTCAAACTCTACCTTTTTTGGGGTGTCTGCCTAACTGCCCTTGCGATTTCAGCCGTAGGTTAGGAAATATGGAAGCTTTAATCCTATAATAGGAGCTTACGTTGTAATATGAGCAATATCGGACGAATACTTCTTCCACCTTTCATACAAACTCCCCCTTTTTGGGTGTGTCCGTCTGTATGTCCCTGTAGTTTGTGAGTTTTCGGGCTGAAATTTGGTATGTCCAGAAGCAGAGGTTAAGTTCTAAGATAAGCAACATCGGATTTAAACTACTCCCACATTCCAAACAAATTCCTATTTTTGGGGAGTGACAAAATTCATAAAAATATTCTCCAACTCACCAACTCATAAACGTATCGGTAAATCGAATAAAATCGATAGAAATTATTGACAAAAAATGGATGTGTGAAGCTAAAAGTAACGTCCAGTTCTCACCAACCCCCCTTTTTTGTGGTACAATTTTAAGATAGAATATAGTTGTTGAAGCCTGTTCAACAGCTTATGTGTGGGGTACCTTCCCCTACTACACAAGGCGCCAAGACACTCAAACCAATTTATCTTTAGTTTTTAATTTGAGTTATTTTCTTGTACATGAAGTACCGAACTCTCTCGAAGATATTATTTATGTTTTATTTTATTTCATTTCCCCTTTTTTTCTTTATATAAAAACCGTTGTTCCGCTTAGCGGACCTTTAATTATTTTGTTAAAATAGTCTATAAGTTAAGTTAAGATTTTGAAGTCAAAGAAGACGGTCACATAGATCTGAAATAAACTTGTAGAAATTTAACCCTTTGACTTTCAACATAAGAAGGGCAGTTTGAACTTCGAGTTCCACATATGGACAAATTGCTACGTGCTTCATCTTTGGTATTTGAAGCCGTCACCCTGGCATTCCATCTTTTGGTATTTGTAATCCAGTAAATAGTAAAGTGCAGAAACCCCCCGCGCAGTTTTGGAAAGCTGCGCAAACCAACAATAGTTGTAGTGCAAATAACCAGTTTTATCACCATTTTTACAAATGGTGAAGGGTATCTGAGCTTCGGCATAGCCGAAGATAACCGTCTAACTAGTTTTAATTCGTTTCATTTACCGCTGGGGAGTTCATAAGTTCATTACTCGATCTATTTCTCCGAGAGTAGAAGAGATAGCAGCAATGCCTTAGTAATCGAACTCGTTCCACTCTGCCTTCTATGGAAATAACTTCTACCAGGCCTTCTCTAAGTAACGAATGAGTATGCGTAATTTATACGAAAATGGCTTGTTCTCCATTCTACAAGCAGGCCTTTCATCAGGGCTCTATAAAAATGCCTTCTGGAAGAAGAGTTTGTGAATATAAGAAAGTTTCATATTACAGGCCTTCTATTATTCTACGAAAGGAGAACGTGTGATTTTTGATTTGTCGATAAAAAAAACGGAACAGTAAGACCTTTTTGAAGGCCTTCTTGTGTCAGGCATGGGGAAAAACTGGCGGATATTTTATAAGGCCTCCTATTGGGAAGGCCTTAACAATTTTGGATAGTCTCACTGAACAAGCTGACATACCAACAACTACTCCCAGTACAGTAGAGACGATATCTTCCCTCATGCCCATAATCCTAATATAATCGTAGCACAGTAATTTTATATACTTACTCCCTAATATCCTTGTAATTCCAGTTGAATCGGGTAGTTTGTTTCACCTTAAGAGTTTATCGGCCAACATATCACTTTTTAAATGCCACGGAAAGTAATATATTTCTTAATACCTAACAATTTACAGCTTTTGTAAAACAATTATTCGGCAACAATAAATTCAAAACTAGTTTCCCCCTGAGAAACTTTTTCTTTAATGAAAAAGATTTTTTAGCTAGTTAAGTGTACTTTATTACGCCTTAGTATTTGTTGGCCTAAAATGTTATCACATAATTACACGTTACGATTTTGTTGTTGCCTGACGCATCGCTATACAAATCCTTTAGTTTTAAAAGTTATTTCTCTTAATTCAATTCGTTTTTTTTCATCTCGCTGTTCGCAACTCGATTAAAGCTAACCTTATCGTTCGAATGTAAATGTTAAGTGAAAATATTGTTGCTTCTTTTCGTTTCCTTTATTTCGAAACAAACGAAATAATCACCAAAGCAACAGTAAATAATTCAACTGCAACAACATATTCCAGCAGGAAACGAAAAAAAGCTTCAGAAAAAAAACGAAGAGTGAAAAAAAATCTTTGGAAACGTGAATTTTATGTATTCCTTGACTAAACACACAAACAGACAATTTCTGTTTTCTATAGAACAACAAATGGAAGCGCTGGCAACAAATAACAACTTAGACACGAAAGGGAATTAAAATTTTACTCCGAATCACGAGATAACATCAGGAGAGATTTGTAAAGTTGGTTTTTTTTTTTTAAAACTTTAAACTTAATAAAGTAGACTAAAAATTGGTAGATTTAAGTTAGTACTAAGGTACTATCCGCGGGGTAATTGCCAGTGGAGAATGCCGACAAATTTCGATGCCGCGGATCTTAGCACGAATGTTATGGTGCTGACGGTACGGTAACAAATTTTGTAGTGACTATGTTAATAAAGGCCTGAGGTTATGTTCAAGCTTTTCCGATATAATAGACTGGATACCTTAGGAGACCGACAGTGTCATGTAATAAACTGTATGGCCTGGATCTTAGGTCAACCCGTTTCTGGTTAAACTTACTTACTTAACTTCCCTTTAAAACCAATGAATGAGGTATTGGATAGCTTCTCGCGTCGTTGTGAATTAAGACGCTTTCTATTTTTAGATTCACAACTAACGGCACCTACTTGTTTATCGACGAATGCGAACGTCACAGTTTTAGAAGCTATTACTAGACATGCCGATTGACTCGACACTGATACTGCGAAGTTGCTGTCGACAATATTCCAGGGGAGCTGACAATGAAAAAAAAATTTTTCTTTTTTTTTAAGATGACTGGAGCCAGGACTTGAACCTGTGATCTCCCGCATGGTAGTTGCGTGTTCTAACCATCATGCCACGGCCGGTCCCGTCACACTATCACTAGTCTGTATCAATAATACAGGGTATCAAGATTTTCCCAAGTGTGTTGTTGTTCCGAAATAATGAATAGGCCACCTTGTGGCAATATAAATTGTTATGTTATGTCAAAATATATGTCGTTAAATCGATCAGGGACCGACCGTGAAATGGGGGTAAGAACTATCATGCAGGGTTATCTGGGTTAAATCCCTGTCACTGCCATCTAAATTTGTTTCAGTGGTTGTCCCTTGATGTAGTAGGCAACTATTCGATTAAATCTTCATTTTTCTAATTTAGATTTCCTAAAAAACTCTGATTAGGATTCATCTTTAAAGGTAGCTCTTGTTTGTGTGAGTCTAAAACCAGTAAGAAAGTTTCAGTCGGGAAACCCGACTTACATATACCCTCACCCTCAGTAAAACATAAAATTTTCTAGTATATTGATAATATTACTCGATTTCTTAAGCTGGCGGAGTGGTACATTTGTATGGGAGGTACCAGAAGGTACATCTTTTCTCTTAAACTTTATCCTGTTATAGCTTTACTAAATACAGAATTTAGATACGATCGCGTTGGGTATATTGATATTATTGACTTCTAAAGGCAAAATGGTTCATTTGTGTGGGAGGTACCAATAGGGGCGTGGCTAGACTTCCAAATTTTTCTCCAAAACTTTATTGTGTTATAGCTTAACAAAATACAGAATTTGGGCACAATCGTGTCGATTGTATTGATGCTACTACTCTGTTTCGATTTCTAAAGTGAGCGGTACCAGATAGGTATAGGAAGTACCAAAAGGGGCTTGGCTAGACTTTAAATTTTTCATTTTCTCCAAAACTATATCATATTAACCAGAAGGGGCGTGGCCCATTTTCAATACCGTAAGTAGTTTTGGGAAAATATTAACTCGTTCAAAATTTCAAAACATTTGGTTGCGTCTTTAGAAGTTATTGTGCGTACAAGACGGACAGCCAGACAGAGAGACGGACATTGCTCAAACGACTTAAAAAGACTTCAATCGAACTGCATTCAAAGAAACCTAGAGTCTTAAGTGAATCCAATGTGTTTCACTTTTAGGTCATACTCGTATCATATGATATATACCCTCCTACCAGTAGTGGGAGGGAATAATAGAAGCGTGTTAACTTACGCAATATCGAGACTATACCATATCTCATAGTGTGATGCTAAGATTAACAATGCTTTTAAGTAGGTTTTGGTAGATTTATTTCGAGCCTGAAGAACTTATATTGAAGCACTGAATTGAATGGGTAAGCCGATGACTGTTGTTTTTGGCTCGACAATTTATCTTCTATGCTAACTGACTAGTGTTATCTAGTCTTCAAAACTGATAATATTTGATGCTGGTTTAAATAAATAGATTAAATCAGTGGTAGGCATAACCGATCGCATGTACACAACAATATGGTGTTATTGTGTGCAGTCGCACAAGAAGCGCCAACGCTGTCGAATTGTACTAGGTAAACAATCACATTGAACATTGTTTCAATGTATACACTTGTGTCTGTTCTTGTGTTGAATGCGAAACAAGCGTGTGTGCTGTTACTTTCATAACACCTAAGCAGGCACTGACTGTTTTGAATAAAACAATATTTTCAAGTACGTGTGAATTGTCGATCGTGTCTGAATGAGAAAAAATGTATGCGGGCCTCGCGAGGTTTTGGGACGCCTATAACTGGATTAAATATACGAAAATTATTGTAATACCCGCACAAACTCGGTGTAGTTTGCGAAACATTGAGACATTTCTTTAAAATATTTTACCAGAGTTCATATTGTATGGGCCGACTGTGGCATCTTGATTACAATACGTGACGGTCATATGGATTACCAGCCATCTACATTTCTTTGTACGGCAGCTGTCTCGAACTACTGAGTAGTCGTGTCAATCGTCTTTTCTAGAAAAAAAAAACTTTAGAAAAGCTGTCATTCGGTTTCGTTGTAAAACTTTATGTAGCGTTTGTATGAATCTTAAAACATCGGACGCTTCTCACGTTGTTATGAGCTAACACGCTATCTATTTTAGATTCGCAACAAGCGGCACCCACTTGTTTATCGACGAATGCGAACGTCATTGTTAGAGAAGCTTTTCCTTGACATGACGATTATCTCGACACTTATAACGCGAAGTTGCTATCGACAACACCGAGAGGACCGGCAATGAATGACAAATTTAGATGACTGAAGCCGAGAATCGAACCACGGATCTTCCGCATTAACAACTCGATGGTATTCTCTAACGACCCTACGACAAAAAGAGTGTCAATTGTCTAAAAATAGCTGATCTCAGATTGGTGATTGATGTATAGTATTCCGGTATATAGAGAGAGCCTTTTTCTACCAAGGGAGGCTTTAGACAAGGCGATAGTCTGTCCTGCGATCTCTTTATCATCTTAATGGAGATGATCATGAAGAGAATTATGTTGAACCTTGCTAAAAAAATGTGTTTAACTATGGTAGGCCGTAGTCTTATAACGTTTTCTGCTATGTCGTGTTGTGCAATTATCCTAAAAATATTAATGTCAGAGATTGTTTTTTCGGGTTTTCATAACTAATAAGACTTTATATTAGTTGTTTAAGTTAAAATTTAAAAAAAAGTTCTAAATGAATCACCCTTTATATTACAAGTTTTACGTGTCTGCGAAACAATTCTTCATCACAAAGTCCTTATTTAGGTTGCTTGGTGTTATGCAATATTTGTATACCTAAGTTGGGTAAAGCCCATCATCAAGTTAAACATTCACGGAGATACCCGATAAACATAATGTAGAGAATGAGGTATGTTGTCCCCTTTTCTCTGCTGTAGTTAAATAGATTATATGAAAAGTTAGAGGAAACATTATAATGTAGTGAGGTGAAATATGTTACCTTAATGTAGTCATAAACAATGGGAAGTTGACATACCTGAAAGTAGGAAAAATTTATTTTATTAGTACAATGTAGTTGTAATTATATACAGATACAGATACAGAATAAATGTTAAATTTCTGTAAGTAACACACACGTCCAGAAATACTGAATATAACGTTCTAAATACTTTGACACTTTTGGCACTGTAACCCTAGTTTGTAGTGTTACTACATGTCTGTAAACCGCTGAACTTACTCCAACCATTTACGCGGCTGAAGCAGGCTTACATAACACATAAGTTATTTAATTTAAAAATCGGTTTATTTAAAAAAAATTCAGACTTAAACAATATCTTACATAGGGTGAAGGTTTTTATCAGTCAATTTACCTAACTCAAATTTCTGTACTGGTTTTAAATTTAATAAAGAGAGATTTAGAGCGTATACTTTACCTTACACAGTACAACATTTTTTAGCTCATTGATTTGGGACTCAATTCTGAGAACTGCACGTGAAAGTAGCACCAAAAAGGAGAAGTTCTGCATCTTAGTTTTTTTCAATTTGCATGCCATAATAATTTAATATCGATTTGAAGTTAGTTAGTATCGTAGAGGGGAATTTGTTACGATTTAGGATCTTTTGTTATATTGTTATATGGTGGCGTATGATTATCATAAGAAATATTCAACGTAAATCATACGCCACGGAGTACAACAATTTTATGACAATGAAAAGACAAACACGCCACCTATCGTTCATTAAATGAAAAGTTGTACTATTGAGAAATGACAAGTTTTTGTTTAAGCTGCACTGGAATTAAAACTTATTACAGATTGGAACATAATTAAGGAACTGGGGTAGTGACCTAGCTTGTGGTGTAGGTCAGGTCGAGTACAACATGAATCTGAGTACCAACGTTCACTTCTATCGGTCACAAACTTTTGTAGATTTTATTTTGATTTGAGGAAATGTTTATTCAACTAAAGTTTATTCAACTAAAATTGTTGAAATTCATCCTAAATTAAATTTAGCCCAATAATTTTATCAGAAAGCGTCCTCTTCCAGTTACAGTTTGAGTGCTTCGGATGGAGATTTTGGTGTCTTCTATCTACCTAATAAAATCAAAATTTCAGTGGCGTTTTAGCTACAGTTGTTGTTTTTTTAATATTTAAATCACCTTAGTATTCCCCTTTTAAAGTTTCTTCTTTATCAATTGCTCCTACAAATCTTTAATATAGGTTTAAAATGTTTTCCCAAAATGCTGAACTCATTGTAATTTACATATATTTCAAAACTTTTTACTCAGTCCGTTTGTTTTTCGGTTTAAAAGTATATCCGTAGTTTATATATAAGTTTCTTTGCTGCGCAACAAAAGTCAATGATAGTTTAAATAAAGTTGCAAAATCGATTGCGATTTCCTTTAATTAATTACATTTGCTCTGATTGCCACATTCTCGCATAGCAATCGAGTGCATAGAGATTCACTGCTCTTAAGCTTCTTTGCCAACAACAAATCGATATTATAGTATCAGTGCAGTGCTGATAAAACATTGGGTATTGAAAGTTTTCACTACGCTCTCAAATTTCATTAATTGACTTTTACAACATGTCATTCTATGCAAACTATACTCGCACACACACACACAGAGAGACGCACACACTCAAAAAAGAAAATATAACTTTTCTTAAAGTTGATTTTTTACTACCACTGCCGCACATAACTATCGTAGCAACAACTTTGCAAGTAGATGTTCTTAATTAATTTGCGAAGATTGTGCAATAAAACTAATTATACAAAATTCGAATTCAGTTCACAATTAGTTTCGTTAGTTTTCTCAATTGTGGGGAGGTAAGCAGAATGGCGTAGAGTCAAGTCAAAATCAATATTTGTTAAATTATTGAAAGCGATATTTGCAGATTTTGTGATTTTTTTGTTTGTGTTTGTTTGCAAACATTATGTTGAAGTTTTGTACAATCAAATTAATTTTGGAATAATTCAATATTTGTAGATAAGTTTTTGATTATGCTAATGGAGAAGTGACACATGAGAATGGGACAACTAGAAAATTATCAATAATTTACTATTTTCAACTGTAATGCGGTTAATATGTAATATATTATATAACCTAAGTAAATCCTGTTGCTTTAATGATATTTTTTTAAGTACTAGATAGATATTGATATTGTTTTGCTACCCAAATAGGGTTATCCTTATACCGAAACTTCTTTTTGCTACACAGCAGCTATTTCAGCGACTTTAGCGCCTCAAAAAGAATACGAAATTTCCGTTTCCTTTTATCTCTACGTTTTCGTTTATTTTGGCCATTAATATTGTTAGCATTTTTTTTTTTGTTCAGCAAATAAAATAAAGAAGCAAACTTTTAAATAAAATAAGGAAATGCTAACAAAGCAACAAACTATTGTCAACTATGAAGCACAATTGTGTTAAAAATAATGGAGAAATACACCAGTGCTAGACAAACTGTACAAACAATTCAGGAGTAAAAATGTTGCAAAGACTTGGAGGAACCCTAAATGGGAAAACAGTGTCGATGACATGAAAAGATTTTATTACATGTAGTTAAATTAAAAGGAAAGAAAATATTTAACAAAAAAACTTAAGGTTATGCTAAACTGTGCACGTATTTTGTATGATAGAGTGCTTATTACTTGCCATAACGTTTTGTAACGCTGTGAAGACCACTTCATGTTTCTACCAGTGAGAAAGTAAGCCGTACGTCTTCCCTGATAGTGTTTCTTATTATCAAACAGAACCAAACAATATATTTATTATGCAGTGTTAGGCAAACCATAGCCTCGCGAGGCCAGCAATAATCGCTTTTTATACACAGACTTGCTTGCTTACTTAATCTCCATTTACACCCCATGAATGAGGTATTGGATAGCTTCTCGCGTTGTTGTGAATTAACACGCTTTATATGTTAGATTCACAACAAACGGCACCTACTTGTTTATCGACGAATGCGTACGTCACTGTTTGAGAAGCCGATTGACTCGACACTATACTGCGCAGTTGTTGTCGACAATATCGAGGGGGCCGGAAATTGTGTAGATGACTGGAGCCGGGATTCAAACCAAGGGTATACCGCATGGTAGCCGCGTGTTCTAACCACTTACTTACTTTCTTAAGTGGCGCATTACAATTTACGAAACGTAGTTCATTAATTTGAGGCCTGAAGTAATAAAGAATTCCACACGCTTCGGTCTTCTGCGTGCGTTCTCCAGTTAGTCCTACCAGATGGTGGGACGTCACCTACCACTTGGTCCTTCCAACGGAGTTTTGGTCTCCCTGCTCTGCGTCGTCCTTCAGGTTCGCCTTCAAACAACTTTCTCGCTGGAGCATTTACATCCATTCTGGCAACATGTCGTTGGATTCTGAATCTTTTAGCTTCATCGATGTCGTGGTAAAGCTCATGCAGCTCATGGTTCATCCGATGGTGAAACTCGCCGTCGACACAGATAGGTCCATATATTTTTCGTAGTGCTTTTCCCTCGAATACTCCCAGGTTTTGTATGTTCGTTGTCGTAAGTACCCATGATTCGGCAGCATACAAAAGAACGGGTAAGATTAGCACCTGGTAAAGCTGTTTCTTAGTATTCCGAGATAAGGTGGTGTTACTAAAGTGCTGCCGAAGTCCGTAGAACATCTATTGGCGAGCACTATTCTCCGCTTGATTTCTTGGCTGACAATATTTTTCTTATTGATGGAAGATTCGAGGTAGGTAAATTCATCTACTAGCTCAAACCAATAATTTTCAACGTAGACGCTGCGTCCACATCGAGAGGACTCTTTGTTCGTCGACCGCTAAACCTCGTTGACCGCTAAACCTATTTTTGACGACTCTTTTACTAGTGATGAGAAAACAGCAGTAACATCCCGCAGATTTCGGCCAATGATGTCTATATCATCGGCATAGGCTAGTGGAATGTAGCTGTTGTGGAATAATGTGCCAGACATGTTGACACCAGCCTTTCTCATCACCTTCTCCATAACTATGTTATATTAAGTAGTGTACAGGACAGGCTATCACCTTGTCTGAGACCTCTTTCTGTGTTGAATGGTTCAGAGTGCTCCTTACCAATCTTAACCGAGGATCACTAACCACTATATACAATCTCGATCGACAATTCACGTGTACTCATAAACTTTGTTTGATTCAAAACAGTCAGTCTCTGCTTGAGTGTTATGAAAGCAACATCACACACGCTTGTTTCGTTTGATTCAAAACAAAACAATTTCACGGAGTACCATTCGACAGCGTTAACGCTTCATACGCGAACGCACACAAACCAATATTCCAATTTGTACTAATTATATTCCTCTATAAAGCAATAATGTTCACATATCAATTAAATTTTAACTTATATAGCTTACGGATTTCCTCCTCCTGCCTTCCTTTTCTTATATGTTTAGATAATTATAAAATTATCCTTATAGTGTCCCAATAGTTCTTCTATTTTCATTTACCCGTTTGCAAACACAAAAGTTTTGTTTCTTACCCCCGTGGTTGAAAAAAACTGCCGGCAAAAAGCCAAAAGAAACTTAAGGAATGCCAAGAAAAATGTACTTGTGATTGCAGCACTTTCCACTAGCACCGGTTCCTCTTAGTTTATGTGTTTGCTTATTTTATTTAACTTTTTATTATATGTATTTGTATTTGTAGTTTCCCTTAAGGAAAACACTTTTCAATCATGACACAGCACAGCAACAAAGCTAACACACAAACGGTATTACACAAAAGACTTTAAGAAGGAACAATGTTATTTTCTTTGGCATAACGCCGACTGTGGTCTTACCCACACAACTGAACGTTCAAAAGGATGGAGTGTCGAAAATTCCTAAACACATAATACCTGTATTGATGTAGTACACAGCTCATACATAAAAACATACGTCAATATAGAAGAACAACAATTGCAGGATTTATGGGGTTTCTCATATCTTTAGCGTTGTTATGTGTCGAGACAGAAATATATTTGAAAGAAAAAGCCATTGATCGTGGCCTCCAGTCATCATATGCTCTCGTGGAGGTATTATATGCAGATGAGTTTTGAAAGATAATATATATTCAAAAATTAATGGGATGGGGAATTTTCGTTATTTACTTGGGAATACCCAGAATATTTCTTTTGAAGTCCCCAACCACCTCACAACGTCCAAAATATCCCGTATTGCTCGGACCATGCCACTGGACATTCGTTCATTGGTAGAAAGTGTAAGAAAACGCAATGGTGAGCAACCTAAATGACATAGTACAACCGATGCGTTTTAGGGAGTAGGTAACAGACGTTACTGAAGCTCAACACAACGGCTCTCTTATTGGCTTCGGCAGTTCCAAGAAATACTCTCCTTGAATAAAAAAGTAACTGTTATGAAAACACAAAGAAAATAAAAAACAAGAACCCTCCCAAATGTTGACGACCACCGCAAACGTTATGAGGACTATGCTTTAAGGATATGCATCTGGAATCCAATTGGCGGATGTCCTAGACAAATACAAGACTGACATCACTTAAAAAAATTAATTTTCTTTTACATGGAACACGCTTTCTATTTTTAGATACACAATTAACGGCACCTACTTGTTTATCAACAAATGCTAACGTCGCTATTTGAAAAGCTTTTACTAGACGTGCCGATTGACTCGACACTATACTGCGAAGTTGCATTCGACATTATTGACGGGGACGGCGTGGAACGTAAAAAAAGCATTTAATTAAGATGGCTGGAAACAGAAATTGAACCATGGATCTTCTGCATGGTAGTCGCGTGTTCTAAGCATAATGCCACGGCCTGCCCCCGACTGACATCTACTCCATACAGGAAATTCGATGGACTGGTATACACACGACGGAAGATCTGAGACAGCTGCCATGCAGAAAGACATGAATTTGGATGTAGATTCAAAGTCCACAAGAGACTTCGATATCTAGACTAGCAGTTAAACCCTGTAAGTGATCGAATAGCCACTATTCGAATCCGGGCGAAATATTTTTACATTACGCTGATTTGTGTACACGCTCCGACGGAAGACAATGACGATGACATTAAAGATGTATTCTATGAGCGCTTGGAGGAGATATGTGACCCCTGCCCTGCACATGACATTGAAATTGTTCTGGGAGATTTTAATGCTGAAATAGGAAGGGAAGATGCTCTTGGTTCAGCAGTCGGAAAATTCAGTCTATACAAAAACACCTCCGATAACGGATTCAGACTGGTAAGTTTCGCGTCGGCAAGAAACATGATTGTGAGTGGAACCAGATTCCCGCATAAAGATATCTACAAGGCAACCTGGATATCTCCCGATCAAAATAAAAGAAATCAGATTGATCACGTGGTAATTGATGGAAGGCATGTCTCAAGCGTTATGGAAGTGAGTGTGATGCGCGGTGCAAATACTGACTCGGATCATCACCTGGTTGCAGTCAAGGTACGTACGCGATTAGGCTGTGCTGAATATGCTTGTCACCAAATGCAAAGGAAGATAAACATCACAAAGCTGCACACAACCGAAATAGCCAATTGCCTACTTCATCCAACTCTCTCAATTACTCCAAACATACCCCCTAGTTCTGATGTTCCCGACACAAAGTGGCAGCATATTGCAAATTCTATAACCACTGCCGCTACGACTATACTGGGTTATAAAAAACCACGCTCAGACAAGCCTTGGTACGATGTTGAATGTCGCGAAATGTCTAAGGAAACGGATGCTGCATGCTAGGCAAAACTGCTGCCAATGGCGACGCGTGCGGTGACGGAGCGTTATAATGAGAAAAGAAGTATATTAAACGCATGTTCAGACGGAAAAAGCGTCTTTGGAAAAAAAGTGAGAGCTAGGACATCGAAAACTACAGGGATAGAGGTGAGGCCCGAATGTTCTACCAAAAGGTAATAAGTAAAAGGTTTGGAGCAGGGATCCCCACCTGAAAGGACAGAGACGGAAATCTGGAGGGAACGCTTTCAATCTCTTCACGTTCCCGAAGGTAGCGTAAGTCACGAAATCACACCATTCATCGACGATGGAGTAGACTGTCCACCACCGAGCCAAAACGAGATCAGCACGGCTATTGCACGGCTTAAAAATAATAAAGTTGCGGCAGTCGATGGACTGCCGGCAGAGCGTTTTAAAGCCGCCGGCGATGACCTGTAACATGCAGGCACCAGCTCATAAACACGATTTGACCCAGGGAGTTCATGCCCCATGATTGGAATCTGAGTGTTCTATGTCCCGTGCGATGCAAGTATTTGTACCAACTATCGCGGGATCAGTTTTTTAACCATCGCTTACAAGGTCCTGTCTAGTGTTGAATCCCCGTGATACTATAGTGACAGTGCTTAAAACAAAATGTTCACTGCTAAATTAAAAGTTGTTGTTGTTCTAGATGGTGACCCGTGTCCTTTGATACAATCAGTCTCGCATTTCTTATATGCATCAAGAAATCCTTTTGACTGAACAAAAATTAAAGAGATTAGATATCTCCGAAAATCCGACCAAGGGTGAACACAATTCCGCGGAAAAGTAGGTACATTGTAACTCGTTGGTGTCTTAGTAATGAAAAAAGACTGGTTTATGATTTTTTCCTGGCAACCGAATATTATAAGCAAAATTATACAAAGAGTACTAAATCTAGTAGTACGATGAACAGCAATATTATATCACTTAGGTCGTAAAATGACTACTCGCAGCCTGATGGGGAACTTCGACTCCTGGCAGAAGGTGGTGATTATATTAAAGTAGCCAAGACGAGATGTTGTTAGTGAACCGGGAAGTTTCATTGAGCTTTGTAGTCGGTAGGAGGTCATTTGATACGTCCCAAAGTGTCACGCATCGGAGTCAACTTTGACCCTAGGTTTCTTTAAACCATATTCGACTCATCATTATTTAAGTCGTTTAATCCATGCCCGTTTGTCTGTCTGCCTGTCCGGCTGGTACGCACAATAACGTAAAGTCGTAACCAATTTTTTTTTTTAAACTTTGTACTGGTTAATATTTTCCCAATAATATTCTGTACAGGTTGAGATTGACTTGAAGTTTAATGTGCATGGCGTTGGTCATGTCTTTTGAACCTCAGACTGTAATGAGCCAGTGAAATGTTCAGAGGAGTGGAGTCCAGTGACGTTTATGGTAATAATTTACTGCAGATGATATTGATGAAAGTACTGTTCGGAGGAGTAGTGTCCAATGATGTTGCTGAAGTTAATTCTTCGAAATATGATTGGAACACAGACGGACGAAGCCAGTCGAATTGGAAAGGGAACTTTGTTTATAGATGTGGGTTTTAATAAACATAGTATGTATTATTCCAAAGCGAGGACAAGAATTCGAGTCTTAACAGCAGCAATATTATATGCTCCAGTGGGGTGGAGCTCACCATTTGGCCAGAACTTCAAGGTGATACTTGATGTAAAACAGACACAGAGTTCTCCTAATGTATTTTTTAATATACCAAAAATACAATTCCACAGATGCAATGGTTTTGTCACTTTTCATTCTTATGGCGTCATTTATATTTGTCATTTTAAACTTGTAACCACTCCGTCGTTTGTCGTTTTTCAAATATGGCATCGCTAATGTCGGTTAGGAGACTGAAATACGACATGTCCTTCCTTATGTTTTTGTTTTTCAGATGATAGGGACCGGCCGTGGCATAGTGGTTAGAACACGCGACTACCATGCGGGAGATCGCAGGTTCAAAATTGGCTCCAGTCATCTTAAAAAAAAAATGTTCTTTTGTTGTCGGCTCCCTCAAATGTTGCTGACAGCAACTTCGCAGTATTAAGCGTCGATTCAAACGACGTGTCTAGTAAGAGCTTCTCAAACAGTGACGTTCGCATTCGTCGATAAACAAGTAGGTGCCGTTAGTTGTGAATCTAAAAATAGAAAGCGTGTTAATTCGCAACAAGGCGAGAAGCTATCCCATGCCTCATTCATGGGGTGCAAAGGGAAATTAAGTTTTTTTAAGTTAATTCACAACAACGCGAGAAGCTATCCTATACCTCATTCATGGGGTGTAAAGGGAATTTTTTTTTTTTTATCAGATGAAAATTTCTCAGCACTAAACAATTCTGTTAATTATAACTTATTTTATTTGAATAACAAAAACAATCGAATGTTGTCGAAAGTCGACTACGACGTACGTAATAAGGGGAAATATCTTCTGCATTACACTTGTAACCAACTTATTTATGAAAAACAATATTTTTTATCATCCTCCCCAAACACTAATTAAAACCCGTTCGCATTCGTAGTTAAAATATTCCGAAACATCTAAAAAAAATGTTGCCGATTCACAGTTCACACAAATCACATACAATTAAATAAATATGACTAACGAATTTCGCTAATCTTTTAAAATTTAATAATTCAAAATTCTTACGTTATTACCACAACCCTCAAGAAGTAATAAAAAACGTTGTTTTAAAATTTTATGACATACTCAGTTCAAAAGTGGAAGAATTGTATTATGGGTTTTTTTTTCGTGTGTGTAAGCTTTTTTTCTTTACTTTTGCTCTCCATTTTAAGGACATTGCGTGAGTAAGTAAAAGTTGTTAGAAATAATCACGCACCTTTTTCGGTAGATGACTGAAATTTACTTTGAAAGAAAGAAAAAAACAAGCAGTTGCCATATGCGTTTTATTTTTCGTTTCTGTGTTCATATAGTTGAATACAATTTGTGACTGCGTAACCCCTGACAACTCGTGGCAATAGGTGGTCTCTGTGTATTTAATGGAAAATTGGTCTTAAAATATTCATACACGAAACATGAGCGTAATTATTTTCTGTAATAAATTGTATTAAACATGAAGTGAAGATTTTTAGCTCTGATGAAAATTTTATTGCCTTTGCTTCGGCGGTGCCTTCTTAGTGTTGTTTAAGTTAAGTTTATGTAAGATTTTCCTTTAGGGCCTTGCCTGCGTTGTGATTCCTTTCAAGGAGATTACACTTAAAATCGATTGCTTTTTTTCTTTCATCTAGTTTGTCTTCATGTGTCGTTTCATTTAGTTTGAAAACTTTATCGTTGCAAGAATTTTCTTCACGTTTTATCTCTCTCTCTCTCTCTCTCATGCTCTCTGTTAGTTTTTGCGTTCCTCTGAAGGTGTCCTTTGTCGGTAAGCTTTTTTTTGTTTTCGATTAGAAACACATGTGTTTCTGTCACGTTGCAGGGTTACGCTTCAATTGCCGTGAATACCTTTACACCTTGGGTGGGCGGGGGTAAGGTTTATTGATACCTGTAAAAAGTGCCAACCTGGCAGTAAAACTATCGTGAGTGTTAAATTTTAGTTAAGCGCTGTAGTAAAACTTGTTTATGTCGAAATAAATTTTGTTTTATAGTTCACTTTGTATAGTTTGATCTAATTTATGTTGCGCGTAGCAATTTTTATGGATGAAATCGGCCTTAAAAAAGAAACCAAGTCTGTTTCGGCCAAATTTGCATATATTTTTTAACATAATACACACAGTTACCTAAGTTCAATGATTCTGTATTTGTTATGCCTTATACATTAAGCGAATGATTGAAGTGCTAAAGGACTGGATTTGTTGACCGTTCACAGTCCATGTACGACCACAACGAAATTCGGTAAACAATTTGTTGCCATTGTCAAGAAGAGTAAGAGAGGCCACGAATCATTGTGCTGATCATCGCTTCAAGAATAATATACTTAGAATTACCAACTAACATTTATATCGGCTTCACAAAACTTGTACGACCACAGCAAAGTTCAGCAAACCTCTATATCGCCAATAATATCAAGATAAGAGAAACCTCACTAATCATAAAACAAACTTAATTTCCATTTAAACCCCATGGGTAAGGCATGAGATAATTATATCCAGTCTTTCTAAAATTTCCTAATGATTTCTGTTTATCGCCATTTTTGCTGCCAGAGTATTATAACCAGCTATCATCTACAGTCAGAGAGAGAGAGGTAGGGAGGGAACAGTGCCAGAAGATGTTGAGCAAACGACAGAAAGAAAAATAGTTTTAACATTTCAACTTTATTACTCGTACAAATTCTTTGTTTTTCCATTGCACTGAGTTTGGCGTTTAAGTTTTCAATGCCTTTTTATCGCAACATTGCATTTTCACCTGTGTTCCCAATCACTTGTAAAATTATTTAAGTTGTCGTGTGTGTGTGTGAATTGGTTTTATTCGTTGTTGTTGATCACGTGAAATAAATTTCAAGAAAAACAATGGGGAAAAGATTTTGTTGGCATTAAGTTTTTTGGAATCGTTTACCTTGACTACTGTGTACTCGCACTAATATGGTGGTGATGGTATGGCAGTTTAACAAGCAGTTTATATGTGTAGCCAAGCAGGTGTTCATAAAATGGAACTGTGTAAATTATTTTATTTTAAATTGTATTGTTATGGGTTATATGTAGTGGGTATTGCTTCCTTATGTTGCTAGTTTATGAATTTGGCAGGAAAAGGGAAAACGTATATGCTTTATGTATTATAAGCTTGGCAAATGATTGCATCATTTGGAATGTTAGTCAGAGGTCATTGTAGGAAAAGGAAAATTAACCACCCGTAGGGGTAAAGTTGAAAATGGTTACAGTTTTTTATTTGCAACATTACTAAGGAGCCCCAGAATGCCTCATTGCTTGTAAAGTAGATGTTACTATGATGCAAGACATACATTATGGTGGATGATTAACTAAATTTGCATCACATTCAGAACGCGATCCGGTAATTAGACTCTTACCTGTAGGAGGGTATATATCATTGGGTACTACCCAAATGTGTAACACATATAAAGAGTCACTTAAGAGCCTAAAGTGACTCCTAAAGTTAAGACCCTAGATTTTTTTGAACCAAATTCGATTCTTGACTTTTTAAGTCGTTTAATCCATGTCCGTCTGTCTGTCCGTCTGGTACTCACGATAACATTCGAAAGATGTAACCAATTGTTTTGAAACTGTGCATGCATTTTCCAAAACTACTTACAGGATTGCATATGGGCTACATGGCCACGCCTCTTTTGGTACCTCCCGTACAAATGTACCATTCCGCCCAAGTGAACCAGGTTTTGGGACAAGGATGCTTATATTCTACAGCTGCTCTACTACTATTTATGTACTGGAACATAGTTTTGGAAAAGGTGGCATTTGGGGTTTTGCGTTCAGAATCCAGGATCTTCTACAGTATATTCGACTTCTTCTTTAGTGCCAGCAACAACTGAAATGTATCTATCTCTAACCGCACGTAGATAGTTCGCCACACCAAGCTTAGCTAGCGGCTCTTTCACCTGGTCCACCCAACGAAGTTTTAGTCGAGTTTATAGACGAAAACTCTTTGAGCTGGTACATTTATATCCATTCGTACAACGTGTCCAAGCCAGCGTATGCGGTCTATTTGATCGCGATGTCGTTGTACGGCTCATGATTCATTCGACGACGGTAGTCGCTGTTAACGATGATAGGTCCAAATATTTTCTGAAGTATTTTCCTCTTGAAGACTCCCAGAAGCGATGGATTCGCTTGTGTCATTACCCAGGATTTTGCACTGAAGAGCAAGAGAGGTACGATCAGTGTTTGGTAGAGTTGTATCTATGTCGAGAGAGGGCTTTGTCAGTAAATCGCTTGCTAAGCCGATGGCTACAGTGCTTTGCGATCTCTTTAATGTTATGGCTGTCAGCACGCACGCTACGTGTTGAAACAAGTAACTTGGTTTTGTCCTTATTTATCACCATACCCACCAGCTATCGATTGCTTGTGAATGCTTAAAAAGGTCGCAGTAACATCTTGCAGTCCTCGGCATGGGATTCTTTATTAAAAATTGTAGCAGTCGTGTTTATCCATAATGATTCTTAGGAGATCGTATGATGGACTATCTCCTTGTCTAGAAAATGTCTATGTCAGGTTTTTGCCAAATTTACTGAAGACTACGTATCGGTCAGTGCCATCCCGCAAAGCCGTATCAGCTTCCCGAGGACACCAAACTCTGTCAAAGCATCTAATAGTTTCTGTCGTATTGGACTGTCGAATGCAGCATAACAATCAATAAACAGATAGTTTCTGTCATATTAGACTGTTGAACGCAGCTATGTAATCAATAAACAGACGGTAAGTGTAGATCTGCATAAATAGGGTCCTCTCCAGGATTTGTCGTAGTGTCGTATAGAATCTATCTAGAATCTATTTCCTGGGCCATTACACGACTTTCGTCAAAGGCTTCTGAGAGTGGTTTTTCAGAACACTGTACGCGGTGCCGCCACTGCATATCTGGAACATCAAAATTAGGGGGGTTGTTTGCAGTAATTGAGAGAGTTGATTGGAGTAGGCATTGGCTATCTCGGTGGTATGCAGCTTTGCGATATCAAGCTTACTTTGCATTTGGTTACGGGAGTTTTAAGCACTACTTAATTGCGTGTGTACTTTGGATGCAACTAGGTGGTGATCTGAGTCAATGTTTGCTAGTACAACCAGGCTATTGGCCTGTACAATCGGACCTTGAGTCTGTACAATCGGACAATAAATCTGTACAATCGGACAATAAGTCTGTACAACCGGGCTATAGGCCTGTACAATCGGACCTTGAGTCTGTACAATCGGACAACACGTCTATACAACCCGGACAACACGTCTGTACAACCCGGCTACTGGCCTGTACAATAGTACCTTGAGTCTGTACAATCGAACGACAAGTCTGTACAACTGGGCTACGAGCCAGTACAACCGGGCTATTGGCCTGTACAATTGGACCTTGAGTATGTACAACCTGGAGAACACGTCTGTATAAGCCTGCTACCAGCCTGTACAATCGGACATTGAGTTTGTACAATCGGACAACAAGTCTGTGCAACTGGGCTACGAGCCAGTACAACCGGGATAGTGGCCTGTGCAATCGGACATTGAGTATGTACAATCGGACAATAAGCCTGTACAATCGGGCTATTGGCCTATACCATCGGGCCTTGAGTCTGTACAACCTGGACAACACGTCTGTACAACCTGGCTACAAGCCTGTACAACCGGGCTCCAGGCCTGTTCAATCGGACATTGAGTCTGTACAATCGGACAACAAGTCTGTGCAACTGGGCTATGAGCCTGTACAACCGGGCTACAGGCCAGGTCCTATTAATAGTTGTTCTTATTCTTCGGTTCCAGGACCTTAGCAAATTTTACCAGAAGGTCCTACTAAAGTTACCTGACAGTCCTCGACGTTCGACGCCTCCCGAATTACCGCCTTGTCAAGCCCGTCCTGTTTCCGGTCACCGAATTGCCGCCGCTCGTCTATGGACCGCTTCTCCGTACAAAGGACAACAACCCCAGGCACCGTAATACGTTACATTACACCAGACACCTTCAACGATACGAGGCCACCGACCAAACTTTATTTCCAGCCATCAAACACCTTAAGGATATCAGACCAGTGATTGCACTTTACCTTAAGGATACGGAGTGTTTCGTTCTATTTAAATTTTGTGGATTGTAAAATAAGAAAATAAATATATAATATCTTGCTCTAATCAGGGAAAATGCACTATTTTATTTCGTAAGGTTTTGAGGGTCCTTGCGAAGACCCTGGAGGCGGCTGGTAAGGTAAAACCTCCGTTATAGTTCATTTGTTAAATATTTAATTTAAGTAAAACATTTCTACGGCAATTGTGGCCTTCCTGAACAGGGTTCGTCATTTGTAATGGTACGGTTACGACGAAATTCAGCAAACCAATACTTTGCCGTTGAATATCCTGGGAAAGATATGCCGTAGCACCTATCAAGACAATGCTTTGCACCCTCCGTGTTTTCCCCCCATCAGAATGCAATGTTATATCCAAACCCGAAATTTACTTTTTTGCATTGCCAACAAAAAAATCAGATATAGCGCATATAGTTGGATGAAAGGTCATGAAACTTTTACAGTATTCTAGTTAAGGTTAGTACTCTAAGAAAAGGATTGGGATATTTTGTTTGTGGCGCGATCTCTCGTTCAGGCCAAAAACTTTTCAGCTCAATAAGTACAAAGTATTATATTATACGACTGCAATTTTTAAACCATCCTCGAAGCACTTTATTTGCGACACCACGACATTGTAAAACACGAACATTCATTGACAAGAACTTTCAAACACAAATCCAAAAACTTAACTATCCCAATCGCATCGTCGTCATCCTATGCTCCCTACCAAACCCTATTGTGTGATGCTACAAATTTTCCAGGGTGGTTTTCTTTCTATGCCGCTTTCTTCATGCATTGTTGTCAATTGCTTTCGTTGTGCCTTCCATACTTGGCTCAACATTTTTCTTGTATGTGTGTATGAGTGCGTTTATTCGTTCCCTTATTGTGTGCTTTGTTTGCTTAAGTTTTTCGTTTTCGTTTTTAGAAAACTCAAAACTGCTGTAGATTTTACCAGTTTAACGATCATTGTTGGTAATGTTTGTTAACTACTATAGTACTCACATTCAAGTGAATCACAGCAAGTGGCTATGTGTGGGTGTGTGTGTGCAAGTTTACGTTTATGTACATGTGTCTGTCTCTCTTAAGTGTAAATACATGTGTGCGTGTGTACGAGTGTTTGTGTAAAAGTTTTAAGTAAACTAAACGTTGTTTTGTCCCCATTCCTTTCCTGTTGGATTTGTTTGACTTCTTAGCCTTGAGGGTTTTTTTTTCGGGCGTACCATAATAGAAACTATATTTTTGAAAAATCGAAAAGAATCACTTGTGAACAAGTTAAGAAAATATTTAAGGCAAGTTTACACGACAAAGTTAACTCCCAGTATTTTGTGCAGTATGCATTTAGAGCATCATTTATTATTTGTTCGAGTCGAGTACGAGTGGGTTCTTCTGCTTCAATTGTGGTAAAGTGCTGGATAAAAAGGAAATTATGGTTATCATTGTAGACGAGACTGATTGAAAATTATGATGTCATATATGTATGTGAAAGAGAGGATTGTATATGGTTATGTTTCCTTTGTTGATATGTTGGGGTTTGACTTAACAGTCGTCTAAGAGGGTAGATGTTGGATATCAAATACTTGCTTGTCAATAATCTGTAAAACAAAAAATAATTGCCCTGTCTTTTAGTAATTATTAGTAAAGTATCACAGTTAGTAAATTATTTTGTAATAATTCTAATTTTTCTTTTCTTTTTAGGTAAGTGCCCTAAATACGATCCCTTGACCTTGTAAGTAATGCTTTTAGTAGGTATTTCACTATTTATTACTTGAATATATCACGACGGCTTTAGTGAGTTCTTATTTAAATGTCTACCGCAATTTCAGTTCAAATTATTTGTACAATGTCCTTGACTTGCAGGGTTGGCGGTTGATGTTTGTTGCCATAACATCATAGCGTGAAAATTCTAATTAATTTTTTCTTATGCGTGAAAATTCAATGTAAATAATTCAGCATCTCTGATATAATGCCCCAAAACACGATGACTGTATGTGTGTGTGTGAGAGAGAGAGAGAGGGAGACAGCTCAATGTCAAAAACCTTTAAATCATCGTTACAATTTACATTATTACAACACGTAGTACCTAGGTTGTAACCATACCATATACATATAAATATCAACAAGAAAAAGAAAACAGAACTATATAATCATTACCATATGTCATATACGTACGTACATTTATTTACCCCATGTGTACATACTGTTTTACATAGAGTAAACGCCAGCGACAAGTGAGATCGAAGAAGCAAGCGCTCGAGCACAAATGAAATGACACACTTGTGATACGCAACCACTCCATTTGCACCAGCACCATCTTTGTCGCCCTTATCCTCGTAGATATTTTTTGACAGAATTATTATGACATTGACATTTTGTTTTTGTTTTTATTTGGTTTTTTACCACATGTACATATACATATATAACATTCTGACTTACATCGTCTATAGTACATGTACTCGTAAACAAACATAGCATATATATGCATACTTATATAAATGTACAAATGTATAAACAATGTCCGTGTGTGCGTTAGTGCAAATCCTTAAACTCTGCATTGACTGACACCGTTGGTCTCCTAACTTGTAGAGCTTTAATTGTATGAGTTTAGAATACTGGGTAAGTTCATTGATTGGTACAATTGGATAGCATCAGTTTGGTGTTCGACAAGTCGTCAGTTATAATTTGAAAGCTATAGTCAAACGATTTTTACAAAACTCTCATGACACTTGCTTGTTGCTGAGGATATAAACATCAATACTCCATAACTAAGTAATGTTACTGCAGCCTTCTCGAGCAAAGATAAAGGCATTTGCAAAAATAGTTTCGATTGTAAACGAGAACAAGAAGCAAGTATTGTGAGTAACTCAGAATCGTCTAAATATTTTGCAAAGTATTTTTCTCTTGAAAACTCCTAGAACAAATTGATCCAGTTTAGAATACGAGGTAAATTTATGGATTTGGACGATTTGATAGCAGAAATTTGGTGTTTGACTAGTCGCCAGTTGTAATTGAAAGCTATAGTAAAACGACTTTTACAAAACTCCCATTTAAGAATATATATATGGAGAATATAGTCATCATAGCCCCATAACTAAGTAATGTTACTGCAGCCTACAAAAGGAATGAGAATGACATTAGTTAAGGTAGTTTTAAAAGTAAACGTGAACCAAACCAAGTTTTTGTTTTTGACGAACCAATTTATTTACTTGTTTGTGAAATTGCAGAGTTTTTCAGCATCAATATCCATTGGGTACAATTCATTAGCTTTTCATATGGTCGAAATTTCCGGTAAGGAAATCGTCTACCTAAGAACGATTGTGAGATATCTACATCGAATATTTAAAAATAATTCTAAATATGACCAAGATTCAGTTTTATGGTGTAATTCTGTTGTTTTCTTTTGTAAATATACAGAGTGGATCAAAACTAATTTCACGTTCGTTGCACTCAGCGGACACAAAAGGCATTTGCGCAGACTTTAAACATTTGTCATGTATATTTAGACATAAAAATTTCATCCGGCCCATGGATGCTACTATGGCTCAACCCCGGCCACAACCGAAACCTGGTGATCGGCATTTAACCGCAACTCTAGTGAGATTTGGTTGCCTTTCTCAACCGTGGATAAAACATAGATGCGTAACAACAAATCAGAGGGCTTCTTTGGTTGAACTTGTACTGACGGAGATGTGGGTCTGATGGCCTAGGCGACTGTTATTTGAGATGCACGAAGTGTCATTGAAAGAGATAATTCAAAAATAAAAAAGTTTTTAAGGACATTTTAGCACATTTTTTCCGGAAAATCATCCTGCTGATTAAAAAGTGGATATGCAGTATTACTACACATGATCCGTCTTCTTCTTCTTATCAGGCAAAATCAACAGATATCAGTAACTGCACATAAAAGAGAATTCTGAGGGATCGGCAGATAGTTCGTCACATTTTGCTTAGATAACAACTCTTTCACCTGGTTCATCAGATGAAGTTTTGGCTGCCCTCCACCTGAGCCGTACATGGATTGTATAACCTTTGAATTTTCAAGCTGGAACATTTTCATATTTTTGTTATAGTGTATAATTCTTCGAATTCGGTCTACCTGAACGCGTTTGACTACGTCGATGTCGTTATACAGCTCATGGTTCATTCAACGATAGTAATTTCCGGCTCGAAGACTCCCAGAATGGACTAATCTGCTTGTGATTCTGCGCTGTAAAGCAAGATAGGTAGGATCACTGTCTGGTAGTGTTGGATATTTGTTTTTTGATACTTGCTTAGCGAATACAGGGTGAGCCAAATACTAGCTTATTTTTAAATCATAGGTTATTTTGACACTGACAGCTGTTTCCCCCTCGAAATCTTGACAGAAACTCAGTATGATAACTCCGGAAAACAAAATGAATCGCTTTACGCTAGAACAATCGATTTTTGGTGCACCAAATTTCCAAAACATATCATCATCCGTCTTGGCGATGTCAATTGGCCGCCTCGAAGGTTCGACTTGACACCTTTGGAACCGTTAAGAACCTATGTTATTCCGACAATTCAGAGACGATTCAGGGACTAAAGGCCAATATCATCCAATCAATCCGTGAGCTCCAGCTCGAAACCATCAACAAGGTCTTGGAAAATTGGAGTGACAGAATGCCTTGACGCAGCGTCCCAAACGAGTAGAATCTTTGTTCGTTGAAACAAATAACATGGTTTTGTCCTCATTTATCACCTGACCCACTTTTGCTGACTGCTTCTTAATGCTTGAAAAGACCACAGTAACATACCGCAGTCCTTGGCCAATAATATCTGTACCATCGGGATACGCGAACAGCTTCTAACGTTTATAAATGTTGGCACCAGTTGTGTTTACTACAGCCTTCCGCATGACTATCTCCATTTTGATGTTAAAGAGATCGCATTACAGACTATCGTCTTGTCTAAAACCTCACTTGTAGAAATTTGCTCTGTCAGATTTTTGCCTATTTTCTCTGAAGACGTCTTGTCGGCCAGTGTCATACCGCAAAGTCGTGTTATCCGCTTTGTCGGAACGTCAAATTCAGCCATAGCATCTAATAGTTTCTGTCACATCGAACTGACGAATTCTGTTTTGTAATCAATAAACAGATAGTAAGTGTCGATCTGCATTTCTGGGGACATCTTCAGGATTTGTCGTAGCGTGAATATCGGTCGGTCTAAAGCCACACTGATAAGGTCTAATCAGGTTCGCTAGGATGGGCTTAAGTCTTTCACATAACATCCAATACTGGGAAAAAGGCTGATCCGGCGATTGTTTCTGCACACACTTGTATTACCTTTCTTAAGCACAGGACATATAACACTCAAGTTCCATCAGCGGGAGTGGTGGCATGCAAGTTGTCAGGCAGTCAATCATCTCTTGCTGTTTTATTGTTTTTAAGCCATGCAAATACCATATTGATCTCGTTTTAGCTCGGTTGTGGACAATCTTTTCGTCGTTGATGATTTGCGTGTATTCCACTTGTGCTATGTTCCTTCTTATAAAAGTGTTCCTTCTATATCTGCAGCACAATGTGAGCGACCGTGACCAGATTTCCATCTCTGTCCTTACAATATGTTTCCCTGTTCCAAAATCTTTGCTTTTAACCTTTTGGTAGAACTTTTGGTCTTCACCCCTATCGCTGGAAATTTTCGATATCCTGGAACTCTCTTTTCTTCCATAGATGCTTTTTCCGCCTGAAGAGACGTGTCATCTCTCTCCTCTTCTCATTATAACGCTCCATTACGGCACGTGTGCTATTGGCTGCAGCTTTGTCCTTTATACAACATCCATTTCAGACAACATCAGAATTAGGGGTGTTTGTTTGAAGTAAATGAGAGAGTTGGTTGAAGTAGGCATCGGCTATCTAGGTGGTGTGAAGCTTCGCAATGTCTAGCTTTCTTTGCGTTTGGTTACGAGTGCTTTGAGCACTACTACACAGAGAATTTTCTATGTCACTGCTCTGCTTTTGGGCTTCTGGTGGCCTAAGATATGAAAAGCTTGTTCATAGGACACTTCTGGACAATGCCTGTCTATCAGCAACGAAATGGCTTGATAGCGACGTTGACCGAATAGAATAGGTATATTTGGTGCCGTAATTTGGAAGTGGTATCACAGCGGGACTCATAATAGGACCCATGTGTGCTGTATTCAACGTGACTGCCTATCCAAACCTAGCACTACTTAACCGCGTGCGTACATTGGTTGCTATTAGGTGGTGATCCTAATCAATATTTTCACCGCGCATTACTCGCACGTCCATAACCATTGAGACAAGCCTTCCATCGATCACCGCGTGATCAATCTGGTTTACAGTCTTGTGATAAGGGGATAGATATCCTGCGGTTGCCCTATGGATATCTTTATTGGGAAATTTGGTTCCACCCACGACCATTTTTCAAGATGACCCCTAAATGAATTTGTTGTACATCCATTGTACAATTTTTTATTATTTGTCACTACACGACATATTCTATGTTGCCATTCAAAGTGGCACGATAATAAACTATATTAATATTCAAGTAAAAATTCTAATTAGACAAGGATAACATATATAACTATCCAATAACTTAACCTATCCTAAAAATATAAGCCTTTTACAGTTTTTTTTTGTCTGACATTTCCAATTTTTCATTTCCAACTATAATCACTATACTGTTGCTGTCAATACGTCTACTACAACTGCATTGTCACCAAATTACATAGTATCTCCAATTAAGCTTGACTTCATTCAGCTATAAGACACAACTATTCCCCTCCCCAGTAAATTTCATTAAACTTGACTTTAATTGTCATTCCTACCGCCACTCATTCAAGTGAAGTGCCCTGAACGTGATAAATCTAAAGAAACGTCATCAAACTATCACTTCAGCCAGTGAGTAATCGTATACACGGACACATACTCTCAGACACTTTACATGCTACTAACACAGGAGAGCCCATCTACAACAACTTTGCGCAGGAATAGGAATAGAATGTATGAGTTTACAATTGCTTAGCTCAATTGTTCTATTCATTTAGTCAAGGATATGTGTTCATGGGCTCCTACTACTCGCCTAGTGTAAGTATGAGTAAGCTGGAGTCGTTCCGTGCAGTATTCATTATACGTATAAAGTTTATGGAACGTGTTGTACTGACGTTTTTGTTGTTGTTTAACATATATAATGATGATCAATAATTAAGATAACATTACCAATTTAGTTATTCATTTTGTTATTGTTCTACAACAGCTAGGCGGGCAACAGCCAGCCAACCAGTCAGCCATTCAGCCAGTCATTGTGACAGCCAACAAATATTGACTCAGTGAGCTAAACCTCAATGGCGTGGCGTTAGAGGTTGCCGTTGCCACTGCCTGGAGTACACGTACAAAGTCTGTGTGTGTAGTTAGTGCGGAGTGTGGCATGATGCGATGGTGTGTTCATGTGTGTGTGTATTTGTGTCACATAATAAACTATTACAATTGCTTTATAATGACTTATTCTACTGTACTTCAGATTATTATGATATGTGACACAAAAGTGCATTTATGTCAATTTTCTATTATGACTCTTGGCTCTGTTAACATTTGTGGACACAGTGGTGGATGGTACAGTAGCACAATGGGGGAAAGTTGGGGGTAGTCCATTTCAGAATATGCTTAGGGAATTAGGCATTGATCACCAAACAGTTTTCAATTATGTGAAGAAAGCTGGACAAACAAAGGACCGGCCGTGGCATGATGGTTAGAACACGAGATGCTGGGTTCGATACCCACCTGCAGACAACTTCATTTTTCTTTCATTACCGGCCCCTCGATGTTGTCTACAGCAATTTCGCAGTATAAGTATTGAGTCAATCGGCATGTCTAGTAAAAGTTTCTTAACCATTACGTTCGCAGTTGGTGTCGTTATTATGAGTCTCATTCATGCGGCGTAAAGGCGAATTATATTTTTTTTCATTGTCGGCAAGATACTTTGACTTCTGGTCTCGCGGTCTAACCTTAACGCATCAAGGAGATATATTTTTACACCACGCTGAATTGTGTACACGTCCCGAACATAAAGGACATGTATATACAATAACTCTGATAACGGTTTTAGATTGGTAGCATCGCGTCGGAAATTCACGAATAATGATATCCACGCGGCAACCTGGATATCCCCTGATTATAGACCGAAGGCATGTCTCAAGCTTATGCATGCGTTTAAGTAGTCCTGAAATCACACGCAACCAAACGCAAAGGAAGCTAGACATCGAAAAGCTGCTATCCACCGGTATAGCTAATGCATACTTCAACCAACTCTCTCAATTACTTCAAACAAACCCATAATTGTGATGTTCCGTACACTCAAAGGTAGCATATTGCGAATTCTATGACCTCGGCCGCAACGAGTCTAAGAACAAGGGTGCTGATTGAGGG
This sequence comes from Muscina levida, assembly GCA_964034835.1. Lineage (NCBI taxonomy): Eukaryota > Metazoa > Arthropoda > Insecta > Diptera > Muscidae > Muscina > Muscina levida. The sequence goes on from OZ035880.1 coordinate 103,619,268, forward strand.
AAAGAAGGGAGATGATACACCTCTGCAGGCGGAAAAGTGTCTATGCATTAAAATAGAGAACCAGTATATCAAAAATTACAGGAATAGAAGTGAAACCTGAAAGTTTTGCCAAAAGGTAAAAAGCAAAGGTTTTGCATAAGGATACCCACCTGTAAGGACAGAGATGAAAACCTAAACACGGGCCCGCAGAGGGTGCTGCAAATAAAGCAGGAACACTTTCATACTCTGCTCGTTCCCGAAGGCGATCCAAGTGTATGTAACAACTATCGCGGAATCTGCCTACAAGGACCTGCCGAGTGTGTTATGTAAAATACTGAAGCGTATCTTAAAGAACCTGATAGGACATTAAAAGTGTGGCTTTAGACAAGGTAAATCCACGATCGACCAGATATTCACACAAAAACAAATCGTGGAGAGGACCCAAAAATGCATATCGACACCTACCATTTGTTTATCCATTACAAAGCTGAATTCCACTGTCAGATACGACAGAAATGATTAAATAACGCGAGCTGAGTTTGGTGTACCCGTGAAGCTGATACGACTTTGCGGGATTGTCCCACACGAAGTTTTCAGTGAAAATAGACAAAAATCTCATAGAGCTACTTGCAACCAAGTGAGGTTTTAGCCAAGGCGATAGTGTCTGTCATGCGATTTCTTTAACATTAAAATGGAGATGATCATGAGGAAGTCACGTGCTGGAAGCTTTGCCAGTAATATAGATATACTGCAGGATGTTTCTGCGGCCTTTTCAAGTATTGACAAGCATTTTGCTGAAGTGTTACTGGTGATAAATGAAATCAAAACCAAGTTACTTGTTTCAACGAGCAAAGAGTCTATACGTTTGGGACGTGGCGTGAACTTTCAGAACTACAACATTGAAGTGGTAGATGATTTTGTGTACCGTGGCTCCGCCGCAAACATAATGTCAGCCTGGAGATCAAGAGACGAGTATTGATCTCAAACATTTGGTACTATGCACTTGACGAAGAAAGATTCAACTCTAGCAAATACTGATCCCACCTATCTTGCTTTGCTGCGCGTCAATTCAGGGCTGTGACACAGGCAGATCAATCTATACTGGGTTTCGTCGGGAGAAAAATGCTTCGCAAAATCTTTGTAGCCATCATCGTTTACGACGAGTACCGTCGTCGTTTGAATCATTGGCAAGCAGTATGAGCTGTATAATGACATCGACGTGGACAAGCGCATTCAAATAGATAGAATGCGCTAGCTTGGACATATTGTACGAATGGATGAAAATGCTGCAGCTTGAAAAGTCTTTGGCAATAGACCACCTGAAAGAGCTGTTATCTAAACTTTGTGTGACGAACTACTACTAGGGATCGCAAAAGACCAAAGCGCTTGGTATTCGTTTGTACTTGAGGCTACTGGTCGCTGAATTTCCATTGCTGCTGCCAAAGATGAAAATAAAGATGAGGCCTGCAAAACACTATTGGATCAGTTTTTGATCAAAATGGATAGGAAAATTGCGTTTCTTGGTAAACATACATAACTGTACCATTTGTTCACGAATTTTTAACAACAAATATGCGACTTATACATGACAAAATTCACTTTCTGAATGATATAATAAACGCTAAGGTATCTTAATGAAATAGTGACTAAAAATTTATTCAAACTTTAAAAATGGTAAAAAAATCTCAAAAGTTTGCGAGTTCGATGTAAAAACAGACATATGTGACAAGTTGTCTAAACAAATGTATATACCGTTGGTAAGGTCTAAGACTCTTCTTTCCCAAATCGCTATCGGTTTGAAAAATTACTGAGTTATCAGCTCATAAGTTAGGAAAGATCCGAAAACTGGGGTTGAATCGTACATCAAGATTTTGAAGGTGTTTGGAAACTTTGGTAGGCAGGGTCATGTTGCACTCTACCAGACCTTCAACATACGATAGATAGAAGCTGTTTAGGAATAAGATAATTTTTTTTCTGACATCATTTTTTTCTTTATTAATTAAAACTGCTTTTGGATGTTTTTTTATGCAGTTTGAAAAAATCTAGTTCTCAAGGACTTTCTTCACTCTGCTACAAAATTAATCACTGCTGTATTAATGCCACCACATATGGGAACTCTACAGAATGTTGTGTAATTTCTAGCATTTGTCTGCCAGTGTGTGTGTGTGTAAAACATATTAAATTCATGTTAGATAAGAATAAATACAAATTATGTCAGCCGCTCTTTGGCAAATTAAACCGTAAAAAATTGCGTTTTTTTTCAAGTTATTGCTTCATTATAGTTTCACTTCATTTTAATTTAAATATGCAAAAAAAAGGCACATTTGTGCTTGATTATACATTTAGGTGTTCCCATGAGGGTATGTTTGTCATACTGTTTTTTTTTCAGGTGTAATCGATGAGAGCTACATTATATGATAGTTTTACTTTATCAGAGGTACAGGGAAAAATAGAACAAATAGTAATTGATTACAACTCATTATATATGTATAAGATTATTCAAGTGATATGGAATATATGGAATTGACAGTTATCCTATATGCTATGAGGTCATTTAGGGAGTATTGAGTGCAAAACTAAAGTTTTTGTGAAGTCTAGTTGAAACACTATACTAAATTGTGGGCATCTAACAATTTCGCAGAACGATGTTGTTTTTTTACATGTTAACTCTAGGTGACATGTCTTTAAGGCTGTCACAATATTGTGTAAAGAACTATCCTTAGAGGTAGGCGGTAATCATGAGTAGGAAGGTCTTCTTTAATTAGTGCGAAGTTCTTCTTTTGGATCCGGTAGGCCTTTCTGGACATTCTTTTCTCCTTTCCTTTTTACATTGCATGTCATAAGGAGGCAATGCCTTCCATCGTCTCTCCCTATAAGAAGGCTTTATAGATGGTCTGGGGCATCCTTAATCTATTTAGTTTTATTGAAAACCCACTGGTTATTTTTAGATATTTGTCACTTCTATGTATTTCTCTCTATACTTACACTTATCTTTATACCCAGCGACGAAAGGAAGGACCTACAAGGCCTTATAGAACCCTTTCTAAAGCAGTCAGTAAGCCTTTCCCCTGTCTTCCCTCTTCCTTTCCAAATAACATAGGGTGTCGCTTCCTATAGGAAGGCCTAATGGAAAGCATGCATACATATGAAAAAAAAACTACTTGAAAATTAAAAATGAAATATGCAGTTGGTCATCCTCAAAATCCCAGCCGCGGAATTTGAGAGGCCTTCCCCATATAATGCATGCAATAGTCCTTATTTGGGAATAATTTTTCAACTAAGGAATTCAGAACGCATGATTTTTTCCATCAAATTTCGGCGTGACATGGACAGACCTGCCAGAGGCCTTTAAAATGAATACAAAGGGATTTCATACACATCACCTCTAGCTTCCAAATAACGGAGGTATTGCATGCCTTCTAAATGTAAAGAATTGTTAATACATTTGCTTTTAACTTGTATGAAGACCTGGTCTTTGCAAGAAATGCAGAGGGATTTCATACACATACCCTCTCGCTTTCAAATAACAGGGATATTACATGTTTTCCAAATGGAAAGAATTGTTAATGTCCTTTTCATTTTTCTAAAGACAGTCCTTGCTGGAGTTTGAACCCACTACCTCATGATGTAAAGAATTGTTAATACATTTGCTTTTAACTTGTATGAAGACTTGGTCTTTGGAAATGGATAGAATTGTTAATGTCCTTTTCATTTTTCTAAAAACAGTCCTTGCTGGAGTTTGAACCCACTACCTCATGATTGTTAGTCAGTCATGCCTATGAAGATGAATTCGAATCATAAACTGTTGCATTTTCATTACATGCCTTCTCTCATGCCTTATATGAGAAGGAAAACGGAATGTATATATGCACGGAATGGTGGAATTACAAATCATCGAAGATCTTGATTAAGTTGAGGCATGCAGTATTGGTCTTTAAAGAATGGAGTGAACATGTGCTAGGAATATTACAGACGGAAAGGAGAAGGTCTGTTTTTTGGCATGTAAAAAGAAGGCCTTGATGACATGATGTTTGAATGTCTCAGCAAAGCCTTGTTGCATGCCTGCAACCATGGCGCTGGGTTCCAATACCCACTATCTCAGCCATGCTACTATCTAGCCTTTGAAAATGCATTCGAATTGTCTGGTTGAAACACTGTTTTAAGAAAAACACTCGAACACCTTCCTCTTGCCTTCTCTTTTATATGCCTTCTCGTAGGCCTGACAAAACATAAGGAGCATGAATAAGATTCAACGTGGTCAATGAATACACACGCGACCACCTTCCTTTTACCTTCTTTTTACATAGCTTCTGTAAGCCTGGGAAAGGGAAGGGTACATGGAATGACATTCACCGTATCATGGCCAAATGTTACTATCTAGCCTTTGAAAATGCATTCCAATTGTCTGGTTGAAACTAATGATGCACTGTTTTAAGAAATACCCTCGAAAACCTTTCTCTTGCCCTCTCTTTTACTCGCCTTCTTGTAGGCCTGACAAAAAGAAAGGAGCATGAATAAGATGCATCGTGTTATGATCAATAAATACACACACAAACACCTTCCACTTGCCTTCTCTTTTACATGCCTCTTCGTAGGCCTGACAAAAATAAAAGGAGCATGATTAAGATACATCGTGCTCTAATCAATGAATATACACAAAAAACATCTTCCTCTTGCCTTCTCTACTACATGCCTTCTAGTAGGCCTGACAAAAAGAAAAGAGCATTAATAAGATTCATCGATGATCAATGAATGCACTTGCGGACACCTTCCTCTTGCCTTCTGTTTACATAGCTTTTGTAGGTCTGGTAAACGGAAGGGTATGACATTCACCGTGTCATAGCCAAATAAGGACTTCTGCATGCGTTATATGTGGAAGGCACCTCAAATTCTGCCGCTGGGATAGTTATCGAATAGTTTTCTAAAACAAATTGATTTTTACTTTTTTTTAAGATAGTTTTTTACCCTGAACTAGACTAATATTTGCAGCAGAGACATTTATTTGCAATCGTGTGCTATCTCACTAACCTTCATCCTTTAAATTTGTATCTCTTATCATGAGCGAATTGAATTTAAGAAAACTTTGCTGTGCAATAATTTAACACTTGCTACTTAAAATAGACTACACTTTTATATTATCCAAATATCACTTCCCCAATATCCATTTCTAAGTCCAAATCAACTACTTACCCGTCAACCCCAAATTTCCATACAGAAAATCTTTTCCAAAATTAAACTATTGTCTGTCTGTCTGTTCATTTTGCGGAAATCTTAAACATAACGAAATCATTATCCTTTTTTCTACTACTTCTACTTTGCTGTACTGTTACATCACCCTCGTAATCTTAATGCACATTAGGATTGTGTCATTTGTTGTGTGTGTGTGTGTGTGTGTGTGACATTCCTTAAATTATGCAAACCTATTGAATACCTCCTCCTCTAACGCTTACGGTCTGGTCTGTGTTCTTGTTAAATTGAATTAAATTTGTTTCGTAGAAAATCGGTAACGGAAAACGAACCCTCAATCCAATAAAGAGGTAACAGCAACGTTCATTTACTGGCAACTAAGAGTACGAAACAGGAAACCTACCTTTGACCTCGGGTTCAAGTGCTCTAAACGAGACAAATGTTTCATATCTACACAATAGCAATGTCTCCACATGACAGTTTATAGAGGAGAGTGATAGAAAGATAGATAGAGAAAGAGGGATGGAGATGGAGAAGGCACACAAACCTGTACCTGTTCGAGACAACCAACCAAGAAGGGATTCCTTTACTATTTTGCAATCCTTTTTAGATTTTGATTCCATAGAGTATGTACGGGCACAAGTGTTTCTATTTCCGGTTTATATTATTCTTATTGTTGTGCTATTTGCTGCTACTCTACAACGACCTATGCAGCACCCGGTCTGTTCGTCTAAAGTTTCATCTTAGCCAGAAGACTTACAAGAAACAGACAAAAACACTTATTGTTGCTGTTGTTCCTGTTTCGTAAGTGTTAGAATTCAATACTTGAAACAACAACAGAAATTGTTAGAAAAGTTTTGTAGTGCCATGTTAGGTGTAAGAGGGTAAGGTGTATTGTGTCTCTATGAGAGCGCTGAGATTCACTTAACTTGAGCACTTACACCTACACACAAACACACGCGTGCTCGTTTTGTATATGGCTGCAGGAAAGGATGTCCGTATGGTTGGCTCTGTGTGTGTGTATACAGGGAACTGATATTATGTTTTAGGTGAAATACCTTTAGCTTACAAGTCATTCACAGTCACTGACTTTAGTACTATTTAACTATTAAATTGTGGTTATATGCCCCCGGTATAGAATTTATATACTACAGAGATTTCTTGGAGAGTTTTTGAAATTTCAAAAAATTCAATACAATATCTCTCAGCGTATAGCCATTATGTATTAGGGTACAGGAAGGTTCTTTTACGGTACCAACTAAGTACTAAGGATAAAGTCTGAGTTTACCGAATTTTAATTAATTCGCAAAAAATCTCAAAATAAATTATAGTTTCCATATGTTAACATTATTGTAATTTTAATTGGGAATAGCCCAATGTGTTAAAATTTTTTGTTTATTAGTTTTTTAAAGTAAACTATTAAACTTTAATGCAATTTTTGCAAATTGCCTATGGGAGGTAACAATAGGGCCTGCACTATTTTTATTCGTAAGTTAATTTCCGATAAACGTTAGGTTGTGCAAAATTTCACTGAATTCGGTGAACTTACAAAATGTATTTTTGCAAATTGCCTATGGGCGGTAACAATAGGGCCAGCACAATGTGGTCTATTTTTTAATTTCCGATAAACGTTAGGTTGTGCAAAATTTCATTAAATTCGGTGAACTTACAAAATGTATATGGTTGAATTTATTGATTTGAATGGGAGGTATCTGAAGGGGTGTGTCAAATGTTTCAAATTTTTTGAGATCCTGACGACTGTTGAAATATAATTAAACTGACCCAAATCAGATATCCCCCAGTTTTCTGTTTGGAAGTTATGGGCTGGCATAAAGACCCACCCGCATAACTAAATTTTGGAAAACATTTTCATAAGGATCACTGAAATTTACTCTAGTTATCCTAGAGTTATCCGACCATCCAGCCGTCTGTCTGGTTTTGGTTTGCTCCGTCTTAGTTGGCAACAGCAACAGAAATTCATCTATCAGCAACCGCACTAAGATAAGAATTCCAAGCGCTTTGCATACTTGCGCTCTATAGATACCTTGTCACACCAAAAAGTTCCTGGTTCTTTCAACGCAGTTTTGGTCGCCCTTTCTGCGCCGAACATCGAGTTTATTGGCAAAGACTTCGAGCTGGATCATTTTCATCCATTTTTGCAGTGTCCAAGCCAACAAATTCGGTATATTTGAACGCAGTTGACTAAGCCTATGTCATTAAACAGCTCATGGTTAATTCGTCGACGGTACTCTTTGTTAGTGATAATGGCTCTAAATATTTTGCGAAGTATTCTTCTCTCGAAGGTTTCCAAAATAGATTAATCCGCTAGTGCCATTACCCAAGATTCTGTGCTGTAGAGCAAGGCAGGTAGGCTCAGTGCCTGCTACAGTTGAATCTTTGTTCGTCTAGGTAGGGCTTTGTTATAAAATCTCTTGATTAACACATAGTAGCAGTGGTTTACGATCAATATACGTTTCTTAATTTCCAGGCTGACATTATTATATTTGTTTATGGCGGTGCCAAGGTAGACAAAATCATCTTCCACTTTAAAGTTATAGTTTTCAACATTCACGCAGCGTCTCAAATGAGTAAACTCTTTGTTCGTTGAAACAAATAATTTGGTTTTGTGCTCATTTATTACTAGACCCACTTCTGCTCACTGCTTTTCAATGTTGGAAAAGGCCGCAGTAACATGATATCTATATGATCGGCATACGCTAGCAGCATGTGATTTTGTGGTTACTGCAGCCTTCGCATGATTAACTCCATTAGGATGTCCATCACATGACAGAGTTATCCAAAGCCTCGCTTGGCACAAAATGGCTCTGCCAGTTTTTGCATATTTGCACATAAGACTTCGTGTCAGTCAGTGTCGCCCTGCAAAGTTGTATCACTTACGCGGGGAAACCAAGATCGGCTACAGCATCTTACAGCAGAGTACGATAGTGTTTCCTCCATATTAGCAGCACCTGCTGCGTGTCCGTGACCACATTTCCATGTCATCCCTTACAGGTGGAGATCTCTGTACCAAAACTTTTGATTTTTAGCATTTGGCAGAACTTTCGGGCTTCATCTTTCCTTTTCACACTTGTCGTGTCCGTGAGCAGATTTCCATCACTTTCCATACAGGTGAAGATCTCTATTTCAAAACTGTTCCAAAACTTTTGCTTTTTACTTTGTGGTACAATTTTCGGACTTTTCCCTACTCCTGTAATTTCCTATATCCTGGCTCCCTATTTCCTTTTCCGCCTGAAGAGCCGCTCCATCTCCATCCTCTTCTCATTATATATTTCAGTCATTGTCTGCAGTTTTGCCTTGTATGCAGCATCCTTTTACTTATACATAACGCGACATTCCTCATGGTACCAGGGCCTGTGTGAGCGTGGTTTTTCATAACCCAGTACGGTCATTGCATCAGTGTTCATAGAATTTGCAATATATTGCCACTGTGTGTCGGGAACATCAGAATTAATAGGGTTTGTTTGCAGTGCTAAGTTGGGTGGAGTAGGCACTGGCTATCTGGGTTCTATGCAGTTTTGTGATGTTTAGGTTAATTTTCGTTTGATTTGATTACGAACGTTGTTAGAACTATTCAATCGTATATGTATCTTGGCTGCAATCAAATATTGATACGAGTCGATATTTGCACCTCGTTCATATCGCTTAAGACATGCCTTCCATCGATTACCATGTGATCAATCTGGTTTCTTGTCTTTTGATCAGAGAATATCCAGGTTGTCTTGTGTATATCTTTTTAAAAGAAATCTGGTTCCACTCACTTCCTTATTTCTTGCAGACGCGAAGCTGGCTAGTATGACTCTGTTATTAGAGGTGTTGTTGTGCAGACAAAAAATTTCCGATTGATGAACCTGCTAGAACAAATTTAAAGCCATGGATAGAGCAGCGATCATATACATATCAACTGAAGGCACTCCTAGAATGCATCTTCAATGTCCTCGTCTTTGTCTTTCATCGAGGCTTGTACACAAATCAGCGTGATGTTAAAATATTTCGCCTTGATGCGGATAGTGGGTATTCGAACACTTACAGGGTTGCACTGCGAGACCAGATGTCGAAGTCTCTTGCCGACTATGAATCCCCAGCTATAAAAGACGTCGCAGATCTTTTGTTGTGTGCATCCGTTTATCGCATTTCCTGTATAGCGGTGATGTCGGCCTTGTATTTGTCGAGGACATCCGCCAGTTGGATAGAGGCATTAGCTATGTAGGGATTTCGGACACTCCATGTGCATATCCTCAAATCATGGTCCTTATAACGTTTGTGGGGCGTCAAGACTTAAGGGGTTCTTGTTTTTCCCTTTCTTCGTATTTTAAAATTGTTTTTTTTTTTTTGAAGAGTCGATTATTCACCCACCGCGCCAGATCCTAGATTCTAGGGGCTGCCAAAGTCACTAAGAAAACCGTTGATTGAGCTTCAGTAACTTCTATTACCTTTTCCCTAACTCATCGGTGGTAGCATGCCATTTAGGTTGCTTTACATTGCGCCCTCACACATTTCCTACCACGGAGCATATGTTCAATGACTTTGCCCGGGAACTCGTGGTATTTCGAACGTTGTCAGTCTCCAAAAAATGATTCTGGTTATTGCCATGTGAATTACTCCCTTATCATTGAAACACTCTGGTTAGTTTTACATGACATATTGAAATTTTTTCAGACCCTAGACTTTTTGTTAGAGAGCCTAAAGCTTCTATTAACCTACATGTTACGTTATTTTTTTAAACTTCAAAATATTTATGTCTTTTTACCTCAGCTGCATGATGTGATGTATGTAAAAGTAACATTTACGCTGTCGATAGGATAAGCTTAATTACTCTTGTGTACATGAAAGATCTGGGCCTGATATAAACTAACAATCTAATAATAATTTCAATATTTGTATTATTAGTTTCGTATATCCTGCTCAGAGTCCCATGAGAACACACAGAACTCGTTCACTTTCCACCCATCCTCCCCTGTTGTTCGTTTATCACCCTAATTATACACACACACACACACACATACACAATAATTAAATATGCCCAATATATACATATCCCATAGCCAAACTACCGATAAATACCAAAAAATGCAATCAAGCGTGCTTTCATTAGCCAAAAATGAACCCGACGAATCAAACAAACATTGACACGATAGGTTGAAGTGGCAACACGAGCAAGTGGAACACGCACGATAATCATGTTAATCACACAACCACAGGTTGAAATTAATATACGTGGGTATTGTAACACATGTGACGGTATTGCCGTCATCTGCATACCTCCCCCCTTGTACCACTTTCATTTGCCCCTTTGCTGCTTCTCCGTTCGCTGCTGTTTTTCTTGTGGCTTTTGTGTTCTTTGTGCCTGTGTAAAAAGGATTGATGCGTCAACTGTCACATTACAAAAACACCCCTCTCGAAAGTGTGACAAGAACGCAATACAGGTCGCACTGTCGCAGTCGTAGTAGTCATGGCACGACATTTGTGAGTTTCTCTGTCTCTCTGTTGGGGAGACAGTTAAACATGGCAATCCTCGAGTTTTTAAAATCAGCGAAAGCTCATGATAAACAGATTGATGTGTAAGAAGGCAGCGCGTAACATAAAATAACAGTAATGTTGTTTGTGTGACACGTGCTCAGACACAGTGTGGAAATCAACAAATCAGTCCCTCGATATACATGTAGTAGTGGAGGTGGTAGCAGTGTTGTATGTTGTGTTGTCCTGTCCCTCCTCCTGTCATCCTGTCTGTGTTGAATGTGATGTTAAAGCATTGGAATTTATATAACTCATCATGACACTTTTAATGCTAAGGGCTATGGCACAAAAACACATTCAGCGGTGTTGTGTGTCGGTGTATGGCAGTGTGCGGCGTATGTACGCGTGGAGATTTTTTGGTGTTGATGTATATTTGTTTTTGTTTGCAGCTTTAACACGCTGGAGGATATTCCTGGTAAACTACAGAACACAAATGAGAATGTTCAAATGGGTTCGTATGAATGTTGCGATGGTCAAGTCAGAAGTTAAGTTTGGCTGTATAACAGCATGTAACACAATTGCGATATAGAAAATTTGAAACTTATAATGGAACATGTTAGCAGCAAGCTACAACCGATGCGTCTTAGATAGTAGGTAACAGATGTTACTGAAGCTTAACACTACGCTTTCTTAGTGGCGTTGGCAGCCTAAATTAGCTAAGACGTTGCGTAAAAGCTTTGTAAGCCACTCTCCCTTAATAAACCCTCATATGATAAAAACACAAGGAAACGATGGTGCAAGAACCCACCAAGCAGGTGGTGCAAGACACCCGCTATCATTATATGCGCCGTGATTTAAGTATATGCACCTAGAATTTCCGAACTCTTTACAGAGGTTGTGCTACGTTCCAATTAAAGGTTGTCCTTGATAAATATCAGGTCTGACATCACCATACAGGAAATGCCTTGAATGGGACAGGGATGCACGCGACAAAAGAACTGAGACATCTTATGCAACAGTCATGCAGAAGGTCACGAATTCGGATGGGGATTCATAGTTGGTAGGAGACTTATGCAACTGGTCTCGCCTTTTTACCCAGCGATTGGCCGAAAGGCTCTAGCCGCATCAAGATTTAATTTTTTTACTTCACGCTGATTTGTTTACACAACCCAACGAAAAAAGAAGACGAGGAAATTTTAAGTGTCCATTATATGAGAGCCAGAAGTAAAATTATGACCACTGCTCTGGCCAAGACTATAACATTGTTTCGAAGATTTTAACGCTCACATAGAAAGGTAGGTGCTCTTGATTCAGCTGTCGGAAAATTCAGTCTACGTAGCAACACCTCCGACATTGCATTCAGACTAGTTAGCTTCACTTCGATAAGAAACATGGTATCCCTTATATGCACCTAGAATGTGTCTACAGAAATGACGCCTCTATGCAAATTGTGGATGCCCCCGATAAAAATAAGGCTGAAATTACCGCCATACAGAAAATGTAAAGGACGAAACAGTGAAGCACACGGCAAAAGTACTGTTACATTATTCCCAACAGGACAGTGGATGTGGATTCATAGATGGATGCAGGATGGTTAGCTTCGCGTCGACATGGAACCAGATTTTCACACAAAGATATCCACAGGGGACCGGCCGTGACATAGTGGCTAGAACACGCAACTATTGTGGGAGGTCCGTGGTTCGATTCCCGGCTCCAGTCATCTACATTTTTCTTTCAATGCCAGCCCCTTGATGTTGTAGACAGCAACTTTGCAGTATAGCGTCGGGTCAATCGGCATGTTTAGGAAAAGATTCTCAAACAGTGACGTTCGCATTCGTCGATGAACAATAGGTGCCGTTTGTTGTGAATATAAAATAGGAACCATGTTAATTCACAGCAACGCGAGAAGCTATCCCATTCATGGGGTGTAAAGGGAAATAAAGTAAGTAAACATATTTACAAGACAACCTAGATATTCCCTGATCATAAGACAACAAACCAAATTGATCAGGTGGTAAGCGATGGAAGGAGTGACCGACGCATACTGGACATGTGTGTTATGTGTAGTACACAAATATACTAGGATCACCTCCCAACTGCACCCAAGATACGCACTAGATTTAGCAGTACCGACAGCCATTCGCATAGTACTTCCGATAGAGCAATGCAACCGAGGTAGCCACTGCCTATTCAAACTAACTCTTTTAGTTACTGCAAACAAACGCCGCTAATTCCGTGGATCCTGGCACACAGGGGCAGCATATTGCGCACTCAATGACAACTGTCGCAACGACCGTACTTGGATATGATAAGCCAAGCTCCTAAAAGTCGTGGTACGATAAGAAATATCGCTTATAGTCTGATGAAAAGGATACTGCACACAAGACAACACTGCGGCTATTGATAACGGGTGCTGGGAGTGAATTTATAAAGAAAACGGGGAAAGATTTGAAATGCCTCTTTACACAGATAAAGAGTCAATGGGGGAGAAGGGAAAGCGAATATATAAAAGTCAGGTATAGAGCTAAAGCCCGAAAATGCTACCAAATGGTGACAAGTAAAGGTAATTTCAGAACAGATACACAAATCTGAAATTTACCTTGTCCTGAAAATATGGGGGTACATTTAAGTAAACCAGCGCCAGTGACGAAATCACGTCAATAAGCGTTGACTGAATAAATTTTCCACCACCGAACTAAAACGATGTCAGTTCGGCTAAAAAAATAACACAGCCGATGGACTGTCGGCAGAGTTTTTCAAGATCAGCGGTGATGAGCTGGTAGAGAACATTCCTTCTTATATATTATGAACGCATGACCGGTGATTGGAATCTAAGTGTTCTATGCCTTGCGCTATATAAAGGCGATCTAAGTGTGTGAAGCAACTACCAAGGGGTCAGCCTTCTAACCAGCGCATACAAGGTCCTGTCGACAGTGATATGTGAAAGACTTAAAAAACCTGATCGGACTTTATCAGTGCAGCTTTAGACCTGACAAATCTACGCCCGACCAGATACTCACGCTACGACAATTCCTGGAGAAGATTTAAGAAATCTAAATCGGCACTTACCCCTTTTTTAATGAGTAAAAAGAAGCATTCGACAGTCTGATACGACAGAAAGTATTAGTAGCCATGGCCGAATTTGGTATTCCTGCGAAGCTGATACGATTTTACGGCATAACACTGACCAACACAAAGTCTTCAATGAAAATAGGCAAAGTTCTGACAAAGACATTTACTATCAAGCGCAACTTTAGACAAGGCGACAGTCTTTCATGTGATATATTTTACAACCTAATGATGATGATCGGGCGTAGAGCTGCATTAAACACGACTTGTATTATCTTCAATAAAATAAACATACTGCTTTCGTATGCCGATCATATAGATTTCATTGCCCAAGGTCTGCGCGATGTTACTGCAGCCTTGCAAGTATTGAAAAGCGCAATCGGCAGAAGTGGGTCTGGTGATAAATGAGAACAAACCGCAGTTATTTGTTTTAACGAACTAAAAGTATTTGTTTGGGACTTTCGTGGATGTTGACACCTACAACTTTGAAGAATTAGATGATGACATACCTTGACTTCTTCGTAAACAAAAATCAGCCAGCAAATCAACAGACGAGTGTTGTTAGCAAACCGTTGCTACTATACGTTAAGCAAGACTTTAAATTGCAAATCCCCTCTCACGAACGAAAATCCAATTGTCCTCTTCAAAGGCCCTTCAGGACCACTTTCCGACTCTGTAACGGTAAAAAGTGATAGCAAAGGTGTATTTCTTTAAGAGCTCCTACCAAGGAGTCTAAAGATGGTACTACAGGCAGCCAGGTTACCCGTGTACTTGAGAGAACCACCGACGGACCACTTTTTTTAATCTGTAAAGGTAAAAAACAATAGCAAAGGTGTATCCCTTTGTGAGCTCCGACGGGCAGCCAGTGTACCCAGTGTATCTTCCCACCTACACTTCCTGGTCGAATGGATAGGTAACCACTTCGGTGGTGCTACGTTGTGGCCGAAGGTACATCAAAATGTACGCTGGTAAATTGAAATTTTGATGTTCAAGTTATGAATCTATATGCCTCAATACTCGAATTTCGCATTGTGCATCAATGTAACGAGGTTGTAATTCGGGGTTTAGGAAGACAGTTACGTTGTCACTGGGCCTTTTTCTTTATAATATGAAAGACCATAGTTGTGCATGTTTCTTTGATGCTCGTTCAATTAAGTCGATGGTCATCCAAGTTTTATGTTTGCGTTAACGTTCCCGACTAAAACCGAATGGTTACAAATATGATGCCAGTCGGGTGGGGTGCTTCGCCGGTTGGGGAGGTATGCTACTAGCAGATGGTGGTGGTAAAGGGTTATGGGTTGTTGCGGTAGTATTCTGCGGTATACTAATGATGGATGAGTGACCGGACGAATGGGGAACTTCGGATGGGATAGAATGGAATGGGCTACTATCATCTGACTTATTAAAAAGGCGATTTATCGCTTATAAACAGAACAGTATCAAATAATTACTGTGTGGGGCCAGATCGGACGGAGCACAAGCCTCGAGCTTCTACTTGCATTGTTGTCAGTTCTATTGGTGTTGGGTTCCACCATCAGGTCAGGTCGACAAGACGATACTAGATGTAAAACACACGTGACTTCTGTACCAGCCACTTGTCCTAGTAGTCTCGCACTATGTCGCACAATCCTGGGTAATGACACAAGCCAATGAAACTATTCTGGATGAAATATTCCCTGAAAAAATATTTGGACCCATTATAGTTTTTGGAGTGTACTTTTGTTGAATGAAAGCTGAATTAGCTGAGAAACATATGGACGCATCCAAGAAGAACGAAAGCGTTTAATTTCGGATTCTTATAACCTTTCCAGGCGTTGGCAGGTTTGATGGTGAATATCTGTTTTTTTCGCCAAATAAGAGAGTTTTGCGAAATTACAGGAATATTAAACGTCTTAGTCCCTAACTGAAACAGCATAGCGATGGGATTCTAAGTAAATTTATATTTTGGTATTCACTAACATGATCAACATCATCCCTTTAAATTAAGCTAGCTATAGCTATCGTTAAAAAATCGTCTCTCACTTGACACGGGAGATAATAAGGCAAGCAGCCTCGGCATATTATGTATGACAGTATGCTTCATCACATTCACTGCCCTAGTCCCAATACTAGTCTACGTCATGAAATGGTCATCGAAATTTGTCACTTGCCTGTGTTTGTGCACTGACTCTCTATCCACGGCTATGTGGGCACCTGACCATATTGCCCAAGGATTTACTTTGTACGCAGGAAGCGATTATATTATTTGCTGACTTATAATGCCAGCCGCCATATCCGTATACATTCGGTGACATAGCAGACGGTGGCTGTGGTTACAAAAAATCCAGTCAAACCAAAAATTCAACAGAATTTGGCATGCCACGTATGGCCACTTGTGTCCAGGTGTCCTTATTGCATCTCTTTGTTTGTTTATTCATGCGAATGTTGTTAAGAGACATACAAATTATACCTCTGTATTCACAGGAAGCCGCCTGACACCGCTTTTCCATTAAAAGTTAAGTGAAAAAATTAACAAGATTTGCAAGTATCATATTCAAAGATTAAAGTAATCACTTGAGAATATGTTCGCTCTCTCTCTGTCTCTCGCTATCCGGAAAAAGATACTTATACACGTATATTGTTACAGACGTTTTGTTATTGTTGTTATTGGACAAGCTGTGCAAAAATAACAATTTAAGTTTCAATGATGCCATTTACCTTGACCTTATTTCATTAGGCCACAAACAGAAACAAAGAACCTCCAGCGAGATATTAAAGTTAGCCAGTCAGTGATTATCTGTAACCATAAAGAAGTCTGTTCATTCATTACGTTGTACTGCCATTGAACAATGGAGAAACACTTTACACAAAATTTACTACAAAAGATTCTGAGATTATGTAGCAGCAGTATTCACGTAGCTTCATGCCTTTGTGTAATGCAACAGCAACATAATGTTTGTATTTGTGATGGAGCTAAAGCTGGGTGCTTGTGTTGCTGCTGCTGTTGCCGCTCGTGGTAAAACGGAAAAACTATGTTAAGAGAAATTCTTCTTTTGCCTTCATAGCCTCTGTATTCACTGTGTTGTGTCGTCCGCCCCTTCGCGGTTATCCTTTTGGAAGTGCAACAAAAATTAAGTCGAATAAATAAACCAGAAAACAAAAAAGGAATCTCAAACCGCTTCCCTTTCGTCTCTCCAAAGAATTACATTAAAAGAATAATTGTTTTTTGTTTCTGTTCTGCTTTTTTTGTTTGCCTGTGTGCCTGCCTTGTTGTCGTATTGTTATTGTTGCTTTTTAAATAAATTCAGCTACTCTTGTTGCTAGGATTTTTTTCTTCTCAAGCTTTTTCCAGCAGCAGCCACAACAAAAACCGTAGGAGAAAAAAGTCTTACAAAGCAAATTAAGTACTTTTTTTGTTTTCTTCGGTTTTATTCGCATTTAAGGTGGAAGCACAGTGCTGTACTGTGGAGCGAGTAGTTCAAAAATGAAAATATGAAATGCAGTATGCGGTATTAAGGATTTGTTTTTGGAAAGTTTTCTGGAAGTAGTCATATTTTGTGATGTTTTTAGCAACCATGCCTTCAATTACGACCATCTCCTAATAATTGTGGATTGGGATGATTTTGTCTGTCTTGTCTGCCAAGTACCACCGATGATTGGCGTAAAGTCGTTACTTGCGCTGTCTTCGGCAACGAGCTAAGTACAAAATTGTTCTCTTCACATGTGTAGCACTCTCTAAGTGTCCTTAACCAATGTTCATCTCTGTCGCGACAGGTAAAGACCCCTATTCCATAAACTTTACTTGTTACCAATCGTAGAAATTTCGGACTTAACCTCTATCTCTGGACTTTACGATATCCACGATATCATCATTCTTTACATTCATAAGCGCTTTTACCGTCTGGAGAGACATTACGTCTCTCTCCTCCTCTCTTTCTGTCGTTCATTCACAGCATGCGTTATCTTTGAGTTTAGTGTTACCTCGTACACAAAATCCTTTGCGAGAACTTGTCTGAGCTTTGTTTTTAATACCCAAGTACAGTTCTCGCCGCAGTGGTCATAGAATGCGCTATACGATGCCAATGAGTGTCAATAATATCGGATTTGGACACGTTAGTTTACAGTAACTAAGAGAGTTGTTTGGAATAGGCATTGGCTATCTCGGGAGTATGGAACCTTGAAATGTCCAGCTTTCTCTAAGTTTGGTTACGGGCGCTGTTGTTACTGCTTCATTCCTAGGACTGCTATAGTGCATGAGTTTTCGAATTTTACCCAAATTTTGTGTGGTTGGAGAAAAAAAAGCATGAGCCCAAATGTTGGGGATTTGGGGTGGCGTCAAATTGCAGCACATCGTGGTCAAAGTTGGTGGGGAATTGGAAAAGATCCACATCAAGACCCGCAACTGCTCCAGAGTCGCCTTAAAGGGGTTAAATGTATGAACGACCACCTGTAATTTTGCTATCCAAGCATTTTTCCCAAACATTACCACCCTCCCCCTCTCTTCACCACCTAAGGAGAATCCCACACAAAAATCATTTTTCATAAATCTTTTTCCAACTGCTCTAACCACCCCTAAGGTGCCCCTAAAGGAGTCAAATGTATATTTTCACCTCTTAAGAGGGCTTCCATACAAAAATCAGATTGTTATAAAATTTGTTCCCTCCCTTGGGGTAGGTTGCGCCTAGTTGGGTCAAATATATTACCTTACAATGAGTATTAATGTGTTTTTATTTGAATTGAAGGATTTCAAAAGACTGTTTCTAGATGTTATGTCTAAAATTCCAAAACAGAGATGAAACATCAGGTGAATATTTTTTTCTGACTAATTTGAGTGAATTAGATACTGACGATCAAGTTTCTAATGCTCATCCACCACCTTCTGCTAGGTAGCGAAGCATCTCATCATCTTTGTAACCATTCGGTTTCACTCGGAGACGGTAACATAAACATAAATCTTAATGGATTGCCATCGAGTTGATATGAAGGACATCAAACAAATATGGGCAATTATGATCTTTCTTTTAGTAAAAGCCCCGTGACAACGTTAATGTATTCCTGCAACCGCAGTTACACACTTGTATTATAAGTTGAGAATGCAATGCCAAGTTCAAACTAATGGATACTTTGATGCACAATTAGAAATACGAGTATCGTATGGGGTCAAGGAGCACCAGCTCCATAACTCTAACATACCATTTTAAATTTATATTTATATTTATATAGTTCTAACCACAGCTACTACGTGTCACCACCGAAGTTGTTGCCAATCGACCTGGAAGTGTAGGTAAAAAACTTCACTGTGTATCCTTCTTCTTGTCACCTCATTTGACCGTTGTAGAGTCGGAATGTGGTCCACCAATTGTTCTATCGGGTATGCTGGGACGTTACTCGCCTAAGGACCTCCGGAGAGGACCCCCCTGCTCGGTCTATGAGTGACAGTAGTGTTAAAGTGGTAGATTGGATGTCTAAGTCTTTTAACAACTATGAATACATAAATATATTCATATCATTTTGCATGGACACTGTAAAAGATGTTACTGTTCTTTTGCCGTATGTGCCACTGTCTCGTCCTTTACATTTGATGTATCGCAGTAGTGTTATACTTACCGCGAACACCTGACACCATTTACGTAAAGAGTTCGAACATTCCAGGTGAATATCCTTTAATCATGGCCCTTATAGCGTCGGTATTCGACCAGGAAACTAAACTGGACCGTCTGCTGTCGGTAGTACCGTGCTTAGACTCCTCAGTCGGAGCTCGCTATGGAATACACCCTTGCTACGGTTTTTTCTAACGATTTTTATCGATAAATGGTCCATTGGGGGTTCCCTCGGGTACGCGGAGCCTATACTACCCGAAGGACCTCTTAAAAGGATGTCTAGGTCTTCTGAAGACTATTTATTCACATCCATATTTGTATCTTTCTGCATTACGTCTGTAAAAGTTGTTACAGTTTTTTTTTGGTCATGTGCATTTTTGTCCTGTCCTTCTCATTTCTTGTATGATGGTAGTGTTATATTTGTCGTGAACATTACTTACTACTTACTTAATTTCCCCTATACACCCCATGGATGAGGTATGGGATAGCTTCTAGCGTTGTTGTGAATTAACGCGCTTTAAATTTTTAGATTCACAACTAACGGCACCTACTTGTTTATCGACGAATGCGAACGTCACTGTTTGAGAAGCTCTTACTAGACACTTATAATGCGAAGTTGCTGTCAACAACATTCGAGGGGAGCCGGCAATGATAGAAATATTTTTTGTTTGTTTTTAAGATGACTGGAGCTAGGAGTTGAACCTGTGTTCTCCTGCATGGTAGTCGCGTGTTTTAACCACTATGCCACGGCCGGTCGTGAACATTTGTCAACTATAAAGAGAGTTAAGACATGTCGGGTGAATGTTTTTAAATCATGATCTTTATAGCGTTGTTTGTAGTCAGACTCTGAATTGTAACGATGTTACTGCAGCCTTCTTAAACAAATTGAAGCAGTCTACAAATAAGAGCTTAGCAGTGAACAAAGGTATGTGGCATTTTCCACGAGCAAACAATCTACTTATAATAAAAGGTATTAAAAAATCTCGTAACAATATAAAGATAATACATGGACCGTAATCGCGAACGGAACAGTTGATATCCGAGGATCTTAAAATACAAAAATTGTGTCGGCAACAAAATAACTTTGGTAATGAGCTGATAAAAGGCCGATAAGAGCTCTACCACAGGTCCTGCGGAAGTTCTTGTAAGTTTCTTTACTACAATGATATACTTCTAAAGTTGATTTGGTGATTTGGCCACCTAAGAATACATTTACGGAAAGATAATTTTTTTTTTTACTCCGAACTTACACACTTCACTAAATTCTTGGCTAATAGTCACGAAACCTAACATTGTTCAAATGACTTCGCTGTAGAGTTATTTCTTTATTTTGAGCACTGTAATTTCGAAAGTATCAATTTTAAATAAACACCCGCTCCAATTAAAGCCTGCAAAATAGTGTTCCACATTTTTCTTATTTGCTACACTGTTCAGTGGTATACTTTGGCTGGCATTGTTTCTGTTGCCGCCAGAAATTATTTAAAATAACAAACCAACCAACTTAAAAACACACACACCCTTCTGCTTTCACTTATTTCCCGCTGCGTTTCGTTTTCTTCAGCATCGTTGCCGCTGTCGGCTTCTTGTCCACAGAATTCATTTTATGTTTTCCTCTCATCACCATTAATAATTTCACATACACATAAACACTTTCGGGCACACACTGCACACAGAGAGATCCGCAGAAGAAGTACATTACAAACATTTGTTGCCACAAGTGCCAATACATATGTACACACATGCATAGTATAAATGAAATAAAGTCCGTCTTTACTCTCACACCTTCCACACACACACACGCAGATCACACGTTTTTTTACGCGTTTTAAAGCGTTAAAGTATAAACATAAATGCAAATAAAATAGCGCAAAGAAATAAAAAGAAATCATATGTGTGTGTGTGTGTGTGTGCCCACGTTTTATGTGAATGTGTGTAAAGCGATTTGCTACGAGATCTCGAGTGTTGGTATGAGTGAGAAAATGCCTTCATATCAGCTTTTATGTTCTTTATGTAGCTTATTGAATTGTTTTTGTGGTTTGTTTTAGTTGTACAATCCCAATGTGCACCACACACACACACCAGCACATATTTTCATATTTCAACACTCACACACACACACTTTGCCAATGTTTATGTAGGTGTTTTATATGCATATGTGAGTGTGTGTGTGTGCTAAATTTGCATGTATATGTGATTGTGTGCACGCCAGTGATGAACAGAACAGAAGCACAAGAAAATGAAGCATTTCCATAATAACCAGTAAAAACGCTTTGTAAAACATTAAAGTACTTATGTGTATGAGTGTAAGTAGAGATATAAACATTTAAATAAATGTTTTAACAAAATACAAAAAAAAAGAAAGCCAAAAGAAAACTCAGCAGAAGAATGTGAACAGAGATGAATAAATGTTTTCGTTGTCGTTTGTTTTTTTTTTCTCGTCTTCTTCCTTTGCTAATGTTTGTGCTTCGTTCGTTTGTTTGTTTATTTATATTTTAATTTTGTATGATATCCCTTCAAGTATGCTACACATTTTGTTTTTCCCGCTTGCATACACAATTATGCAATGAATTTGTTGTGCCTGCGTTGAAATTTGCATTCGTTAATAATTGAGAAGGCCAATTAGTTTAAAATTATATTCTGTATATTTTGTAAAATATTAATAACAATTTGCTAAGTTAAATGCAAAAGGTAGATAATGTACATTTGACATTAGCAATTTAAAATGTAAGAGCTAAATGTCAATTACACAGTAATTTTAAATGGGTTATTCATAATTTTTGCAGTCAATGCTTGACATTTCAATTCTAAACAATATATTGCCTTGAGGTTTATACGCAAGGGGAATCAAACCGTGATCGTAGGCATAATTTTTTCTTATATCTGTTGACAACCTCATTGGATGGTACTGCAACGTTCGCATTGACTGTGCCACCAAGGAATTTTTGGTGTCAATGGCTAAGCTGAAAGATGCTTAGGAGAATCAAGCTCTACCGTGATATTAATTGGATAAAGACACAATACAAAGACACAGAGGATACAATTGTATGATCTTTCATCATATAAGAAAAAAGTCCCTTGTCAACCGTAGTTTAAACTTTGTTTTAGGTTCGGAGCTATCTAATCTCCTTATATGCGTTGAGAAAGTATAGTTACATTACCCAAAAGAATAAGTTGGCGCACAATGAGAAATGAGAGTCCCGTGTAGTGTCAAGGGGCACCCAAAACCACTACGAGGCACCACCGCCGAAGTTTTCTTACTTTTAAACCTAGAAGGTTAGGTAGGAGGTCGCAAAGAAATACACCATTGCTACCGCTTTTTACCGTTGCAAAGTCAGAAAGACTAGGGGTTCTCTCGGGTACGCAGGAAGATACTTCCTGAATGACCTTCGGAGAGGACACCCTCTGCTGAGTCCGTAAGTGACAGTTGGGTTAAATCGGAAGATTAGATGTCGAAATCTACAAACGACTATTAATACACATCCATATTCGTATCTTTCTGCATTACAGATGTAAAAGATGCTACAGTTTTTTTGTCATGTGCATTTCTGTCCTGTCCTTCTCATTTCTTGTACGATGGTAGTATTATATTTGTCCTGAACTTGTATAGAGAGCTCGGACATTCCAGGTGTATATCCTTAAATCATGGTCCTTATAGCGTTGGCAGGGGCCATCAACAATTGGGTGGGGTGTTTCTGTTTTTTTTCTTCTTTGTATTTTACTAAAAATTTACGGTTACAGAGTCGAAAAGTGGTCCACCGGAGGTTCTCTCGGGTATGCTGGGACGTTACTTCCCGAAATCCCTGCGGTGCGTCCTCTTCACAGTGGTAATTTACATATTATCCGGCTATCAAGCTGCCATCAGATCCTTGGATTCTGCCTTCCTGAACTCAACATAAGTCCTGGATTGCGCAGATCTCTCAACAAGTTGACTGATCGTTTCAATATCCTTCTTATCTAGATCCTGGATCATAGGAACATATTAGGGCACTAAAGAGTAAAAGAGCTAGTAAGGCTGAGGACTAACTTACAGATTCCTGCCAAACTGAACTGGGGGGGATGAAGAGGAGCAGGTATCCATAGAACACATTAACTGCGCATGTCCTGACTGCCGCACAGGTGCTGATCAATACTGGTCTCTTATTTCTTTAGGGACCTAGGTGATCTGGTCGATATTGTAATTGGCCGACTCTGGAGCTTTTTAAGTCGCTCAAGATGATTCAAATGGGGGAAACTAGTGATTTGACTGACGTTTGTTTCTGTTGTATCACAATGACCTTACAGAAGAGGCGTAGGCGACCAATTAGTCACTATTCGCATCACGGTAATCACGGAAATACCTAATTTCAGACAAGGTACGCACTAGATTAGGCAGCATCAAAATCACTAATAATCAAATGCAAAGTATAGTAGACATCGTAATATTACATACTCCAGAGATAGCCAATTCCTATTACAACTAGCTATCATAGTTGTTGGAAGAAAACACTCTTAGTTTGGATATTCCCGACGAACAACAGCAGCACATTGTGCATTCATTGAAAGCCACAAAAAAATGACAAACAAAGCTCACGCAGGTCATCGTTTTAAAAGAATTTCGCGTATTGTCTCAGGAAAACAATGCTGCAGACATGGCAACACTGCATCCATTGATAACGCGTGATGTGGGCAAACAATATAAAGAGAATAGAGAGAGAGAGAGAGGTGTTACGCCTCTTTTAACAGAAAAAGCTTCTATAGAGGAGTAGAATATGTCGTAAACTACAGTAATTAATGTGAAGCCTGAAAATTCTTCTAAATGGTAGCTGGTAAAGATTATTGAAAGAAAAGAGATGGAAATCTGGTTATGGAAAATGAATAGGGAACATTATTGTATCCACCTTGTTCCTGAACCTAGACACCGCAAAGCTGCATGTCCCAGAGATACCCGATGTCTATTTGAACCAACTCTATCAATTACTACTAACAACCACCCTTTATTCCGAGAATCTTGACAAATTGTGGCAGTATATTGCACATTCAATGTACACTGCCGCAAGGACAGTGTTGCGATATGAAAATACCACGCTCAGACGAGTTCTGGTATGATAAAGAATGTTTCGTATTGTATGACGAAAAGGATGATGCAAACAAGGCAACATTGCAGCCACTGATAACGCGTTGTGTGCGAGAACAAGATAAGGAGAATAGAAGAGGAGCGTTACGCCTCCTTAAACAGAAAAAGCGTCTAACGATGAGTATAGTGAGAGTATATGTCGTAAATGTGAATCCCAAAAATTCTTGTAAACGGTAACCGGCAATTGGTATTGAACAGGGTACCCACCTGTAAGAAAAGAGATGGAAATCTCTCCACGGATACTTAGTTTATGCTGCAAATGTGTAGGGAACATTTTTATACCCGAAGCTTGGATGCATACAAAAGAGATAGCCAATGCCTATTTGAATCAATTGCTGTTAACAAATGCCCCTTTTTCCCATGTTTCTGAGTCACAGTGACAGCATATTGCGCATTGTACGACTACTGGTGCAACGTCCGATCTTGGGTATAAAAAACCACGCTTAGATCCTGGTGCAAAGAATAATGCCGGAACACTGCATCCAATGGTAACGCGTGCTGTAAGGGAACTATAATAGGAAAATTCAAACAGAAAGAGCTCCTATTCAGGAAAAGAGATAGACATGGTATCAAAAGTACAGGTATAGAGGAAAAAGCCCAAAAATTCTACAAAATTGTAAAAAAGTTTATGCAACAGCGGTCCACAACTGTAAGGTATGTGCTGAACAATTGAAGGGGAAAATTTTTCTACTCTCCTTTTTCCCTAAGCTAGTCATCGACAGGCTACATACCGCCGATATAGCCAGTGCATATTTCTATCAACTTCCACATTAATTGCTTGTTTGGGTATTCATGACACAGAGTGGCAGCATTTTGCGCATTCTTTGACAAATGCCGCAACGATCTTACTTGGGTATGAACAACCATGCTAAAATATGTTAAGTCCTGGTGCAAAAAAGAATGTCGCTTATTGTCTTAGGATGCTGAACTCAAGCCAACAATGTAGCCGATGGTGATTTGATAGAACGATAGTCTATGAATGAAAAAGTACAGAAATTGGGGCGAAGAACGAAAATTGTACCAAGGAAAACAAGATAAGGTTGTGGAACTGGGATCTCCATCTGTAAAGACTCAGCTGAAAGTCAGGGACACTTAAGGAGAGCTGCAAATATCAAATTTTTGCGTCATAAGGGAGTCTTCGAGAAAAGAACATGCCGAAGAATATTTGGACCCATCATCTTTAACTGGAGGAATCGTCATTGTATAAATCTTAATTGAATCTTGTTCCAAAAGTCCTTCATGACACATCTAATAAAAAAAAACAAGATTTCAAATACAGACAAACTTTTGTCATAAAGGTCTGCTCGCCAAATAAAAAGAAGAGAATTCGTTAAGATACAATTGCAATTGCAAACAACCTAATTCTGCTATTGTAAGGAAGGAAAAGAAAACTATCTGTAAACTTTTGCACAAAATTTTAAAGTTTTATTTATTGACTTTTGATAAAATCAATAAAATCTACAAGATATTTAAGTTTTCCAAATGGCCTTCATTGTTAAAACTCATAAATTAAACTAAGCTCTTTCACCCCCTACAATTTTACTAACAAACAATGTTTAGCTATTATATTACGTAAATATTTTTCATAGTTAAATAATCGCCTAGGGTAAACGATATACGTCTTATATTCATATCGTCCCTTAATTGTAATTTGCCTTTAGCAAATTAACTTGGAAATTGC
Source organism: Muscina levida (assembly GCA_964034835.1). NCBI lineage: Eukaryota > Metazoa > Arthropoda > Insecta > Diptera > Muscidae > Muscina > Muscina levida. The sequence goes on from OZ035880.1 coordinate 103,645,351, forward strand.
TTAAATGATCTACTGATTAACTCTTAAGCTAATTACACACTTTAGCTGAGATTATATTTATTGTTTAACAACAAATTGAATTAGTATCTCAATTTCCTTAAATTCCCTTAAGAAATCTACGAATTGAAGGCAGAAACAAAAAAGCAACCAATAATAACATCAGCAAAAACACAAGTAGCAGCCAACAGGCCATACTAGACAGACGGACAGCCGGATGGACGGAAGGAAGCGGTCCGTAAGTATCTTTTACATTACTAAGGACATAGCACACACAAACGCACACACATAGCGAGCGTGGCCAATAACCACAAGAATAAACAATTAAATAAACAACCAGAGACCAAAGATACGTATGTACAACACAATACTAATAATAATAATAAGACCAAGACCAAAGGGCAGAGTAAAATAATACAGACGAACAACGTATAAAATTCCCAAATGAAATGCGAATGGATGGTTAAATGATAAAAATCTCTTAAACAACATCTAAAACACATAATACCACATAAGAAGACCGGCAAACAAACAAAAACACACAACTTTCTCCATGAGTCCAAAGGTAATGATGATGAAGTGGTAGGGATTCGAAACACACAAATACACACACAGCCATACAAGACATTGAATCTTGTTTCAGCCATAAAGTACCTACCACAACCTCATTTAATGAATTGTAACCACATACTAAGAATTCAATACCAAAATCGAAATCGAACTGCAGACGAAACAAAAATTAGGACAAGGCTAGCTGGAGGGTAAGCGAAAAAGCCATAAACGCTTAACCCAATAAACTCCAAATAAACACATTGCAGCAGTAATGCCGCCAAATGAAACACAACATTAGACGAGTACATGCGGAATAATGAGAAACAACAGCAGCAGCACGTATACAGTGCGGAGTTTTTGCTTAATTGTGGAAAGAATTTGCTTTATGAAAAGGTAGAAAATTGTTAAGTCAGTGTTTTGCTGTGACAAATGATAAACTATACGTTTTATTTTTTTGTGTAATAAGCAGGGCCAACACAAATATGCACGGTAAAACTAAAAATATGCGCATTAGATAAGCACGAAAAACATTAAAAAATTGCTTCAAAACTGAGAAAAAATTGAAAATAAATCTTTATTAGTAATTAATTTTATTCACAGATTACATTTAATTTTAAGTAAATATTTATCACAAATAGCTGGAAATTGAATTAAGATATTTTTTACATTACATTTATAAGATTCAGACAATTGATTAATTACTCCACAAAAAAAAAATACATGAGGTTTTTTCACTTACAGTTCTGTATACATATTTCGGTCTTGTTGAATTCAATCTTTTAATAAATATTATGTATACGCCTTTACCGTAATTATTCTCACATATTCATGATTTCCACGATTAAAAGCTGTTTTGTGAAAGTATTTTTGAAACTTGCTTAGTGTTTTATGGAACTGGTGGTAACACAAAGCTTGGTTGAGCTTATTGGAATTCTTCACGACGAAAAAGATCCTTGTATAAACACAAAATTTATATTTCGATTCGTTAGTACCGGAAACACATAATTAAAAAAACCGTCTTTATAGAAAATATTAATTCATTAATTTAAATTTATTAACAGAAGATAGGAGTCGCCAGTTGCGAAAAATTTAAGAGATTAACTTTTCATCTTATTCATCGAAAAATATATATAAAAAGTAAAAAAAAATCTGAAAACCCCAAAATATGCTTTTATATGCATAAACCCATTAAACATGCCGGTAAGACTGTAATATGCATTTGCATATGCAAGTCTGCAATGCATATTTTTGTTGGCCTTGATAATAAGTTTATACGCACATTGTTGAATGGACGAACAGCGTTTAGCCGAATTTAAGCTCCGTAAACTTTTAGTAGGGAATCTAGTTCGCATAAAAAAATGCAGGTACCAAATTACTTAGTATGTTTTTTTTTACCGATGGCTACACGGGTTTAGCTGCCACCCAGCTAAAAATGAGCTTATATAGAAGTAGTGAAACCAGTAATAAAGTTTCAGTCGGGAAACCCGATTTCCGTATTCCCTCACCCTCAGTAAAACATACTATTTTCTAGTATATTGATATTATAAATCGATTTCTAAAGTGGGCGAATTATCCTGCTTTAACTTATATAAATACAAAATTTGGACACGATCGCGTTGGTTGTATTAATAATAATAATCGATTTCTAAAGTGGACGGTGGGAGTTACCAGCTAGACTTTAATTTTTTTTCTCCAAAACTTTATCCTGATATAGATTTACTCAAGTGGGCGGAATGATTTATATGTATGTGAGGTACCAGAGGGGGCGTGGCTATAAAGTTCATTTGAAATACCGTAAGTAGTTTTGCGGAAATATTAACTCATGCTAAAAACATTTGGTTGTGTCTTTCGAAAGTTAAAGACGGACAGTCTGAAAGACGAACATGGCTCAAACGGCTTAAAAAGTCAGGAATCAAATTTGGTTCAAAGAAAGCTTGGGTCTAAAGTTAGGGTATAAAAACGTAATTACCCATCCTGAAGTACCTTTGATTTGGGAAAATCACCAATGATTTCAACATTGATGACTTGTCATAAGAAGCAAGTAGTTCAATTTTGCATTGTAAATAATTCCATGCGCTTCGGTCTTTTGCGCCCACGTTTTGCGCATCGAGTTGATTGCCGAAGACTTTTCGAACTAGAGAATTTCCATCCATTCCCACAACATGTCCACCTCATTCGGTATATTTTAACGCGATTGACTACGTCTATATCGTTATATTTTTTTTAACGACGGCACCCGCCGTTAATAATGATAGGTCCGAAAATTTTGCAAAGTATTTTTCTCTCAAAGATTCCCACAACATATTGATGCGCTTGTGTCATTACCGGAATTTGGGCTGTTGACAGGTAGAATCTGTGTCTGGTAGAGTTGTACGTCCTGAGAGGTATTTGACATTAAATAGCACGCTAGTAGCAGCAGTTTGCGATCTTGTCTCTTGATTTCAAGGCTGACATTATTATTTTTGTTTATGGCGGAGCCAAGGTAGACAAAATCATTTACCACTTCAAAGTTATAGTTTTCGACGTTCACACAACCGCCCAGACGAGTAGACTCTTTGTTGAAACAAATAACTTGGTTTTGTCCTCATTTATTACCAGACCCAGTTCAATGGCCGCAGCAAAATCCCGCAATCCACGGTCAATGATATATGTTATATGTCATCGGCTTACTCGAGCAACATGTGACTTTTGTCAAGATTGATTCATTCTTGTTTCTAAAGCCTTCCACATGATCATCTCCATTATGATGTTTCAGAGGTCACATGACAGATTTAAAAAAAAAACTTAATTTCCCTTTACACCCCATGAATGAGGTATGGGATAGCTTCTCGCGTTGTTGTGAATTAACACGCTTTCTATTTTTAGATTTACAACTAACGGCACCTACTTGTTTATCGACGAATGCGAACGTCACTGTTTGAGAAGCTCTTACTAGACATGCCGATTGACTCGACGCTAATACTGCGAAGTTGCTGTCGACAACATTCAAGGGAAGGCGACAATGAAAGAATTTTTTTTTTATATGACTGGAGCCAGGATCTGTGATCTCCTGCATGGCAGTCGCGTGTTCTAACCACTATGCCACGGCCAGTCCCATGACAGATTATAGCCTTGTCTAAAGCCTCTGGCTCTGCCAGATTTTTGACTATTTCCCCTGAAGACTTCGTCACTTGTCCGTCAGTGTCATCCCGCTAAGTGGTATTAGCTTCGTGGGGATAACTAACGCAGCCAACATTTTCTGTCGTATCGGACTGTTAAATGTAGCTTTGTAGTCGATGAACAGATGGAAAGTGCCGATCTGCATTTCTTAGGTCTTCTTAAGAATGTGTCGCAGTGTAAATATCTTGTCGGTCGTGGATTTACCAGGCCTAAAGCCATACTGATTAGATCCAATCAGGCTCGCTAGGATTGGCTTTAGTCTTTCACATAACCCACTAGACAGGAACTTCTATGCGATGGGTAAAAGTCTTATCCCTCGATAGTTGGTAAACACACTTTTATCGCCTTTCTTAAGTAGAGAACATAGAGCACTCAGATTTCAATAATTGGACATGTATTCCTTCCACTCTGAGTGTCCGTGACCAGATTACCGTGTCTGTCCACCCTGTTCAAAAACCTATGTTTTTTACATTTTGGTAGAACTTCCGGGCTTCACCTCTATCCCTGTTTATTTCGATATCCTGGCTCTCTATTTTCTTCCACAAATGCCTGAACAGGCGTTTCATCTCCCCCACTTCTCATTAAAACGCTCTGTCACCGCACGCTTGAGACATGCCTTTTATCAATTACTCCGATTCCGGAGTATATTTCAACCAATCAAGTGAGAAATACTCTTATGAATACAAAAGTTTGGGATTAAATTTTGGTGTCCTTGAGGTTGTGTCAAACCAGACCAGATTCGGTTTCCGCTACCCCAGAATAAGAATGCGTCAAGGTCTGACCCTGAGCTCAGAATATCCTTTTTTTGGGTGCTATGTTATTTATATTCGTAAGTCATATTTTTTCTCTAAATAAAGCAATTCCATTTTTATCAAATATCCCACACTGTGCACCCATACACCGTGCATCCATAGACCGTGTAAAGATATTCGAACTAACAAATTTTATTTGCGAAAATGAGAAAAAGCGCCCCGAGAGGAAGCGGAATAAAAAAGTGAAATATTGCCAATAAAAACGCAATTGATAAGTGTAACGAACCTACCCGTGTCCCCTCATTCTTCCCATCAGCCATTCAGCCACTCGTCCCAGCAGAATACATGCCAAAGTAGCGGAAGCTAGCAAAAGGAAAGCAAAGGGGATTTCCTTTCGTATTTCTTGGTGGGTTCGAACGGATACTACGTATGTCGATTCACGGATGGCATAATGCCACGACGTTAGCCTTGACGGTAAATAATAAACGATGTTATAAACAAAATTTGTTCATTGTATGATACTTTTAGCGTAGCAATCGTTTGCTTTGCTGCCGTCTTACCGTTGTGGCTGGTGGCAGTTGGCTGCTGTCTTTGTGGATGATCCGATTGCTGTTGTTGCTATATTTACTGTTGTTGTTGTCGCTATATCGTGTTGTTCAAATTTCAACCTCAATTTAGCAAATTCTATTACGATAATATACGAATAAGTTGCTTAAACCGCCAACGGGCTAAAAGACAAAGGCAACAAACTAAACAAGCGGAAAAATGTTTTATGGACCAATTCTCACTCCTCGGCTGTGTGTAAGCTTGTTGATGGTAGTTTGTAAACAGACGCGAGACAGAGACGAGACCACGAGGGATGCGGTTGAAAGTTTTGTTTTTGTGGTAGTGATCATGGCGATTCGGTGTAGTGTAGGTGATAGCAAGAGAATTTTTTTTATCAAAATGTGAGATACTATGAAATGTTGTTATGTTATGTTGCATGTCAATATACCTCTCTCTACTCATTTTAATAGTATGTCCTGTTTAATCGTCATAAAAGTATAAACAAATAATATATCTTGTTGACAAAGCTGACCGCCCATACAGTTACCTTCGGTGAATGCACAGTTAAGTTGTTAACGTGATAAATTCCCCTATACGATACTTACTAAGTTCAAATCGATATTAAATTGATATGGCATGTAACTTGACAAAACGAATGATGCAGAACTTTTTCTTTTTGGGGCTACTTTTACGTACAGTTCTCAGAATTGAGTCCCAAAATCATCTGTTGTACTGTGTTATCTTTGTTAAATTTTACGTTAACCTAAGTAAATCTTTCCGCCTCACCCACCAACCCTCGTTAAATACCAGCACGACGACTCCAACTCTCTGAATATAATCTATTAAATACAATTAAAACGAAAAGGAAATCGAGGCAAATAAGCGATATCCAATTTTATTTCGATTGTTATCCAATTTCTCAGCAAATAAGTGAAAATGTTTTCATTTTCATGCCTTAAAGCATCACAGCCGGAGTAGTATTTATGCTCGTCAGGCGGTCGTTGGCGTAACCACCATCCTTCTCGTACTTACTCTCCGCAACAAGGATGAAACGTGAAATAATTCCATTTCAAAGAAAACATTGCCTTTGTCTGAGTGAGTTTATTGTGTTATTGTGTGTGCGTATGCGTGTTCTAGGTATTGGAAACAAAAAGCATAATATTGGTAGAGTAGCTACAGACGCGTCAGTTCAACTACCACCAGCAACCCAAGCAAGCAACAACATCAATGAAATGGGCACAAGCCTTGGCGCGCAAGCATTGCTTACAAAGTGTCAATAATTTGGTTCAAGTGAAGCAGCAGCAACAGCACCAGTAGCTGGAGCAATACTATTGCCAATCTCTGTGTCTGTCTGTCTGTCGTTCTGCATGGCTATCCCAATCTGCCTGTCTCTGCGTATTTCGCATGATGTCTGACATCAAATGGCTGGCTGGCTGGTTGTGCTGCCTGTGTACTTGAGTCTGTCTGACATACCCATCATATCAACGTTGTATGTAACCTACATTACCTCATCATCCCATTTTGTGTGTGCAGAGTGTGATGATGTTCGTTCCACACACACACACATGTGAACAACACAGTTTTCGTAGCGGAAATATAAGTATAAAATGCTGTTCTTACATTGAAAGGCAGATCTCCGGTCTCATCATCAGTTTCCTTGCCCTTTACGCCGCTTACACCCGAGATACACGAATGATTGCATTGCGGGAAAGGCAGTAAGGAAGATAGAAAAACAGCCAAGGAAGAGAACACGTTGCCAACAAATATGTAATGTGGAAATATCATAAAATCACACTTTCCGTGGGTTGGCTGCTCTGGTATTTCGGGATAGAACTTCAGTGACATACACATACATACATTCGTATACAATGCGACAGCAAATACTTTTTTACTTATATCTCGTTAAAGTTGTCGTTACTGGTGTTATTTGATGACTGTTGCAATAACAATCTCGACCAATAAGACAGAACACAGTGGATGGCAAGAGTTTTTCTGAAACTTGGATCATAATTATAGGAATAGGAATCTTACAATAATTTTCTAGCCTATACATCGATTGTTAATTATTTTGAGATAATGAGTGTAATGCAAGCTAAACCTTCTGATAAGGTTTAACTTGGCAAACTCAGAGTGATCTTTGCCAACTACACTTCAAGTCTACTCACAGAGCTCCGAATTCGTGGTACTACTGCGGACGGAGTACCTCCACGAGGTGACGCCTGGAAACGTGCTTTTGACACCCGCCACAGCACGGCTAACTTTGAGAGGTGAAACCTAAAACCCAGTCCCGTCGACTCAGAGTGAGCGGTACACTGGTCAGCGTCTGACCCAGAATGGGCAGTTGTAATAAAATTCTGGCAGGAGAAGAAAACTGCGACGTGGTGCTAAATAAAAACTAATTAAGGACCATGATTTGAGGATATGCGCCTGGATGGAATGTTAGAACACTGTACAGACCAGGTGCATCAAGACGTGTGACATATACTATAGTGGCCATGCGGACAAGCACGAGTTTGGATGTGGATTTGTGGTAGGCAAGAGACTGCGACATCTACTCTCACGGTTCAACTCGATGTGTGAACGAATAGCCACTATAAAAGGCAAGACACAGTTTTTTCACATAACTCTCATATGTGTCCATGCTCCGACAGAAGCGAAAAGCGATGAGGACAAAGACGAGTTCTACAAGAGCCTAGAAAATGTGTATGACCGTAGCCCGAGCCATGACATCAAAATTGTAGAAGGCGATTTTTATGCCAAAATAGGCGGGGAGACCGCATTTGAGGCTATCATCGGAAAATTCGGTCTGAACACCGAAACGTCGAACAATGGCAACATACTGATTGATTTCTCTCCGTCAAGAAATATGGTAGTTAGCAGCACTAGATTTGACCATAAAAATATTCATAAGGCAACATGGTTATATCCAGGTCAATTGACGAAGAATCAGATAGATCTCGTGGTAGTCGATGGAAGGCACGCATAGAGGCACCAGGCACAATGAAAGCTGGACATAGGTAAACTGCGGACCGCAGAGATAGCGGACGCCGACGCCAACCACCTAGCTTAACTGTTACGGAATTCTCCAACCCCTGATAATATGACATCGCAGTGCGAAGCGGCTAAATTGTTTACGGCAAGTTGAGAGAAGCTGATTAGGAGCAAGCATCAGCACCTGGAGAACATCTGGCTAGAGGAGTGCATGCCCATGGATTGGAGTCTCAGTCTGTTATGTCGTATATATAATAAAGGCGATCGTAGTGAGAGTAAGAACTACCGTGGAAAAAACCTATTACCAATTGCGTTCAAGGTCCTTTCGAGCATATTGTGTGAACGTCTAAAGCCAATTGTAGAAAAACTAATTGGACCTTATCAGTGCCGCTTTTGATCTGGTAAATCTACGACGGATCAAATATTCACATAACGACAAATCCTGGAAAAAACTCATGAAAAGCAGATCGACACCTACACCCTTTTTGTCGACTACAAAGCTGCCTTTGACTCTCCGACAAGGAGTAGGTTATATAATGCCATATCCGAGAGGACAAAGACGAGTTCTATGAGAGCCTAGAAAATGGATATGACCATAGCGCGAGCCATGTCATCAAAATTGTACAAGGCGATTTTAATGCCAAAATAGGCAGGGAGACCGCAATTGAGGCTACCATCGGAAAATTCAGTTTGCACACCGAAACGTCGAACAATGGCAACATACTGATTGATTTCTCTCCGTCAAGAAATATGGTAGTTAGCAGCACTAGATTTGACCATAAAAATATTCATAAGGCAACATGGTTATCTCCAGATCAATTGACGAAGAATCAGATAGATCACGTGGTAGTCGATGGAAGGCACGCAGCGAGGCACCAGGCACAACGAAAGCTGGACATCGGTAAACTACGGAACACAGAGGAAGCGGACGCCTACTACAACCATCTAGCTTAACTGCTACGGAATGCTCCAACCCCTGATAATATTATCTCGCAGTGCGAAGCGGCTAAATTGTTTACAGCAAGTTGAGAGGACCTGATTAGGAGCACGCACCAGCTCATGGAGAACATCTGGCAAGAGGAGAGCATGTCCATGGAGTAGAGTCTCAGTCTGTTATGTCCCATATATAAGAAATGCGATCGTAGTGAGAGTAAGAACTACCGTGGAAAAAGCCTATTACCAATTGCGTACAAGGTCCTTTCGTGCATATTGTGTAATTGGACCTTATCAGTGCGACTTTAGACTTGGTAAATCTACAAGCGATCAAATATTGACTTTACGACAAATCTTGGAAAAACTCATGAAAAGAAGATCGACACCTACCACCTTTTTGTCGACTACAAAGCTGCTGTCGACTCTCCGATAAGGAATTAAGTATACGAGGCCATGTTTGAGTTCGGTATTCCTGCAAAACTAATTCGACTTTGCAGATGGGGGGGCTATTGTACATATTTGCGGACATTTCGTACAAAAACCGAAATGTTGAAATGCATTGCTTAGGGTTTGCAAAGTAAGTGCAGGTGGGTCCCAAGTAAGTAATGATTTCACCACCTACGAACTAGTGCCCAGTTTTAGAGTGTAGGTTTCGTTCATAAATTTTTATGTCGTTTGATCCATGTCCAATTGTATTTGCATGAGTTAAAATTTTCCCAAAACTACTTACGGGATTGAGCCTACATGGCCACAACACTTCTGGTACCTCCCATACATACGTTATATTCGGGTAATAAAGCCATACCCAACCCAACTTTGGGTTTTTACTGAGGGTGAGGGTATATGTAAGTCGGATTACCCGACTGAAACTTTTTTTACTTAATTTCTCTGCTACAAGTATGATGGTTCTATCTCTCGCTGATATCCAGATGACACTGGAGATACACTGGATGCTAACGATGTCAGAAGCCGGTAAGTTTCAACTTAATTATGCAGTTTTATAGCTAAGATCATCATCACCATCATATATCATCGTCGCAGATCGTTCTGACATTCGTAAACGACATGTACAATGTACATACGGCAGGACAGTAACTTTGTCTGTAGTTTGTTTCGCATCAAACTAGCATGCTTGAGTGTTACAGTACAAGATATTTCGAATAAGTAGTTAGTAGTACTCTAAGTAGAACAATATGTATAACTGGCACCCAACTACTTGTTGTGCTTACCCATGCACGAGTGGGTGCGGGTATTAAACACCGACGGCTTCCATTAGTTGCGAGTGGTGTGTGGTTTAATCGCTACTTCTTCACACTTGTT